>VYXF01002425.1:2664306-2928867 GCA_013397295.1 Polioptila caerulea
ATATATATATATATATAACTCTCCCCCACTACATTTGGTACCAAGAATAAATCAATCTCAATGGACAGCAGTTTTCTCTCCAGGTGGGCTGGAGAATCCAGCAGATTATCACCGGAGGCATCAAATTGTCTGCGTCAGACACGGGCTCCAGTCCTGCTCTCTGTTGATTTCAAAGCAAACACTTCATTTTCTGAACATAAGGCAGTAGGAACAGTGGGGGTTAGACAATAAATGTTATTATCCTGTAGTATCTGTACAGGTCATACATTTAAGAGCAGCCCTGGCTCATATGCTGAACATTCAAGTGCACCTTTAGAGCAAGAGCACCTCTTATGTGAGGGTTTGATCCTCAAGTGGTTTCTCTGCCAGTGAGCTGTGAGTTACTGGCAACTGCTCAAGGAAAACCCAACAGCAACGGCACAACATGCCTGGATAACAGCACCAGGCACACCCCCTCGGCTGGGAGAAAGGCTGCCGTGGAAAAAGAGAGAATGGCCTAATTACAGATGTTTCCACTACACACTTGGCTGTAAGATTCCCATCATATTTCACGTCCTGTCCACCTGAATCCTATCCAAAGGGTTTGCAGAGACACAGTGTCTCCAGACCTACAGAGGAACCACCCAGGGTTCCTTTTCTCTGTCTTAGAAGTAAAGGAAAAATAAAACTATATATATATAGCATAATGAACTTTCTGGAAAGCAACGCTCCCAAAGGAAATGTATTTCCATTCCAGTTTAAGATGGTGTTCGGAATAGGAAATTTTAGCAAGTTTAACATCCAGCTGCAGGAGCAACTCAAACTTCCACAGATTTTACAGACCTGATGCTCAAGGTGCCAAATGATGTGGACTGCAAGAATATCCCTACCCATGGTGTTGTTAACCTGCCACACATTAGAGAGCTCATAAAAAATGCAACTCTCACACCGCATTAACATCGTCCTTAAAGAGCTGCACTCTCCTGCAAACATTAATTGAGTAATACAGTGTTCTGATTTCTTTTTTTCACTCTCTCCTGGATTCTGCTTTCTGCTCGAATGGAGACTATAGCCCCTTGCTGTGATTGCCAATTATATGAAAAAGGGCTGAATCCATTTGGATGGCTGATAAGAAGGAATGTCTTGATGAAACTATAACCACATGCACCACCCTCAAAGCATCTGCCCTCCAATAGCCTAGAAATATCCACCTCCTGAGCACAATGGCAGTAATCATCCATCCTGGTGACTTGAACATTTAAATAATTTCATATGGTACTCCGGGAAAAAAGAAATCAGTTTACATCATGTTTTTCTGTGAAGCCAAAAATGGGGAAAAAAAAAATTAAAAGGGGAGAGGGGAAAAGAGAAAGGAAAAATAGAAAATTGAGATAATTGCAAGGTTTAACTTGCTTGCATCCCCTCAAACTCCAGCTGCAATCTTGCCACGTGCATGGTAATTGCAGAGTGTGTTAATACAGGGAATCTTCTGATGGGGAAGCTCAGACATGACTTTGATTTTACAATGGCTGGAATGATCTTGGGAGCCAATGTTTTCTCCTGAATCACATAAATTAAAGCTGGGAAATCCCATCCTGATAGTCTACTGTAATAATTTCCAACCCTTGGGCTACATACTTGTTAGAACTACTTTAAGTCAGGATTTTAAATATTGCTGAGGGGCATGTGGAAATTCAGTGAGACAGGGAGAACTCGTTATGGCATGAGGCACGAAGTCGTCACTGCTCAGATGGGATTTAGGGGCCTGGGAAGAGCCTCCCTGAAGGCTGTCTGCCACCAGTGCTATCCTGCTCCCCTGGCGATCCTGCTCTGCTTCAGCTGCTCTTGCCTGGCTGTGCTGCCGGGGTTCAGGGCTGCTGAACCTCTGTGCCAGCTTGGAGAGTTGCAGCAGGTGCTTCAGACAGTCTTTAGGTCTGCATCAGCTCCTTACTCCGCTGCTTAAAATGTATTTAAGGGCATCTCTCTCTCTCTCTCTCTGCCCCATCTACTTCACCTGGTGAGACCAGAGCAGAAACAGGATGAGCTGCTAAATAAGAAAAGCAGCTGCTGAAAATGATGGGCACTGCTGAGCCTAAGGTGTCCTCGTGGCAGTGCTAATAACCTCACTTTATTACAAATATCCCTACAGCTTTCAATCACTGCAAACTGAAGTCAAACAAAGTAATTTAAAAATGGGAGGCTATTTTATACTTGCCCTCTGGTCAAACCACCATAACACACAGGCTTGCAGAGCCACGCTGGCTCTTTCTCGCAGGAAAAGCAATATACTTGTCACGAGCAACACAGGCTTTCTTCATCTCCTACCAGCTGCCTGCGTGAAAGAGCTGAGTACACGGCCCTAGCTGGGCTTCCAAACAAGCCACTGCAAAGGAACAGCACCGAGAAACAACCGATGTCAGCTCACAGCGAAATTGGAAACCAAGCGGGGACAGACAGGACTGCTGGGAACAGACGGAGCCGGGGCCAGGCACCGGCACGGCACCGCTCGGGGAAGCTGCAGACAACAAAGCCAAGCTCAGCACCACGTGGAGCTCATGCGTATTTCAGGGTGTACTTTTATCTCATGCTCAGTATTGCGACATTCTAAAATACTTAGCATCAGGAGTTCATCATAAATATTTAGAAACACTGAATGATAACAGCGGTGAACTTGTTCACGTTGCTAACACACTGGATGTAGTTGTACATTAAGCACCAGCAATAAGTTTCCTTTTTGCCAAACAGTTATGTCAGACAAACATCTGGCTGTAGACAACATGGCTTCTGCATCAGACTAATACAGTTCTTATAGACACAGTCACACACATACACAAAATTACATTTCAAGGGGGGATATATTGTTTAATAATGCTACTGCCCCAATTTACTTCAATAGCTGCAGCAGCATTTGTTTGTTGGGTTGTTTTTTCTCAGAAAAATTAAAGGAATACTGGCAAACAATGCACATTACTCAGCTGTGTTACTATTTCATAGAGTAGTGATTGGAAGACGCTATAAGAATGTGCAGCAGACTTTCTGGGTCAAGTCAGACTATGGAAACATTCCTTAGAAAAATACCTTCCCCCTGCAAAATCAGAATCACTCATTTTTTGAAAGTATATGAACTAAACCCCAATAATAATACAAGAGGAAATATTAGCCCAAAGCATGGTGATTTCCCACAAGAAGAGCATGGCCTCTAAAGTTGCCTCTCCTGGCAGACACAATCAGGATCAAAGCTAGAACAAAAAGAGTTAACACTGTCTTGGAAAAAAAGAAAAAGGAAGAAAGAAAAAAAGCCCATGGCTTTTGTGCGGCAATCATCACATCTCTTTTTCCAGTGATATAAACATCTTTGTTTGTTAGGCACTCCAAGTTCATGTCTCCAATGTTATTCCAACATTTACTTTTCTCAGTGTCTCACTGCCTATATAATTTTCTTTTAATTAAGACTGGAAACATTCTGGAAAGCTTCTTTGGATAATGCACTTTGTTTGTGTGTTGTTTCTCATCAGCTGAACTGCATATTACCAAAGAAGGCTGCAGAGAGTATTTCCTGTAATATGAAAAGATTCTGTTGAAGATACAGGGAACACTGCCCTAGAAAATTACTACTTTTTTCCCTCAGAAACATAAAAAAAATCAAAAATAAAAAGAAAAAAAAGGAAAAAGAAAATGTTCTTCAAGTTGTTGGCATGATGGAGTCCTGTTCGGCCTGTCCCATGAGCTGTGTGTCATCCAGCACACCATTGTTGTCCTGGCTCAGGAAGGATGCATGCAGCCCTACCCCAGGAGGCCACTTCTTGCCGTGCTTGGAGTGCTCCCACGTGTTGTGTGTGGCTGCTCAGTGGCCACCAAGCCCAGCACACGGCCCCTTCCTCGACAAGCTCAGCCTTGGACAGCACGCTGACCTTCCAGCCATAAACAGTTGCAGTAGAAGAGCCATCTCCAGACAAATATCCAAAAAGCTCTGCAGAACAGCCCAGTTGAATTTTTGTCCTTGCAAGGAGATGTGCTGTTTACAAGAAACACAATTAAACAAAGAAGAAAAAAAAAAAGACCCTAATGTACAATATTTACATCTAGAAGCTGGGCCAGTATTTGGTCCATAGAATCAATTAAAAAAAAAATCATATAGGAAGTTATCCAGTCCCATAGGATCTGTCCATCATCAGCTGTTGGTAAAGGTCCTTCCAGGGGAGGCCTCGGGCCTGTAATCATATTTATTCAGTGTACTGGGATAATAGGTTGTTGTGTACACATTGGTTTGCTGCAGCGGGTAGAAGTTGGTCCTGTCATCTGGTATCAAGTTGTTCTTGTTAAGTGTCTGTAAAAGAGAAGAGGAGATGACAGGCATGGCCACAGCACCACACAATTACTCTTGTCTACCTGCAGGCACCTCCCTCTCACCTGCCTCCTCCAGCACGGACTCTGCTGCGCCACCACCGCCTTCCCTCCGGCTGGGAGAGCAAAGCTGGCACCTCGCGCTGGCCGCGGGGCTGGGGCTGGGCACACAGCTCCTGCCAGGCCTCCCTCAGCGGCCCTGCGCTCCGCTGCTGCTGGGGATGGACCCAGAGCCCTCTCCCGGTTCAGGCTGCTGCCTGTACCCTGTCACACAGAGCCGTGCCGGGCCTGCACCACGGCTGGCCATTACGGCAGCGCCCAGTTCTAACCTCGTCCAAAACGCTCACGGGACAGCCTGCGGCTCCCTCTCAAACCAGGTGCCAAATGGCAGCTTTTCCTCTCTGGAAGAGCAGGTGTGCATTTACCTGATCTCCATCTCCATTGGTAGATATCCAGGTTTGGACCCCCCGATATTAAGTGTGTCACTTCTGTAAGCTACAGTATAAGTAACAAATCATGGTCACTTTTGGAAAATCTAAAATTTCTTTAAAAAAATTTAACAACCACGTAACAATTGTTGGAAACAATAACATAAAAAAATGAGAATGACAAACGCCCTTTATACCAGAAAAATTTATATTTTTTTTTCTCCCTCCCCTCTTCCCACCAACAAGCAGATGCCCCATCTCCCCAGATGTCCCCTCTCCCCATTGCTATGCCAGCTGTTACCTATGTACAAGGATAAAATCACACTTTGTGTGTGTGTGCAGTGATTCTATGGAACTTTCTCCAACCTCACAGTCATCTGATTTCTGTGAATTTGCCTGAGATACTTTTATCCCAGTTTTTTCACCTAACCTCTGGCTTAAATTTCTTATGCCTGTCTCTGGTCTATGTCAGTCCCAAGTGCACCTTTAATGGCTGTTGTGCAGGGAACTCACTCCTTTGATCTGGGAGTCAACACTAGGCATGCTGCTACAGCATCCTTATCTTCAGGGAACATTTAATTAACAGCACATTTAAAGAGAGTATGAGCTTCTCTCCTGTCAGGAGCAGAGATGGAGAGGTCTAATGAGCCAGCTAGTCCTGGGCCCTAATGGTTGTTCTGGGCCCTAATGGTTGTTGTGCCATGATCTGATGCTCCTTTAGTGATGAACCACTTCGCCTCAGTGCCCCCTTGAGACAAACCCCTCATGCCTGACCCAGCTCAGGGCAAGGTGAGAACTAATTAACCAATGCTGGAGTCCATGAACTACCCAGCTCCTTCAGCTTTACTTGACCCATTGAACTTCAGGCAAAGTGGCTCTGTCAGCAAGGTGAGACATCTCTGTTCTGCCTGAGGGCAGGTGCAGATGGAAATTTCTGGGGAGGGCTCTGTCCCCCAGCCCCAGGAGCAGTGGGGTGACCTGACAGCAGTGGGTTCCCTACAGATGGGGAGCAGGGTCTCACCCTGTGCATGTGCCCACTGCACAGCCAGGGTTTATCCACATCCCAGCTGTGACCACTGAAAGGATCAGCTACCCTGGGCTCAAAGACAAGACCACAGGCAGTACATTTATCTCCCTATTTCTTTGTAATCAAACCATTTTACTGCATGGGGAGGGGGAGAGGAGGAGGAAGAAAAGAAAATGTTTTCTTCTAATCAGCAGACTGACAGCTACAGCTACCCTGGGAGCTTACAACTCCCAATTTCATATAAGATGTTAGGAGGAAAAGCTTTCCGGTGACAAAGCTACCCTGGCAAAGAAATTTCCCAATTGCTGAACCGCCAAATATGTTTTTCAGAAATAAGCACTGCCTGAAACATCTCATACATGAAAACTGGAGGAGATCCAGCCCCCTCCTGGTCTGACTGCGATCTCCCCCTGCCTGGAGTCCCTACATTGATCCCATAGCACAACACTTGTAGGAACCAAGGAGAGAATTTGTATAGGCATGCTCTAAGTGATAAATATTTTCAAGAAATGAGAATTTGTGCCCTTCAATATGAAAGTAAAAAAGGAAATGTCATGCTTTGCTCCCAGTCACCCAAAGAAATATTAAAGTAGTGTGGCCAACAGTCTGCTGCTTTGTGCTGGAGGCTGGGAAAAAAGGAAGCCAGCCTCAGCCCTCCAGTGCTTGCTATGCTTCCCTGGGAAATCCAATTAACTGCTCTGCGCTTCCGTGTCTTCTGACCCAGCTTGAGAAAAACAAAGTTTGAGATTCCCTGTAAAAAGGCACTTTACTAAGTACTACCACTGAGTATTTGGGGGATTTGCTCCCTGGTGAGCCCCACAGGTGTTCACACTGGCTGCCCACGATGGCTGCTGTTTCCTACTGATGTTCCTAGTCCAGGATACCCACTGCCAGCACCGTGACTCCATGGCCACAGCAGCAAGGAAGAAGAAGAGGCTGAGTCCCACAACCACAGTTTCTCTGCACTCTCTTGAAGCTGGTCCAGCATCCAGGCCTTGTCTGGGTTGGTTGACATTCGTAACATGGCAGGATTGCCACTTCTGAAACTTAGTGAAATGAAAATCCTGACCTGCAATAGCTCATGACCATCTTGATCTGAGGACAAAGACCTCAGGACTCAACTTCTTTGGCTTTGAGATGGAGAATCCGTATGAGTTTTAACATGTTGCACAGTATTTAAAACTAGCCCATTACAACAGATTTAGCAATTAATTAACGAGATTTGCATTTTTCCTTCTCTCTCTTCTTATGTTCATATAATACTTAGGAAAAACTCCACAACCGGTCATTTGCTCTTTTTGGTTTTATTTTTGATGGAGGGCTTATATCTTTGGGAAATACCTCATAAAATGGTTTAGTGGAATTTATAATGCAATTAGCTGCAAAGAATTTGTCTCTGGAAATGCTGCGATGGCAGTACTGTCCTAAATCAGTATGATCAATGTGCACTGCCTTAACATTTCCCCACACAAACTTATTGTCTGTCTCATTTTAATAAACAGATGATTAGGTTCCTTGGCACTAGAAATTGGTTGATATTTTGTAGAAGGGAAATTAGGCAGCAGTGAAATTTAGAGATGTACTGACGCGCCGCTGTTCCCCCGGCTAGCTCGTTTGGGTGGTCTCAGCACCCTGCCGCAGCAGCGCGACAGGAGTGGGCCGCCCCAGGAAGGGCTTTTGGGCTCAGTCCCGGGTGCGGCTAAGGAGAGCCCGGCGTCGGGGTCACGCCGGTCCTTCACGGGGTTCCAGGCAACCGCCTAGGGCGTACGGCAAGGCTTGGAGGGAGGGTAGCACCCGGAGTTAATTCCACGAAGCCACGAGATGGTGGAACGCAGCTTTATTGTGAAGGGGTCTCCGGGAAACTAAGCCGGGGTATAACAAAATGGAGGGGTATTTATACTGCAACCAAAAGGGGAGGGGACACAATAGCATGAAACAATACAATTGGTTCTGGGGCAGGATTGACACAGAAGGGGCTAGAACATGGGAGGGGAATGCCCATATAGGGTACACAGGGGGATGACAGACAGATACTGGGGACAGGAGTAGGGGATTTCCAGGCACAAGGGGGGGGGGGAAAACCAGAACACAAAACCTATAAAACTCAGTAAAAAGAACCAAAATATGCACCGCAACAATGTACACAGACACACTCATGCATTCACTGCAGGAGAAGAGGTTGCAGTTAAATCTCTCTAGGTTGATTCCTGTGCAGCTTTACTCAGAGTTTTAACCCCTGCTCTCATCCCACAGCTCTTCACAATGACAGTCAGGGATGGCCAACAATTTTCCTTTTGGAAGGCATCTTCCCACCACTGTGTGGGTTATGCCATTGAGGTCAGAGCCTCCTGACAGCCTGAACTCACTGGAGTTCCTGTGGGATGGGAAGAGCCTTCTGCACACATGGATACCCCCACCAATACTGATCAGTCCCAACAGGAAAGGCGAGAGCTGCCACCAAAGCACAAGTACAGCTCGTCACAAAAACCAAAAGACCAGACCCCGGCTCCCAGCCCAACTCTTGCCAGTCTCATCCCCTCAGCCTCCCTGCACCCCAAGCCAGGTCTCCAGTGTTACCAGGGCCAAGGAGTGCTTCCTGAAGACAATGTCCAGCAAGTCCTCTCAGAAGGGCCCTCCTTTGGTGCTTTTGCAGGGACTCGTCAGTGGCTGCAGCAGCTAAGCTGACTGAAGCAGCCCAGGCAGCACTGGAGCTCAGGATGTCCCCACCAGAGGTTTCAGGGAAGGAAAAGAGACTTGCCTTTGCAACCTGAGCCCTCCTGCACCCTCCAGGGCAATAGGGTGTCAGTCATCTGAGCACCTCCAGACCCTGCCAATGACACTTTTCCTGACACAGCCTGTATCTTCCTCTTGTTGTCTGCTTCCTCCCATACCAAACACTATTGACTGCCCTTGCCAGCAACTACAACCTTTTACAACTGTCTGCTCAGTAAGCAGAAAGAACCAAAAGCCTGATGAATGCTTACTGCTGCAAATTACTTGTGGCAAAATCTCTGTGCCATACACACGATGTATTCCAAACATCGTGGAAAATGCATTTCAGGCCCTCATTTTGGTCCTGTCTTGCCTTAAGAAAGAAGCTTCTAGAATTTGTGCAAGCATAATATTCCACATAAAAAGTGAGGCCAGACTGAGCTAATATGAAAACCTGTGGAATGCACTTAGGAAAAGTACTCCATTCAACTAACAATTATTTCTTTTACCTGCTTCCTCCCTTACAGTATGAGCCATGCCATCCCAGCATAGCTGATATAATTTGTTTCTTTTGGTCTGTTCACCACTAACCTCAATTCAAGGCCCTGTTAGCAGAAGGAAAGCCACCAGCATCTCTAACCCAGACAAGTGGATCTCTCAATAGCAGGCCCAACTTCAACTGCTTTCTTTAAATGACACTTTCCTAGGCTGCATTGGCATATGACTAATATAATTTTAAAAATGTCTGCCCCAGGAATTCTGCTTTGTCAAGCAGGGATGTTTTCAGATGGGCTAAGATGGTCATGGCTTTTAACAGACTGTAAGAGCAGCAGCTTGCTCCGTTACATGTGATCTGTCAACCAAGCAAGAGATCCAATCTCATTGTTGGTGAATTGCATGCCAAGCACAACAGAGTCCTGAGTATTTCAGTATTTATGGAATTATATGAACAATCTGATCACTCATGCCAGTGTGTTTGCAGTTAGAAGTGGAGGAGTCTGTGGGGAAGGGTCACAGATCCCTCCCTTGTGTGAGCTCACAGCAGAGGCAGAGCACTCACATGCACTCACAGGCTGCTCCCACTGTCACAGCTGAGTGCTGGGCGTGTTAAACATGACTCTATTGTACCATAGGCATGGTACATTTAACTTCGTTCAGCTTTCTCCATTGATATCTTTAGCCTAAGTCATCATTCTGATTTTCCATTTGTTCCTTTTTCTCCAGCAAGGCCTTGCCACTACTTCTCCAAATTCTGCCTCTGCTTCAAATCATTAAGTCATTATCCACTGACCTACTTGCTTACATTCTCCCAGATGTATCAAAACATCTTTACACGTAACAGTATGGGACTTCCAGTGCTACTCCCAACTCCCATCCTACAGCTGCAAGTAGAAGCTGTGTAAACATTTCTTACACACATAAACAGATCAAATGTTTCAATTTTCAGTATACAGTCATGAAAATTCCAAAACTTGATTTTAAAAATAGATGGGCATCTCCCCACTCTCAATTAAAAGGAACTCCACATATTTTTGAGAAGCTAAAGTAAAAATGATACTTAGAAAAGCATCTGATACTTGTACAACTAATACCAAAATTAGGGTCATAATGTAGTTCCCACAGGGTAACATATGATGGCAAGATTTCCTTAATCTGCTCATGTAGAAAGCACTCAGCTTTTCAGAGCTCAGCATTCTCTCTGAGCTCCAGATCTTCCTTTCTATTTTTGGGGTTGTGGAGGAAGAGTCAGCAAGTTTCCCAGGAATTTTGTAGGTTAATCTTCACCAGCTATGCAGCACCACAATCCCAGTGATGTCAGTGAGCAAGAACAATTTTCCCTGACCTCACAGGTTCTCCACTATTTCTCTGTGAACAGCTAGAATTACACTTCTTCTACCTCCCACCCATAACATTTTCCTCTTTAAAAAGGTAAAAAAGAAAAAAGTTGGGTGACCTTCCCATGGCAGCTTCAAACCATTTTTTCAGTGTTTATGGTTACCACCACTTCAATCTCTGAAGAGGCTGAACAATGCAGTGCACACCTTTCCATGGCTCATCAGAGATGTGCTGCCTGTGCCAGGGCTGCACAGGTTTAAGTTTCCACTGTGGAAGTTTGTTTGTAACGTTGAATGTCCCGATGTACCACAGAAAAACTTCCCCTTTCCTTCACCACAGGGAGAAGGCATGAAGGAACCAGGGGTAACAACTCCAATCACTGCTAACCCTGGTCATCCACTGTGAGCACAGGATGGTCTAAAATCAGGGACCAGTGAGCAGACAGCGACTTTGTAGCCAACCCATTCCTCTTAGTAAATCCAAACAAAGGCCACGTGCATCCCTCATCCTTCCACTGCAGAATCAAGGACAACACTCCTGCTGAACCCAGTCACACAATTATCCTTAAATTGAGGCAGCCTTTCCAGCTTTCCTTGTAACAGCATCCAACAGACCTCCTGTAGCAACAGTGGGATGGCCTTTACGCCCCCTCATTCCCCAGGAAAACGGAGGGATAAGGGAATTGTGCAATGATGTAATGAAACCAAGATCCAACATTTAGGTTCTTTTGTGCTCCTTTTAAGCCATTTGCCTCTTGCAGTGAAATCAGATTGTGTAAAATGCCTTTTTGATGCAGATCAGCTGTTTCATGGAGCTAGCCATGCCTTCTTGTTAAAGGATGTTACTTTTTTGCGTTGTAGGAATATTAGCCAAATGACTCAGGGTTGTGGAAGTATATTAATATTATGAAACATTTCCCAAAGCTTGTACATCTCTGGAAGTACCAGGGCAGAGAGAGATCTCGGAATTATAATTAACCAGTAAATTTGGGAATAATTAGCATAGTAATTACATTTCAACAAAATAAACCATACAACTAAAATAACCTCTTTTGGCAATAACTGACACCAAGAAAATGCATGATGTCTGGCCCACCCACATGCTCCCTTTCTTCTGATCAACTGGATGCCTCAACACTGCTGTGCCTCTTGAGCTAAGAATTACAAATAACCCTGGAAAGATGGAAAGTTGCCAGAAAGACCTCAAGAGACCCATGTATTTACTCCAAGCTAGGAGTGATTTTTAAGACTTGAATGACTCCTCTTTCTGATTTTTCTTTAAAATTTGCTTAGTTTCTTACGCCAAGCAAACTACCTCACCTGATGCTTTTATAAAACCTCTTAAGTTCTGCCTACATGAAGTCAAAGGAAGCAGTGGCCAGGGTTTATGTATTGAGTTTTCTCCTGATGAATTCAATAAGGCTGTTTGCAGGATTTACAGTGAAGTGTAGATGTACAGATGAGGAACCTATTTTCTATATAAGAAGGTTATTAATCTCAAAAAGAGATACAAAAAAATCCCACTGGGACACTAAACTTAGGATTGCATGTTCTTTTTGGATGGAAGCTTACCATATTGTAAGACTGGAGATTCTTTGTTCACTGTTATTGGTAAATAAATTAAATGACCCCCAAATGACGGCAGCATCTGTAGATGTGCTCAGGTTGACAATAGAACTAACATCCAATTATCAGAAAATGAATAGCTAAAGTTATCTATAGCTGCTTGAAAATAGCTATTTTATCCTTGCACTTAGGAGGGAGTGAAGTTATATTACTGCCATTGGAAACTTATAAAACCCTTCAGAGCTGGGAACATAAAGGACCATTGTCAGAAGGATGCTTTGGCACATCTCTGACTTCAAGCACATGAGTAAGATGGCAAAGCAAACCTCATGTAGTATTTTTCTGAACTGGAAACTGAAGTCGGAGGAGGTCATGGAAATCTTCCCACTGGCAAGTGCAGGTGTCTAGCCTAAAGCTTGCAATTTAGCCCCAGCCTGGGGCTATGATTTGGTGGTGGCAACTTCCATGACGTGTCCAGACACAAAAGAGGAATTCAAGGCTGCCCCAGCTGCCTCCCAATATAGCTGGTACACAGGATATAGCAGACATGATCTCAGCTGTGTGGGAAGGTGTAAAAACTGTCTCCTTGCTGCACTCCTGTGCCTTGGTGAATGCCCTTCCTGGGAACCCCCCCCACACACAAGAGTGTTACTAGAGAGGCT
Source organism: Polioptila caerulea (assembly GCA_013397295.1). Classification (NCBI taxonomy): domain Eukaryota; kingdom Metazoa; phylum Chordata; class Aves; order Passeriformes; family Certhiidae; genus Polioptila; species Polioptila caerulea. The sequence continues at coordinate 2,676,860 of VYXF01002425.1, forward strand.
CAGCACCTCAGCTACAGCACCTGGCCCTGCACACGCTCCAGTACTCAGACAAATTCACCTGAGGCACAGTCATGGCCCTTTAAAACTGACATTGCTGTTAGTTAATGTCTGGCTGCAGATAATGGATTGGAGCACAGGGCTCTACTGGGCTGCAGCTGATGGTAAAACCAGTCTGGGGCTCTCTGGGGGGCAGCTCCCACTGCCTCACTGCATTCATACTGGAGCAAGCAGCCTTGAGGTTTTGGATGGCCTCAGAGCTGCTTGTTCTGGTGAATTACCAGCACAAGTTGTGCAGCCTCGTGCCAGCCCACAGTGCTGCATTTAGACTGAGAATTGCAAAGGTGTAATTGCAGTGTGAAAAAGGAGTAGTAAAAATAAAAATAAAAGTAAAAACTGGGCCCAATTTGCCATCTGCTAACTCCATTCACTCTCTTATAGTCTTACTGCTTTCCAAATTCTCCCACCCTCTAAATAGCTGCTTTTTGATTATTTTCCTCGGGAAAGCTTTGTTTTCTCCCCATGTTGCCTCTCACCTTGTTATTTCCTCTCTACATTTGTAACCTCCTCGGGTCATTTTCCATTATTTCTATACCAGTGGCTGTTTTTTTGACACACCTCCCAGTTTAATATCTTCTGCTCATTTAATTAAAACACTGACTGCACTCTCTCCAAGCTCATTAATGAAGACATTAAATAAAGCCAAACCTTGCATTACTGCTCGCAGTGCCCCAAACAGCTCCTCCCCATAGCCCTGTTTGTTCCCATCAACAATTGCCCAATGTTCACAGTCCATTAGCCAGGTTTCAATCTCTACAGCAGCCTTCCTATCCAAGCCAATTTCTATTTACACATCATGAGATTATTTAAGACACCAGTCCCACCCTCATTTCTTTAGATGTATGGACCAGTGAAGCTACATTTTTAACCAGCTGAGAATCTGCAGCTCAAACTCTGTGCAAAAAGTGATTATGTTTGATTTCTCCCTGCTCAGCATTAGGTCTTGGCTCAGCTGTCAGCTCAGCTGAACCACCTTTCATTTCATCAGGGTATGTGATATGTTGCCTCTCAAATATTAATTCAGATCTTCCTGCATATTAATACTGACACAGATTTGTTTCAATGAGTTTCCATTGCTGTAACTGAAAGCACAGTCGAGTCAATCCCATTTGTTTCTCCTGGTTTCACTCTCTAGTACTGCCCTGACTGCCAAAATTTACAGACACAGCGGGATTTAACACCCATTGATGTGCTTGGTTGAATGGGGAAGGTCCAGGCGTTCTCTGGCAATTGTGGGCCTGTATGCTAACAGATGTTTTGTCTTATCCCCAAATCCAACTGACATTTCCCACACAGACTTACTGGAGCTACTTGTGTGACTTTAGTGCATTGGACTTCTGTAGCTTAACAGTGACTCAATTAGCAGGGCAGAAATTGGCCTGCTTTCTCACTAACACTTTTGTATTACCTTTGCAATTCATGGCACTGGGGGTTTGCCTAAGGTCCATGATATTTATAAAGGTAATTGGAGTTGTTCATTAGCTGGTTCTCAAGAGACTCTGGGATCCAGTCCATCTAGATTCCTTCATCCACAGATTTTCACTTCTTTCCTGTATTCACATGCTTTGTGCCAAATCTCAGGACAATATTAGAGCTGACTTAATGAGGATTCCCCCAGCCATATGGGAGTGCAGGCAGAGTCACTCCTGCTTCCCCTATGCAAAACCTCTCATCTCTATATAAATGATGCACCAGGGAAAGTGGCTGTGGCCGTAGCATTGCCCCAGCCTGTGCAGCCCATGCTGTGGCACCAGTCAGTGCATCCTGAGCAGTCCTGAGCTCTCAATGACTCCTCAGGACTGGGTGGTCATGGTCCAGAAAAAAAAAGCTCAGGTATTTCATCTGTCCTCACTCAGAGCTGCCAAACACTCTGGAAACTGAGCTTAGTCCTGAATACTGACATAGCTATCTTTATTTTGTAGGCACGTAGCTCCATTTCTTTATAACTCTACTTAAGAATCCATTATTTGCAAGAGGAACTGCTCAAGAAGAATAGCAAGGCAGCTTGTCTCCAAGTGTAGCACAAAGTTTATATGTTTTCTGGTATTTATTGTTTGTCTAATATTACCCTCTCCCTTTACTTTAGCTCCCTGCCTTTTTCACGGCTCCCTTTAAAGTCTCTGCAAACACATAACTAATTCCTCCTGCACATCTTGGTGGCACAGAGGACTTCCTGGTTCAGCTAATACACATAACACTTCTAGCCAGAGCTTCAAAGTGACAAAGAGGACCTGGACCATCCCAAGCACCTGGACCAAGGGAGAACCATTAACTTCTAGCAAATGAGGAAAGGGTATATTTGAAATATTCCTTTGCTGACCAGTAGAGGGAAGTCACGTAAGCAAGCAGCACCAAGTCCAGTGCAATTTTGTTATGCCCATTCCTGTAGTTCTTCAATTAATTATTCTTCCAGCACAGCTGGGTGGGTGCAAGCATGTACATGTCAACCTCAGAGAAATTAGGAAAGGGGAAAATTGCAAGAAAAAGGTAGTATCAGTCATTGGATCAATTAGTGTAGCTGGAAAAATCAGATAAGCTTTAGAACACATCTGTCTTCAGTTCTGAAACAGCAGCTCACATGTTCAAAAACCTGCCAGATTTTCCAGCTACACTCATTGATCTAATTAAAAACAAACCAAAACTTGTCTGCCTACAAACAGATTATCACAGCTGCAGTAATACAACTCCAAAGAAAGCCTCATGTGAGCCTCCATGATGATCTAGCCTGTGAGAAGGCAGAGCATGGACCACATCCCTAACCTCGCTGTAGAAGAGGTATGCCTGGTTCTAAAGGGGGAGCAGAAAGGGCTGAGTCAATAAAGAGAAAAATGTGACAGGATTACTATAAAGCACCTACCCACAGTGTCAAAACTTCTGAATGTGGCTTAAAAACAAAAAGTCATCCCAAAAGCCAGACTCTCAGAACAGTGAGGATTCCCACCCTACAGGGAGCAGCAACCGCCCTGTGAAGCAGCAACGTTTGCATGGAAAGCAGATGGAGCGGGGACTCAACTCCCATCGGGGGACTGCTGAGAGCAGCTGCTTAGTATCCCAGAGGGAGCAGGAGCAAGGTAACACTCAGCCCTGAATCGGCAGTCTCCCCTACTCCTAAATACTTTATCTGTGCGACTGCGGCATCTGTGACACACAGAGCAACCCGCTGAGCCCCTGCTGCCGCGGGGAGGGGACAGCGCCAGGAGAGGCACATCCCTCTCTGGGCACAATCATCCCAGGACAGCCACACCTCCAGGCATGCTTGACTGCTCAATTTGACTCGAGCCAATGATATAAAGGGAGAAAAGACACTAATAGGTTTTGACTGAGACGCACCACTTAATCCTTTTTTCCCCATCAGTAAGCTCTCTTGCTTTCCCTTCATAGTAGGCATTATGCAAATCAAGAGTCCCCTGAAGTGATATTTGTGACTGCAGGATCATACAAGAAAGGGCACAATGCTTCTTTGCCAATTCAACCCCCTGCCCCTACTATTCTATTTCAAATAATACTATACTCATGGTAAGTACTAAAAATACGTACTCTACCATTCAAGCACTTAATGTTCTTAAATGCAGCTTTGTTCAAGGGAAATAGCCTTTGTTAAACATGAAATTCACTGAGAACAGAATTTATATTTCAATCTGATTTACTATATATATATATATATATATGGCTTTTCCCCCCAGCTGATGTAATCAGCTAACACCATGCAGTTAAAGCAAATACTTCAGGGACACTGCTGATAACTTCTTGATAATGTTGAGTATCATCAACTACTGCTTTATATGTGAACTTTACAGCTACTTCCTGGGGCTTGGATGATGCACAGTGAAAGGGTCACCGGGAGAAGTAAAATGCTTTTATCACAGTGCTATCAATGTATGTGCTGTGATCACCAAAAATAAATGGGTTAGCCAATTTTAGTTGAAGTAGCAACACATCAAATTAAGTGGCAGGACACTGGAACACAAAGTTTTCCATGGAGAAGCAAACATCCTCAGAGACCAAGGCTGACTTTGACAAGCATTCCTCTAGGGCACTTGACAGCAGTTTAAATAGCTTTAACTTAAACCATTGGCTGCCTCCTCTCTATAAAAAAGGTATGATTTTCAGTAGCAATGAAAATGACCATCACCAAGAGAGAGACATTTAAAATCCATACAGAGATTCACTTTCCTATACCCTAAGCTCTACTTTTTTTTTCACAGAATAAAATCACAGAATATTCTGAACTGGAAGGGACCCACAAGGATCATCCAGTCCATCTCTCAAGAGAATGGCCCATACAGAATAACCTTGGCATTATTAGCACCATGCTTGAACCAGCTGAACTACTCTTCTTTTTGCCAATTTTTGCAAGGTTGAAAGCCACACCAAACATCCAGCTTGTTGTTTTATTCAGAAGGATTCATCTTCCAGAGAAAGAATTGCTTTCTGATTCTCAGCTCTCCATGTTGGTATTTTATTGCCATGAATGATTTGGGTTTAGTAATGAAGTGTGGATCACAGGGCCTGGAGTCCTTTGCAGGGGGTGGCTGCTCTGCACTCTGTCATTTGTTTCCCAACAGCATTGTTCTCACTTCATTAGGAAATATTCATTGCAGCTTCTAATTTATACAGAGTCCAAGTGATCTACTGATTATTCCCTCCATTTTCTGGTAACTGCATCTATATTTGCTGTATAACTTTAGGCAAGAACAGGATTCACAGTTCTACTGAAGTTAATGTGTATTGTTCTAATGTCCTAGAAAATTCAGGTATCAAGTGATACATCCGACACTTAGTTTCCCTCTTTCATTGCCATATCCTGCAATCTCACTAAGTTCTCACCTATTTTTTTCCCACAATAAATTTAATCCTTGACATAAATTACTATTTTGCTTCAGTGTTTGGCCCTTAGTTCCTACAACAGCAGTGCTGATGCCAGAGAAGATGAAATGCTCAGGTGCTTCCTCAGCTTATTTGAGGCATCAGTACAGAGAGTTTTACTACATGACTCACAACTAAAGCTGTGTTGAAGGAAGGAAGGACAGAGGGAGGTCTGTCCAGCACAATCGCAAAGAAAATCTGCAGAATCATCATCAAAACCATCCTGCAAACTTACATTTCTCACGGATCCCATCTGGCCTGATCCAAAGGCCATTGGATTTTGGATTTGGACCAATATGCAGATGCCTTTGTCCAAATCCTGCGTAGAATAAGATGTTGGCTCTCTTTATTGGCAGAGGATTTAGCAATAGGAAGAAGTTCAGTCCAAACCCTTTCTCCATGTGTGGCTGTTCCAAGAGATACTAATTCACAAGGGCTCAATCTTGACCCTACATCCTCCTGCTTCTACTGCAGAAGACTTTGGCTTTCCATCAGCACAGCTCTGGTAAGAAGCTCACACAAGGCATGGAGCAGCTGAAACAAGATGTTAAAAAGAGGATCTCCTCTCTGCTTTGATAGTCAGTTATTATCTAATCGGCGTCGCAGTTCTGGGAAGGTTGTAGGTGGTTCTGTAACCCGTCATGACAAAATGTGAAGAGCAGATAATTTTTATTTCATTATGCTTTTGTTCTGCACAGTCTTCAATATTGTCAGAGTGTTGTTTGAACTTCAACCAATTAATGAAACATGAACTGCTTATTAGGTGACCCAAGAGGTCTCTCCCCTACGATCTGTGAATACCAAATCAAAATCAATGTGTTGCTGGTAAATGCATATGCATGAAATTTTTCAAGAAATCCTGGCTAAAATAGCTAATAATAAACCTCACATCATTCTTGAGAAGGCAGAACAGGAAGGGAAAAGGAGCCAACAAAAATAAAACATGCTTCTGCAAAACAGTGCCTATACAAGTTAGCATCAGCTATATGATCAATAGGTCACCATTATGTATGGTATTTACATCTGATCTGCATTACTGCACTGCTGAGCTGAAATGGCCAACAAGGCTCATATCAGCTAGCACTTCCTTCATTAAAATCTGCCTTCATATAAAATTTACCTTGATTTATGGGTTTGCATTCAGTGCTGTACATTTGAATGTAACACTGCCAAACTTTCTACAGCGTTCACCTGCTGGTTGTAGAGCAGAGATATTTCAAGATGAAAACAAACTAAAGATGGTTGCAGAAGGCTTATTATTATCAAAGAATGGAAAATAATAGACTTGTGCATATGGCCAGCCTTCTGCTACCATCATGTCACTGTGTATTACCATTTTCTGTTACTGAAAAGTAGTCTACACACCCTCTATTGCCTTAATCCTGGAATTATTAACTCTTTCACACAGACACACACATATACAAACCTACAATTATTCTTTTGGTTTCATTAAAAAATATTGAGGGTGGTTTTCTTGGTATCTGCTGAATAGAAACTTATTTGGGTTTAGAATCTGGAATCTCAGGTGCTTCCACTTTCTTTCACATGTACGCATTTTATATTCAGATGGGCCCATATCCAAGTTCAGTTCAATCCTCCTTATGAGGAAGGTGAATTTTAGTTTCTCCATCATTTTAATGTTAATTGTGTGACATCACAATAAAACCACACATGCTCCTTGAAGGCATGGAAAACTCCCTCCTGACCCTTAAAAAAATCTGAGAGTTATTCCTAAATATAAACCTGGCTAATAACAAGTTCTGTAAGTAATTACATAGCACAGAGCACACAGAGCCTTTCCTTTTACTTCATTAATGCTATATGCTTTAAGGGAACACTGAGGAGTGGCAGATTTGTAGTATGAAATGAGAAATTTTCAGCCAAGAGCTTAGAAAAGGACGGGCAATAGAGAAGGTGAGCAGAAGGAAAGACTCAACAGGAATGGAGAAAAGGAGTCTTCACTTGACAAATAGATTTTACCCTTTCTGTAAATCTCTTTGCCTCACTCACCACTCTGAAGTGTATGACTTTGAGTTCTTCTCAGCAAGTAGCCCCTTGCTCCTAAACATTTAACTTTGGTCTGTCCAATGACTGCAGATTTATGCACTTGAACTCTTTCACTTCCTAACATTCTGTAAATAAGCCCCATCTGGTCTATCTCTCCTCATGTCCAAGTCTTTTCTCCCCCCAGCGTAGTCATACAGTCTCAGTTAGCTAATGCCTTCCTTTAAATAAACCAGACTTTTCAAAACTTGATCTAATGCCTAAGCTCTTTATGTCCCTTGAAGGAAGACTCTAACAGCTGCTCACTGTTACTATACACTAGATCAAGTATTCAGAGATGGATCTATCAAAGAGGTCAACTCCCTCCTGACACTACATTAACTAATCTGCTGCTATTTTAAACTTTGCTTAGCTTTGTTATTACTTCTACTTCACTGCACCACTTGACATAGACATAGTGCATTTCATAACCCATTTACCCAATTGATCAAGATCGTTCTGTGAACAACCTCATCCTTCTAAATTTTAACCATTCTGCCTATTTTAGCATCATCTGATAACACACGATAGCACAGTATAAATCATGAAGAAAATGTTAACACAAATCCAACCCTCTAACTACCTGCTTTTATGCACAAACCCAAATTTGTCTCTTTTCTTTGTTGTTTGTTATGTAAGAAATAATAAGAGTATGAGGGAATACTCTTGCTCATTTCCTTATTTCTGCAAGCCTTTTTAATCTGGGTCTTCCTATTGAATTTGCCACAGCAACTCCCATAACTGAAAGGATTACTCGGAAGTTTGATGCTTCCAAGATCAAGTCCCTGTTCTTTACCTGTCTTAATAATTTATTACTGAACCTGTATATGCAGAGTGTGTAGAATAATACATCCCATGAAACTTTGTTAAAAGTCTCTGAAAATCCCGATATGTCTGCTGCTTCCCTCCTATCTAGATCAATATTTATTTAATTTAAAAAAGGAATCCAATTTGCTTGACATGATTTACTTTCCACAAATCTATGCTGACTTGCATTATGATGCTGGACTCTTATTAAACTGTATGCAACTGTAGCCTTAAGCTTGCTAGAAAAAGTGTTTTTGAGAGTGCATTTATAGGCAGCAGGATCCTCTGAGAGGCTGCAATGCCCAACAAGGATTTCATCACACTCTTATTACCACACTGGTCAGTTATTTTCCAGCTCAAACTGTTTTCCTTTAAAACAGCAAAAGAACACTGACTCTTCTCAAATTATTTGATGGAAGCTCTTATTTCTGATGTGCATTCACACTGCAAATCATAGCCATGTATTAGGAGTCATCCTGTGCCCAGCATTAGACAACTCCTACATAGAAACAGCCCTCAACACCCAGGGAGTTTAGACTGTGGCAACGGTCCCACCACTGATTTTATTGTTGGGTCTCAGTGCGACGCTGGGCCAGACTAGCAGAGGCAGACAATCAAAATGTCAACAGCACGTAGCTGGACGAAGGAACAAGCAGCTGCAGGGCTTCCTTCTGGCTCGTGTTCATGTCCCAAATAAAGCTCCACACTGTTCAAGTGACCCTAGGCAGCCTGTTCCTCCTGTGGTGACATGAAGCCCCTCCACCCATGCCACTGCTCACGGCTCTGATCCCACGCTTCACCAGGAGGCTGATGCTCAAATCCATCCAAGTGCTGCTGTCTCAGGGTATTGTCTGCAGCACCCTGGTCCTATCTGCTCTGATAACGGGCCATGCTCACTTTAGCAAGCCGACATGCCAGCAGCACATGCCACTTCAGCACTCATCTCCTAAGGCTTCAGCTTCCCACTCTGCTACTGTCACTGTATTCTGCACAGCTGCCTGGGGTAAGTTCTGTCCAGTGCTGCTGGAGGGGGGCAGAACCCTCTCTGCTTTCTCATTCACTCCAATTTGGCAGTTACCAAAGAACTTCCAAAATCTCATCCTACCAATGCACATTTTCCCAGCTATTTGTGCAATGAAGTTTCCATTTTTATTCTTCCTCCCCTCCATTTCCTCTTACCATGCACTAACAATGCACTGAACTGAGCCCTTGCTGATTTTTTTAGAGGATAATTTGTATACATTCAATAGTCAGAATGGGCTGGAGTATCTTGGTACGTACTTGCCAGACTGGCATTCATCAGGACTGTGAAACAGAACAAAATCCCACTGCAGTAATGAGGCTTTTTAACCCCTTTGTGACAGCACAGCTAAATGCCCTTTCAACCTCATGTATAATGCCATCAGCTGGGCACAGAAACACAGACCTACCCAGTTCCAACCCTGACATGAATACAGAATTTATTTATGCAGTATCAAGCTGTTTGTGGTATTTCTCCTCAAGTACCCTACCTTGAACTCCATAGGGGTGTACTTCTCATTCTTGGGGGTTGTGTTGCCCTTGTAATGGAGATGGTTGGGAGTGGTTGGGTGGATAACAGTGGACTCCTGGGACTGCCTTTGGCAGCGCTGGCAATACACGTAAATCACAAACGTTAACAGGCTGGAGCCGAAGAAACAGGAGACCCCAGTGGCAATCAGATGGATGAGACTAAAACCTGCAAGAGAAATGACAAGAGATGCTATTTTTAAAGAACAGCCCTTTTCCCTCCCCTGACAAGACCACAGGTGCAAATCAGAGCAGTGACATCTCGGGATCAACATTAATAAGCTGTTGAAGCCAGAGTCTTACGTTCTAACATAAACTGACATAATCTCCCTGCAAATCGGTCTCCCCACTGCAGCTCTGCCTTGTGCAGTTTAACAGGTTCATGCATTGTTTTCTCAAAGCTCCCTCCCTGTCTCTCCTCTCTCCCTTCTATTGATATTGAAACTAAACATTATGTTAAGCTGACAGCTAAAGAAATGAGCCATACAAACAATGCACATTAATGGATTCCAAAGCATGTGCGTGTCATGGAAATAAGGGGATAAAAATGCTCAGTGTTTCTCTAAAGGGGAAGGAAGGGAGGGGAAAGCACTTTTTGTTGGCTGCCCAAAATGCCTATGGGACTGCGTGTGGGGTGGGGGAGATACACATTCCTCCCCCTTGTAATCCAAGTATGCTCAGCATTCTTGCTTATTCATGGGATGGCATTGCCTTGGTCCTGTCTGCACTACCTCTGAGGTGTGAAATAACCTCTGCTAACAGTGAAATAGGAGTCCTCTGGAGAACGGGAAAGATGAAGTGGACAAAGGAAAGGGGGGCAGTGCTTGAAAAAAGACTTTTGTTGGCTTTCTCCGCAAATTGCAGAGATAGGAAATCAGTTGCAGGCAGGTGCTGGTGGGGTGGCTACAGTGCAAATACTTCAAACAGAAAAGCTCTTGGGCTATAAAAGCCTCCTGCAGAGATCTCTCCATGTGGTTGCAACAGCACCCTTGAAGGCCAGCGCTGACCTCTGGAAGGAGCTGCACTGGGGTATCCCACACACTGGGAAGTACCTGACTCACAGCTCTGACTGGTGGGGGAGGACAAAGACAAACAGCACTCCTCATTCCCCCATCTCCTCTGAGTCTCACACCCCACGGCAACACACACCCACCACCAGATCTCCTCTGACAGCAGAACCAACAGTAGCGACTGTTAGAGCCACCAGGTTATCAAAGCAACCAGAGGCATGATGGGATGGCAAAAATTAATGACCCTGTTGTATTTTGCTATGTGCAGGGGGGACTATAGGAAAAGAATCAGCTATTTGACTCCAAACACTTCTGCCTTTCCTCTCTTTGCTCTGCCATCTTCCACACAGGAATGGCAGAGGCCCCAGAGCCCAAGGGCACCCCCTGAGAGCTGGCCCCAGGGCAGCTGTCCCAGGGGTCAGTCACATCGCCTCAGTGGCGACTGCAGCGGTACATTTCCCGTAATACTTAAAAAGCCAATTCATTTGGACAGACTGCTGTGTTGACTTGACTGTGTGCAGGGAAATGGGGCTACTCAGAGAGTGGCTTTAAATGAGGCTCATTCTTAGTCTGATCACGGTGTGCAGTTTTTTGGTGCCATCTTACATTTTAAGTGATATGCTTTTCAAATAGCAGATTCCACCCATTAGTCAATGGCTCTCGTCTAATCTTTAGTTAAAAAATATCCTCCTGATTTTAAGAAGAACAAAACCAATAGAGTTCTACAGCAAAGTAATGCACTTCAATCATAATTACAGTGTGGCACATACAGAATTTATTAGACTGATGAGCTACATTTATTTTTCAAACCACATTATAAAATTCCATTGCAAGATTACCATTTTCTATTGTTTTGGATGACGGTTCAAAAAAACCCAGCAGAAATATAATTTCCTACTAAACGCCACAAGACTTTTTCAAAAATACATTTCCTTTCTAAAAACCTCTGCCTGCTTTGCATCACTCATGAGACCTAGAACATAGAATATGCAACTGTGTTCAGTAAGGCCACATGACACGCTGCCACATTCTCCTCCTGCCTGGATTTGCTTATATTGCAGTGAATGTTTCATTTGACAGTCACATTTGCAAGTCACAACATAAAGCTCTCTTCTATTTCACTCTCACCTTTGAAACACCCATCTGATTTTTCAAATGAGTTTTGGCTGTGTCTTAGGGGGAAAAAAATCATATTATTTTGTTTGCAGCACATGAGTCCCCAGGGGGGAAGCTTTCTGGTTCATCACTTTGAAAATATAGATTTTCTGAGATGCATCAACAGAATTTCTATTGATTAGCTTATTTGCCAAATATTGTAGAACACTACATTAATAAATAATACTAGCTATGGCAAAACGTAGATAGCAACAGTGGTGGTGGAAAAAGAAGGAAATGTGGGTATAGTGCATAGCAGAGTGCAAGCTGTAGCACGGGGTCCTGGAATCAAAGCAGAGCCATTGCACCCTCTGAGGGAGAAGGAGTGACGCAGGAAACCAAATGTTACATTGCAGGGGCTGAAATCTTAATTTCATTGATTGCCCTCAGTTGCAAACTGAGAAGCCACATTTCCATGCCACAGGTGGCATGCCTGTTTTTGCCATGATCTCTACAGGGAGAAGGGATTTTGGCAGCCTGAAGATCATCTAGATTGCAGGAAAGCAGGGATGTGACGCTAGCAGGAATTGGCATGGCCATTAGTGTGAAACTAGCATTTTAAAACGTTAAAGGAACCTGCCATTTTCTTCAGACTGCATTTTTATCATAGGGACTCCCAGGGCAATGGAAAAGTGACACTAATGACTGGATCATTCCAAGTTACATGCAGAAAGGAGACACAGTTTCTGTGAGAGGTGAGAAGCAGAATGAAAGGAAGTGCTTGGAGGACAAGTATAAACCTCTAATCTCCTCCTCTATCAGCAAAGGACTGGTCTAAGAGACCCTGTTCACTGAAATCTTTATATGTTATTTAAAAACACCTGCCTCCGAACAGCCGAAGGCTTACAGTGAATGGGGAATAACCCTTTCTTCTACCTGAACCATTTACCCTGGAGGTAGAGAGACACAATCAATTGCTCTCTGGTAATTAATGACCCTCAGTGGCCAACCCAAACTTCCAAATAAATAAAAATCTTGGAACTGACAAGTGGACATATGATACATTCTTCCAGTCTGACTCAGACAGCAAGACTCCAGTGGAATTAAGGCTATCAGTGGGATATGAGCTGTATAGATTAATGGTTTGTTTGATACTGCACAGGGAGAAAAGAAGTCAGGTTAAGATAAAAATAAGATACATAGTTAGTGGTAACCTACCTCCACAGTTCGTGCTCTCATCAATGCTGGAGGCTGGCAGGATCACTAAACAAAGAAGATTGGAGAAAGTTGTCATTATGCCATCCCTTTACTTCTTCAAGTAATTAAACCCTCTGTGCTCCAAACATGAGAAGGTGCTCATATGTTCTGCAGCAAGCTGAGAGTCTCTCTGAATTGCATTATAAGCTCATGGTTTGAAATACATGCAACGAAACCTCTCCAAAGATCTTATCATTCCAGTGCTGTTACCTGATCACTCTTTAGCTTCTTCAATTTAGGGAAAAGATGGTAGCTGAGAAAACCATGAAAAAGAACACCATTGCCTAGAGATCTCAGATTTTTAAGTCAGTGCTCTGTAATCCAAAAAAAGAACCTGTTGGAAAGGCATTATTCAGTCTAGACCCATATCAGATATTTGCCTGAGAGATTCAATTTCCAGAAAGCACAAGTTGGAATATGCTGATGACAATCTGTCCATCAACAGTGTTGCTCTGTTAGACCTCAGATTAATCTCCCAGCTTCACACCCTAATTTTCTGCATCTGCCTCACCTCAATTCTCCACTCTTTTGGGATGCTTTTGGGATACCTGAAATCAACAGCCTTCTGTTGCCCCTATGCATACTGAGAACAGAGACAATTTTTATAACCCAGCCTAAAACAAACTATACAAGTTTAAAAGCTTTCAGGTGAAGCAATAATAGTTATTTGTTACGGATCAAGGTAATTCTGTTTAAAATAAACGTTAAGCTGCTTAAGCGAAAGCCATTTACCCTGTGCCTGCCACAAGGGAATTTATGATGTTTGTCTATTTCCTTGCTTTTCTAGAAGCATCCAAGCCCAATTTATACTAGAGAAAATCTCAGCCTAGTTTGACAGTCCAGGCATGAGCTGCTGTCCGGGCCTGGCTCATGCTGTCCTCCTGGATGACAGGGTACATACCAGGAATTTCATTGTACAGGCAATCCTGGTACTGAGTGCTGTTTCCGACGCACTGGGACGAGTCCGGGCTGTGCACCTCGCAGTAGCGGCTGCGGTACTGGATGCCCTCTTCATTGCACAGGCTCCACTCTGACCACTCTGACCAGCCACCTGAAATCCAGGGTCAGGAAAACACACACACACCGTCACCAAGAAGGAAAAGGATGCTTTGTAGATACCAGACTTCTTCCATGCTGAAGGATCCTAGACGCCCGCCTGGGCCTCTCTCACACATCTACTACACGGGTCCTTAGTGATTTAATTTTCTCAGTGCAAGCATCACACTCTACTTGCCAGGTTGTAGTTCCCTGAATACGGACTAAACCAACCCTTGGTGGAGCACTGCACAGAACAAAGTTGTCTTAAAAGCTCCTATGTCAGCTCTCTGGTTAAAGATATACAAGGAGCAAGGTGGGGCAATGTTGCACCAGGACCCCCAAGCTTTGATGTGGCTTCCCAGGGATATCTCAAGCAGCTGGCACAAATTAGAGCACTCAGAGAGTTTTGCTGAGGTTCCTAAGGGCAGGAGTCAGCCTGTGCTGGATCACAAACACACAAAGGTAGTTCAAAACCAGCACAGATCTAAACCCTATCCTCTGAGTTGTAGCACATGCTGATCTGTTGTCTGTGAAACAAAAAGGAAGGACTGTCCCTTCAACAACTGTACAAATTGCTGCCTCATGACTCCTTTTGTTTGTCAGGTTAACTTCCACACTGAAGAGCCAAGCTCCTGCTTTTTCAGTTACTTGAAAGGGATCAACCATTAACAAAATTTTTCTTGACCAGAATGCCAGAGCAAGGGCCAGTGAACAGGCAATGAGAAAGGGATGTCTCCTGCAATGTCTCCTTAGCCCCTGGCTCAACAGGCATCAAATAAATGACCAAAAGCCGTGTAACTGGTGATGTTTCTGGTTTGTTTTTTAAACATTTTGCAGCTGTGCCTTGCTCCCACCAGCTGGAGCGGGGATGGGAAGCAGCTACCTTGGCAGGGGTGTGTGTTGCAGAGGGCCTCCTCGGTGTGCAGCCCGATGCAGATGTCCTCCCCGCTGGACGGAGCCGGGTTGGTGCAGGTCCGCGTGCGCTGGTAGTGCCCACCCCCACAGGTGGCTGAGCAGTGAGACCAGGGAGTCCAGCAAGACCACGAGCCTTTCACTGGAGGACATTGAAAAGCAAGCACAGACAGGTAGAGGCCCTTGGTTACTCCTCCCACTGCGACAAAGCTGGAGAGCCCCAGTGTCTCACCTTGCACATCCACCCAGCCCACACTAGCTAGCAGTTTCCTGCACCCTGGGACATTTGGGCCTGACAACAAGAACTTCACATCAAGAGAGGGTGCAAATCCACTTCACTCTGTGGATGCAGAATGAAATCTATGCAGAAAAAGACTCTGCATCATAAAGTGCCAGAATCAGAAACCAGTCTTTGTTGTAGTCATTAATATTCACTGAAATATTCTACTCCATTCTATTTCTTTCCTTTTTATAAAACAGCATTGCTGCTATTATTACTATTACTATTATTATTATTATTATTATTATTACTTTTACTACTACAATGACTACTATGTTGTCTCCTGAAATTTCATAGCAACAGCAGATTTACTNCTACAACAATGACTACTATGCTGTCTCCTGAAATTTCATAGCAACAGCAGATTTACTTAGGAAAAAAATTGCTGTACCACCAAAGTGGAGCTTATATGGCATCTTTCTGTGGGAGGCCCAAGTCCTCTAGTTCCAGCCTTCAGGAAACAGAAACTCAGAGACTTTATTTATTGACCCTGCTCATTGCAGGGTCATTGGACTAGGTGACTTTTAAAGGTCCCTTCCAACCCAAACCACTCCATGGGCTAAGCATAACCCCATAAGAGGTTAATAATAAAACTAGGGAGATTAAGATCCCTGAATCTCCCACCCCTCCACCAACTAAACTGCCTGGTTTGCAAGTCCACATGCCATTAATTCTGAAGATAATAACCTGATGATGACTTTTAGCAAAATAAACCCAGGATTTGTGTATACACATTGAGTGAGGCAGGGAAGGAGGGAGACATAGAAAAATAGTAATCATGCACTCAGAACAGATTGTAAAACATCAGAGTGTCTGAGGGGAGAAAACAGCACAGAAAAAGGGCACAGACATTAGTGAAAAGCCACTGAGAGCTTCCAAAATAGTACTAATAGCTGCCTTTATAGTGCCAGAGTTATTTCCTTTTAATAGGCCATAGAGTGCAATATTTGACACTCCCGCTATGCTCTTGCTGCACATTCTGATCATATCTGCATTTGAATTTTATCTTTGTATTGAATTTTAGAATCATAATAGTACTACTATAATAGAGCATTTTCAACTGTAGGCCACAAACTTTATTGCCAGAGGTAGATAATTGCTGTAACTGCAAAGAGGCAAGGTAATTTGTGTAAGATCACTTAAATTTACTTTAGACAGTTATTACAGAGTAAAGAGAAGGATAAGTGAGAGAGAATACAGTAGTCAATGGTCTATTACTACTATTCTGGACCAGGAGTGCAACATAAACATGAAGACAAACTCGAAAACCAGGAAACCAGGCAAGAATACTCCCTGCTGGCTGTGCAGGAAATGGTAACTGATGTCAAGAGTAGATGCCCATCGCAAGAACAATACGTAAGCAGGAGAGGGGGAAGAAATAAGTGTTCACATCAAGCATCTCTATACAGTACTAAGCCACATTTATTAAGCCTGCCTTCTCATCACGGAGTAGATGCCCTCCACTGGATGGAGCATCAAACCTTCCTGAAGCAAAGGATTGCTACAAGCCACCATATTACTTCCTCTAGAGGATGTGGCTGTGTTACCCTCTGAGCCAAGGTGAAACCTAAGTCAGCACTAAAGATAACATACATGGGTCATTACAATAGCTTTAAAAAAATAAGGAAAAACCCCCAAATTTAAAAAAAAAAAAAAAGAAAAAAAGGCAGCTTAGAAATACTGATTTTGTGGTGGTTGTTGTTGTTGCTCTACCATTAAGGTTTGGGAAAACACCTCTGAATTTAATGCAGAAAGATGATCATGGTTACCTGGGCAGGGGTGAGGATTGCAGTCTTGGTACTCCATCGCTGACCCCACACAGGGCAAGCCACCATTTTTAGGTTCAGGGTTTGTGCATGTTCTCTTCCTGATCCTAAAGCCCAGCTCACAGTCCCTGGAGCAGGAAGACCAGGCCCCCCAAAAGGACCAGCCCCCATTGATAATCCGTGCAGAGGTCTTACCAGTCTTGAGGAGGTCATCAACAAGAGCTTCAAGGAAAACAAACAAGACACCGTAAGATCACAAATTAATCATTTGCTGGGCTTTTAGAAAGGAGTTCGGCTCATGACTAAAATCAAGATCTATGTGCCCTGCAGAACAGTTTCTGTTGAAAGCCTTTGGCAAGAGTTTTTTTCCCCAGAGCTACAGCTAAGCTGGACAGAAAAAGAAATTTGTACCCATATAAACTGAGTCTGCTGGCAACCTTGATAAATGACCTCCCTGGGCAGCAAATTGTGGCAGTCCAGGCTGTGCCCTCAAGATGCTGCCTTGCATCACAGCAGTCCTGCAGGGAACAACCTGCGAGACTGCACAAGGGGAGCTCCAGGAAGAAATAAATGGCACACTGTCCTGAGAAGAGCTCTTCTCTTCTGTACACCCTCATTACTCACCTGCTGTCATTGGGACAGCCTAGCAGCAGCAAGAACAAGTCTATACACTGCCATAAGCACAGAGCTCACGACTGTAAATCTGTGTCACAGGGCTCTCCCCACCCCTGCCACTCTGCAGTGACACCACTGGTACATGTTGACACTACTGCAGACACAGTCAGGGGCTGGTTGTTCCGAGAGCATCCCCCTTCCCCCACCACACCTAGGCCTGCCCCGTGGCCCCCCAGAGCTGGCAGGACGTACCGTCAGTGTCACACACTGCGGAGCCATCGTTGGGGCAGAAGCGGCTCTCGGTTTTCTTCCTGCCGAACTGCAGCTCGTGGGGGTCCGACAGCTGCGCCCGGCACGTGTAGCGGAAGCGCTGCTCCTGGCGGGCGCCGCTCTGGGTGATGTTCACAGGCATCCACGGGGTCCAGGGCGTGTTCCTGCGCACCTCCGGGCAGCTCTCCGGGTTGCAGGTCTTATATTCCTGCCAAGAGGGAAAATCACTCCCTCCTTACTTATTAAACAGCAGCAGCCTAACTGGCAGAGGTTTATACTTCAGAAACCAAGGGGTACTCTCTGGATCTCAAACAATCCCCATCCACCTTATCTGACCTCAGAGGGACAAGTCAGTGCTGGGCATGGCACAAAATATGGTGCCTATGGAGGCGGTGGTGGCGCATAGGTGGACCTCAAGGGCAAACTGTGCTTGCTATTTTTATGTCTCACTCAGGTTTGTGTTTCTTTGCTGACTCAAAGTCCTGTGGGGCTTTGACAGCTTGGTTCATTATGGGCAGGAGAATAATTCAGGCAACAGATAATAATAACAGCAAACAAGTTTTCTGCTCTGACCCTGAGATGCTGTTCTCAGGTCAACCTGGAGGAGTCTCAAGAGGACAAAATGTCAGTAAGGTTTATTCCTTGAAAGTTTAAAATTTTATTCTTAATATGGGTTTAGAGTAGATCTTTTTACAGCTACTTTTGTTTGGTTGGCTTCTCAAACTCCCTAGTGAAGGTCATGAACCATTTGCCATCCTTGGTCTAGAGTAGCCATAGAGCACAGACAACATTCTGGCTGGCTGGGAATGGGGGGATTTGAGGGTTTTACAATTCTCATCATTAATGGGAGGAATTCCAGTGACAAGCATTTGTCTTCTTGATATAAAATAACTAAATAAATAACTCTTTTCTGCCAGGGGGGAGGAAATGTAATGCTTCAGGACTTCATGATTCTAGTGTAAACACCAAACAGCTTGTGAAGAAATGGGAGGTTCCAGATCAAATCTGCTTACACTGAAATGAAACCCCAAAAAACCAATTAAAATGGCTGCATCAAACAGCTGCCAGAACAGGAAAGGAAAAGTAAAGAGAGCAAATGGGGTGTTGGACCTGTTGTTTACTCAAGTATGACACTGCAACTCATTTTTGATGTGTGTCTGGCCTCGTTGACTCAACAGAATCATCCTTGGGAGTGGAACAGAGGAAAAGAACATGTAGAGAGCTTCCAGGTAAAGGACTTGATATCAGCCTACAGAGGCCTAGGGAGGAACTCTGTACACCAGTCTGTCCCTAAATCTGCCACCCCTCACTTTCCAAGTTCATTTGAGCACCCTCTGCAGCAAAAACTGAAGGCAGGATTTTGTTCTTGCTTGAGAAATAAAATCACAGTGGAGAGAGAAGCTAAACATCCTGTTCCTTGATGCTACTGTCAATAGGTGCCCTTCATGCAATGTCAGTAAATAATACATACCACAGCACAGCCTGGACATGTGTTTCCATTTTCACAGGACCTCTGCCTTGAATGAATTCCTCCACCACAATTCACACTACATTTATTCCAAGGTCCCCATGAAGACCAAAAAATCGGTAACGGACATGGACTGTTCTCATTACAGAATCTGAAAGAAGAAAGGGCATTGCTCAGAAAACTCCATGCCAGCACATCTGAGGGACGAAGCGGTGTGAGACTCAAGACTGCACACTGCATTTGGGCACAACTGATGCATGCACAGAGAGCCACCAGAGGCTGACACAACGTCAGATTAGCAATATTCCTGTCCATGGAGAGAAATGTAGCCTTTGTACCAAACGGGACTGGTTAATTAGACTGAGCTCTGTAGGGTGAGATGGTTGGAGTAAATGGTCAAGATCAGGTTTTCTGAAGTGCTCTGTCTCAAAACTTTTCTACAAACACTAAGTCCACAAAAGAGCTCATAAAATGAAGCCCAAGTATCACGAAGAGAGAGTGGACAGTAAATATTCTAAATGGGATGACTGGTGGGAGGACAACTCAACAGTGATCTGTCAGTAATGGCAGGTGCTAAACGTCTGACAATTTTCTCTTCACACAATCTGGCCTTTACTGCTGTCTTGACCCTAAAAAGCTAGAGTTTCCAACTGGATCCTATATGCATCTAAAAGCAGCACCTAAGTGAATGCTATTTCATGTTCTGTGTCAAAAGTAACTGTAATTTTGTTCAGCTTTTTAATCAGTATTTTTCTCAAATTTAATCACATAGACCTGCACCTGACTCAGAGGTAGTCTTTCAACCCAAAAAGGACAATTGTGAATGGACACAAACCAAACCAAACATTACAATGTCTTGAAACATGGAAGTTAAATGAATTGCTCTTTTTATTCTGAGAAATGCAGAGACATATGTCTTAGTGACCACTCAAGGGACAAGCAACAGCCTATTGCCAAGTAGAGGTGGCCTTTAATGAAATGTCACGCCTGGAAAGAAGTTGGGATGCCTTGAAGCATGTATTTCATGAGGGGCCAAGCTTGAAGAAGTGTTACAGTGCAGATGGCTCTGTAGGTTCAGAAAGTATTTGGTTTTAGCAATTTTGTGTGAAATTTTCATAGCTTAGAGGGGAAAAAGATGTTTTTCTGATACCATGCCCGGCAAAAACTCAAGTCTGAATCTGAGTTAAGCTGTACTTTGCCTTCAACTGCTTTTGGAGCATCAGCACAAGTAATAGAGACTTGGGAATGGTGCAACTGGCAGTGAAAGCTGCACATACTCAGCTGCCACTCCAGGGACAGATCAGAACGGAGCAACTGTGTCAATAAACCCTACAGTGCCAATAGCAGGCACAGCTTCTCCCTTCGGGGAGGAGGTCAGCCCTCTGTGTGGGACAGGAATACTTGGGAAGGTCTGAAGGGTCCTGCTTGGGAGTGGGGGCAGCTCTGAAGTGTCTGATGTTCACAGGCTCACTGAAAGAGGGTGTCCCTGCACACAAACAGCCGCATCCCTCCCAGGCTCTGGGACTGCTTCTGCTCTGTGCGTTGAGCCCGACCGCCTCAATCTGCCTTCCCAGCCACCTCTCCCAGCTGCCAGCATTACAGCCACAGAAATTGCCACACACCATCATGGACAGCCCTTACCTTTCCTCCCTGCTCTGTCCAACGCAGACCCTGCCCCCGTACCGTGGAGCGGGATTGCTGCAGGATCGCTGCCGGACCTGGAAGCCGATCCCACAGGAGGTGCTGCATGGGGCCCAGGAAGACCACGGTGTCCAAGCACCATTTCTAGCAAAAAGGGTGTGAGAGAACAGAGTATGGGAGAAGTTTTAAACTCATGGGAGAATAGATTATTCATTTCAACCAGACTTTGTATCAGGGGAGTTTTTTAAAAGAGAGTTTTGAAAGTTCTTAGCAGTGGCCTAACGTTCCTCTCTTGAAGTCTCTAAGAATTGAAAGGAAGAGAGCTAAGCCAATGATGAATGATTTTGAAAATGTTTCCTAGGATTTACCGGGCAGTAGTGTTGTTAGTGTAATTTTCATTGACTATTTCCCCATCATCTTCCCCGTGTACCATAACCCTGCTCTTCTGACCCAATGGCTGATCCCAAAGTTGTATGTCCTGGTTCAGGTTTTGAGGATCATGAATGTCAGTTGTTCTGAAGGATGCAAAAAAACTACCCTCTGCTAATTCAGTAGGTACTGATGCTTTAAATCTTTTACAGCAACACCACTACCAGCTCCCATGTTTTTATCACAAACCTCATAATATTTTGTGTTTTGCTAAAGCCTTCAGCATTGAATCCTATTAAATGGAAATCTCAAATTTCATTAAAAATAACAATAATTGCTTCTAGCTTTCATGGCCGCCTGCAGACGTCAGTGTAGTGTGACCTTAAATCTGTAGAAACCAGAGGCAATTAAGAGCTCAGAGGCAGGATTGAGTTTTGTGGTTTAATGAGTGATCCCATCTCTGCTGAACAGTGGTAACACAGCCTGAAGCCAATGTGATGTAAAACCCCCTGGTTCACACCTCAGCGCTGGAGACATTGGCAAAGCTCCTGGGAGAGGCCAAGCACGTGCAGGTGCCTCAAACCTGTGCTTGCACAGAAGCCAACATTTCCATCTTTAAAATCTTGCATCTATTAAAGCACACCTTCCTCTGATTTGGCAGCACTGGACCTTGAAGCAGGAGAGGAGGAACCATATCTCATCTATCCTGTGCTGCAGGTTTCATTTCATATGGAGCCAGTACTAATGCTCTGTCTTATAAAACTGCCTAATCTTGACACTTTAGTGCTTTAAGCCAAAAAATATCTTTTCTGGGATGTTTTTTTAATAAAGAAAAACCTTTTTAAAAACTCTAGTCAAAAAACAACTCAGGTGCTCTCTGACTCTTGAAAGCTAAGCTTGAAAGCAGATGTTAATTTTCAAAGCATTTACTGAACTAATAACACTGCTGGCAAGAAATATTTTCTGGCATAGCACCAATCAGGGCAGAGGATGAAAGTTAAAACCCACATTGCCCTTCACAGTTTTTGTATTTTTTATCAACTCTTGCCTGTTCTTGGCAGCTTTATTTCAGAACCCTGTTAGATCTTTTCTCCCTCCTCTTCTTGTTCTCTCATTCCTCTGCCTCTCTCCCTTCCCCTCTCCCACCCCAAACAAGGTCAAAGAACAAGAAATCCGCTCATATAAAAATCCAACTATTTCATATTATTCTGCTATGTTTTAAACCACCTACTATGTCCCCATTCTTTAACCCAAAAGAATGATTATATGTAAAATCATGAAAAGAAAAAAATCAAATGGAAGGTTGCTGCTACTGCTGCAAAAAGGGCAAGTAATTTCTAATAATGAAGTCCTCAAAACCCCAACAATTCTCAACATGTATTTGTGTTTCAGGATTTTTAACAGACACCTTCCACTTTCAGATCTTCAGCTTTTTAACAGAGCTCATCTTTAAACATCCTACTCCCTCTTTGCAGAAAGAAATCTCAATGCCATATGAAGTCAATTAAAGGAAATTTGAGGGCTGAAGCGGATGTAGGATGACCAGATGTCCCTATTTTTCAAACCATGCTGTTTTCGTATGTCTTAAGATTGAATAATCTGTTTTTCATCCCCTTCTTAGAAGCTGTTCCTGCCTCTTTTGCCATCAGAGCAGTGCTGAGAAATCCATCCCAAATGTTTTCCATTTGCCACTGACAGAAAAAGCCTGCCTGGGGAAGGCTTTGCTCAGCCCACGGTGGCAGCAGAGGGGTAGGAATGACTGCACACCTTTTGGGCAACACAGCCCATAAGTGGAAGGGGAGATGCCAATTAAAACATGAGTATTGCTGAATTTCTGGTGCCAAGGCCAGCACTGATCTCCAGGGATGAGTCAAGAGGCAGCTGTCCTTAATGGAATGAATGTTTATGGAGAAGATAAAGTAGATAAAAATTGTATTGACCCAATATTTACCAAAATCCTGGCTGCCCCCACCCTGATTAAATAGTTCTTACACTACTGCATCGTCTTCTCTTGAGTCATGACATGATGTAGTCTGAGGGTGGTGGGGCACCACGGGCACAAACACCATGGCTATGTTTGGGCACCCTAGAGGAGGACTTTTAGCTTCCCTACTGCCAAAGCTGAGCTGCAGGCTCCCGTGGGCAGGCAGCGCTTCGGCACAAGCCGAGCTGCCTGTGCTGTTCCAGTGCCTGCTGGCTGCCAGAGGATGACGTGCTGCTCTCACCTGCCCAGCAGACAGGCTGTGCTGCAGACAGGTCACAGACTCACAGAACAAGGCAAACAAGCCTTGCCTGGAGCTAGGTTCAGCCCTGTCTTTACAAGTGTTGCTCTGAAGGAGCTCTGCTTGGTTTTGGCAGTGTGGCCTCGGAACCCAAACCCTGAAAAATCATGAGCTTATTGGTTTTTTCAGTCTGCTGTTCAGCTGGCTGACAACTACTTCTGCCTTACCTCCTCCTGATGGGTCAGTACTCACTGTACAGCTGAGGGAAACCAAGGCACAGTCTAGTGTACAGTAATTTGGTATGCTATCTTCCAAGAGCCTTGGCTGAGGGCCCTTTGCTCAGAGCCCTTAGGTTTTCTTCATTTTACACTGACTTCAAGCTGGACCTCACACACCTCACTTTGGCTGGCATACAATGACATGGTCAAAAGGAGGAGCTAAGCTGTGGACAGACACAACTCTTGTTCCCTTAAGAAGCACAAAGACACTGAGGTACCTTGAACAATTTGCGACCTCAATCCTGGCCCCTTCACAGCTGCGACCTCCACAGCGAGGACGGGGGCTGTCACATGAACGTGACCTACACATACAGGAGCCTGTGCTGTCCCCATCTGAATGCTCACACAGTTGCCATGGGGACCAAGGCCCCAATCTTCCATTTGTTGTCAGGTTTTTCACCTAATTTCAAGAGAAAAAAAAGTCATTAATAGCAAGTTTACATTTCTGGAGACAGGCCCACAATAGAAATGCTAAAGAAAGCTGCTGGGGAGATTAGGATGCATCTTAGATGGGAGCTGTCTGTGCTTGTGAGCAGGATTCAAAACAGAGGGTTGTTTTCAGACAATGCCACATCAATATTTACCCTCCAAATTCCACCCTGCATACCTAACATGTGCACACAGGCACTGAGCCGACCCAGCTAGCACCACACCAGGAGCAAGCACCATCTGCCACACCACACAACCACCACATTCCCTGTTCCACACTGCACAGCTTCAGCCTTTCAAGCCACACTATGGCCAGTACTGACTGACCCCACTCCCATCATATTCCAGCATCTGCAGTGATTCCTGCAGAGTATTTTCCAATTTAGTGTTCATATAACCATAGTGACCAGCTGAGGCTGGGGCCTCACTGAGTTTGGCCCTGTCCAAACCCTCAGTAAGAACTGTCTCCCTTTCTAAACTGAGGCGTAGCCTAAATGGCCATGTGGATGAAGAAGTGAAGGAGGTGATGGTGACTAGCATTAATCCTGAGGATCACATAGTCACCTGAAAAGCAAGAATTCATCTCAAGACAATTTGTAGACCAGACCATGCTGCTATCTGTTCCCTCTGCCCTTTGCTTCATGCCAGCACAGCCCTGAACACACTGGGACTTGACAGCTTCCTGCACACTGTACTGAAGGAAAAATACAGTAGTCCTGGCAGACCAAGAGAAACAGAACTATTTCAGGGCTGGTGATAACCCTCCAGTAGACAGGGTTAGAAGTGCAAGAAACTGTTTTAACCAGTTTCTAGGGGAGCCCTAAGCTGAGGGCTGGGGGACCAGGTTGCTGGGGCCCTTGTCCCCAAGACTGTCTGGAGAGGATGTGTGCTACCTGCTTCTCCTGGAGTCACTCCTGGCCACTGCTGCCTTCTTGTGCCCACTCCACCACAACTGCAAGATCCTACAGCCCAAGACCATGTCTTGAAAGCTTCTCTGAACACCCCTGTCCTGGTGTCCCCTCTGCTACTGACTTGAGAAACACGACACAGAGAGGGATTGGTGCTGGCCCTGCCCGTGTACAGCTCCTCCCTGGTAACAGCACAGCACCGTGATGCACTTCTGCCCTGCTGGCTCCCTCCATGCTCCCCACCCCACGTCCCCATGCCACAGTGCCAGGCCTTGCAGGCAGATGGCACAGATTGTGGCTGCCTGCAAGCAGCTCATGCCCGTGGGGTGACCCATGTGGTGGTGGGGTGCTCAGCAGCATTGGTAAAGCCACTGGCAAAGGCAACACTGGATTTGGCCTTGGTGTTGCACACAACGAAGGGTGAAGGAAGGAAGAGGCTGGGCCCCTGGCAAGCAGCCCTGGCCCCAGATCTGAGCCAGCTACCCTGACAAACCCCACAGTGCCATGCTTCACTGAGCTCAGCTGCCAGCAGGATCAGTCCCCTGGGCTGCCCCAGAGGGGGAATGCTTGTGCCTGCTTCACAGACAAGTGAACCGAGGCATGGAGGGGCTGTGGGCCTGCTCAGGAGCCATACAGGGAGCCAACCACAGCCGTGGGAAGAGTGCTTTCCAGAACTCATCCTCTGAAACAGGCTGCTCTGTGCTTATTTTCCAAGATTGGCACCATGTTAAACACTCAGAATGTACCTCCGGTGGGTTTTCATCTTCCCCTCTCACCCATCTACAGCAGCATCAAAAATATGCAGCAGTGGCATGGAAGCAATTTAGATCTGATACTGCACTCATCAGGCTGCAGCTGGGGCTTTCAGGCATCTGCTGTAAGCCTTTGTTTGCAATAGATTATCATGTAGTTGTAAAAATTTGCTCTGGGCTGCAGGTTACAAGGCAAGATGCCCACAGAGGAGATCACTGAGCTTTGTTGTTGTTGTTGAATTTACTGGTTTAAAAATTGTTTAGAAATCAGTACAGTTGGGTTTCTAGAAGTTGGAAGGGGGGAGTCAAAATAAGTACTTTGAGATATTTACTAGTAGATTTTTATCTCCTTTTTCCTCCTGCCTTACAAAAAGCATAATCCAAGTATTGGATCATTTCTATAAATTTTTGAGCCAGAACGCCTTGCTGATTCCAGTAGGGAGTTCTGTTCAGAAATCAATGGTATGATATGGCCCATGGCATCAATATAAAAAAAAAAAAAGCTAACAAATAATTATTGGCTCATAAGTGATGCTGGGAAACAACCCAAAAATTAAACAAATAAGCAACCATAACCAAAATGCTGAGATTTATAAACATGTCACACTGTGAGTGTGGGAAATTTTTATACTTAAGAAATTACATATGGATTATTATTCCATCTTTAAATTCACAAAAATATCTTCAAGAGAGCAAACTTGGGAAGTGGGATAAAAACCCATATGCATTGATCTTTTTCAGGAGTACCTTTACAAGGCAAATCCTTTGAAGCCTACACAGTGCCCATGAGACAGAGAGGACATCTTTAAAAACACATCTGATCAAATGCCCTTCTCTCACCTGGCAATATTGCCAATTCTGGAATGCTTGTCTTTTATAAACTACCATACTCACACCAAAGGCCTAATCTCTCTCTTTCTCTTTCTTCCTTGTAGAATCTAAAAGCTCAAGTGCAAGATCTAAAAAAATCAGACTGACCACTCTTAATCGCTGCTACCAAGATATTTTCCATGTTTATTCTGATATCACAGGTAAAAGTGGAAGCATTCCTTGTTCTTTCAATTCATCCATTCTTTATCTTAGGATTTAGATTTCAATGCTTATAATTTTGCCAAGCTTTAATTACTTAATGTGGAAGTTTCCATGTTAGCTGATGAAATTTGAAAATTCTTGCAAAGTTTCAGTCAAACTGCTTAAACTGTTTATAAAATCAAATCTAGAGGAAAAGACTGTCCATAAGTAGCAATATTTTCTTTGAAACGAACTAGTGTTCAGAGCAAGGAACTGAACTTTATGTCCTTGTAACACCTTCTTGCAATTTCCATGAAAAGCTGTTCAAAACTGTCAAGGGTATAAAATCCTTGGGATATGGGAAAAATTCAGTATTCAGAGATTCACAGATTTTAATCCCAGCATGCAAAGACTTTTCTGTGCACTAAAGATGCTTCGTTGTGGGCCAGAGCAGGATCACCCTGGGCACTGCAGCTCTGAGCAGCTGAGTCCACATGAATTGACAGCAGGGTACAAGACACCCAAAAACAGAGTGGGGAAACTGCCACTTATTAGCAAGAAAATGAGGTAGCATGGAACAGATGCAACATGACTAAGATAGGGGTTTGCTGGAAACACAGAGTGGGACTGGGATGAAAACCTGGAAGGAAGATCATTGTTTGGCTCAGGATAAGGAGGGTGGTACACTTTACTGGGAATAGTCAATTCCTGACTTGCCAACCACCCTCAACAGTGACACCATGAGCTTGGCTAATAGTTTATTAGCTAAAGCTGAAGTTCCTTTCCTGCTGGTGGCTCATACTGGCATCAGCAGATATCACAAAATAGGATGCGTCTGTTTTTCTAAAATCAAAGTGCACCTTACTCCTTTCTCCCAAGCCTCACTCCCTTCTCCCAAGAAAGCACATACAATCCTGTATCAGGACACCCTGATAAAGCATGGGCACGTACATGGGAGAGCTGTGTAGTTTGTGGAATTTTTGTGCAACCATTTCTTAATGTTAAAATGGTTGACATTGTACCCTTATTGATGAACATTTAGGAGATTCTGGATGTTATCTAGTAATAAAATATAGTAACCATTACCCAATGTATTATGTTAACATTGCATGATTAAGCCTCTGTCTAAAGTCCCTTGATATTAAAGCTGGAGAGTGGGAATCTGTGGCATAATGTAGTGCGGTACAAAGATGTTCAGACTAGCTCTGAACAAGCCTGTTTGCACAAGAGCAGCAGTCATGTTAGTGTTGTGGTTGACTCACACAAATGCCTGGCCCATGTAGGATATAATTCAATAAATGCCAGTTCTGGCTTTAAAAGTTGCTGAATGCCAGTCTCTCAGCTGTGCCAGGACATCTGTTTGTGGGCTAGGCTGCAGAAGAACTCACTGACATTAGCTGGGTTAGGAAAAGTTTATTTGGGAGGGGTGACTTAATCTACACCATTTCACACTTGACTGTGATCTCACATACAGCTGTACTAGCACAGCTGAGCGCCTGGTGCTCAGCCCAGAAAAGTAGGGTGGGAAAAGCCAGGACTTATGACAGTAACTCATCCAACTAAACTCACAGGCAGGTCTTTTGCAGGAATGAAGTTTGGCATTGGGTCATTACATTCCCCTTCCCTTTCAGTGCTCATCTGCACATGCTGTTCTAGACCATTGCTTCTGTTGACCATGACCTTTGTCCTGCACTGAATACAAGGAAATACTTGGATATTGCTGATGTAGGTGCTTAAATGAGCCATCCCACTCCACACCAGTGTGAATTCATTCAAGTGAGTGGCAGGGGTTAAAGAAAAAGAAAGCACTTGCATGTGGATTTTAAACAGCTTGGCAGCCTGTCAGTCAAAGAGCACAAGGCTGATATATGTAACAGAATAGGAGCATCTACACAGAAAATAATCTACAATGGAATGTTAAAACAAATGTAAAACTAGCACCTCAAGAACAGCCAAAGCTCTTGAATATTCTGTGCTGGATTTTTATGACCTTGAAACAATGATTTGGAGTAGTTTGTTCCCTAGTGGGCACCACAGCAGACATGTTCAAACTAGAGGATTAACACCTCACACACCTATCAACAGACACAGGCATTAAGCAGGATGAGATAACAGCATGGGCAATCAAGAAGCACCGAACCCCAGTTCAACACAGGAGGGTTATAAACACACAAGCCTCTGAATCCAGCAGTGAAAAAACTTAAGCCTGCCAAGCTGAGGATGGATTGAAGTAATGACTAATATTTCCTGGGAAAATATCTGAAGAGTAAGGAAGATAAGGGGAATAAACATCCCAGCACCTCCAGACAGAAATAGCGTTCTGAAGATATGACCCATCCAGTCCTCTCTCCCTATCTACTGGACTTAGCAGAATTACCATGCTAATTGACGTTAGATAATAACAATGAACATTAATGACAATTTCTCCTCTACCCTCAATTTATTTAACAAGACTGGTTTTTTTGCCCCCAGCCAGCTTGCAGGTGCAGTCCAAGCAGCAGGAATGATACTTGGCCAGACAGCTTCTGGGGATCACAGCCAGGAACTGGATATTGTCATCAGAGAAGTGTGGGTGGCTGGGAAGGGAGCTGGAGAGTCAACTCAAACTGATTCAAGAAGACACACTTTTCTCTATGCATCTCTTAGAGACCAGGGCCAGGAAAAAAGGCCATCTCCTTGCAATATCCTGTAGATTTGGTCTCAGGTCTGCTGGAGTCCTGCTAGAACAGCCAGACCTCAGCAGCCACACGTTCACCTTCCCTTCTCCCTTCTACAGGTACACACATCAGTATATATAAAGTATTTCCACTCCTTCCACTTACTGGGCACTCAGTAATATTTTGGGTCCAGAGGCTCATGTTGGAGCTGTCCTCAATGGTGGTGCATCGCTTCTGCTTGCTATCCCAGCCACAATAAGGGTCTCTGGCTCCCAGGCATTCCCTGCATGTGCAAAGACAAAAAATTAAAGCCTTTTAAGACTGTCTAGCTCTAAAGATGCTTATTCCAGTATAGTCCTTGTATATGACAGCTGTCAACTGCACTGAGGCTCGGAAGAAGAAACAATTTCTTTAAGCAGAGGTTTACCTGCTTGGGAGGGGGAAAAAGTGAATAGGAGGGTGATAGGACACAAAACAAATACCACTCATAGAAGCTGTAGATTAAAAATCAGTTCACTCTTCTCCAAGGCCTAGGGAAAGAAAATGACTTTACAAATTTTAGTCAAAGAACACTTGTCATTGAGATATCTTTGTGCCCCCATGTAATCACACAGCAGGCCAAATCTCACACAAAGCAACCTCTGTGACTGTGTTTTCTGACACTGTGTCCATCCAAAGGGGTTAGACAAGCAGAATTAGCCAATGAACCAGTAATAAAGGCTTTCTATTAGTCTTGGTCTTTGCTGGAACAATGGATTCATTTATAATCCCAGCATCAAGATGTCAGTTTGGAAAAGTCACAGCAGAACATTATTTCTAAGCTTTTGGCTGCTTTGAACACTGCTGTATTCATTTTCCTCCTGAATCCATATTTACAGGCTAAGTGTGTGTTCCCAACATGTGAGCTGCTAAAGAAAAATATCTAGGGCTATTACTGTCACTAAACAGAGAAGATCAGTCACAGAAGTAGTCTGTACCAATAAAATTCAGCTGTATTGGTCGTTCCCATGAGTTGCTTTCAAATTGTTAATTTTCATTAAGAAAACATAAAGGTACAAGCCACATCATGCATGTATTAGCGAAAGACAAAGAGAGGACTAAACCTGAAAAGTTTCATAACACTATTTTTAATCCCTATGATCCATTCTTTTCTATGACACAAAAGGCTGATAAGATCTTTCAAAAAATCCCAAATGACTTGAAAACTGCCAATTAGACAGCAGCAAGGGACCAAGGGGAAAGATTCAGTTCAAGAAGCTGAACAGGGGAGTAATACAATGTATTCTAGGGCAAGGTATCAGTATGATTAATGAAACATCAAAAAAACCCCAAAAAACCTCAAATGCAATGAGATGTGAACTGTTCCCTCCCAGAAATCTTTGAAATCCTATTAGCCTGTAATCAGCTGCAAGCGAAAAAACAAGTCCCTCACACACAGCTGAGCACCCTATCAGTCTGTACTGGCTCCACAGTGATTTGTCCCAAAGCAAACCCCAGATTGTTTTGATGTCTGGTACCCATTGGTTTATACATGTAATCTCTACACAGACACATTTGTATTTTAATTATGAGTTTCCAGTTTGCTCTGCTCCTACATTTCCTCTGCTAAAGATTTCATACACAGAGTTTTAAGGAACATAACTCAAAATAGCTATGCTAGGAAGGTAGTTACAATGACTGTCTCTACTGTATTTTTCCTACAGTTGCTTCAAGACACCCAAGAAAAAGCCAAAGCCTTACAGTACCTTTTTACCCCAGCCCTAGATAACAGAACATCTAATATTTACCTAGAAAATGACTTGGGATCCTCAGTCCAAGGACACAGAAGGGACATGTGCAGCTCTGCTCATTACTTTGGCTGAAGACCCCTGTCCTGCTGTTTTGGCAACCTGCACCACCCTCACCCACCCAGTGGGGCTGCTGCCACATCCAGAGCTGCCTTTGCTGTCCAGCAGCCCCTCAGCAAGGGCAGCACCCAGTTTAACATGGAGCAGACACTGGGGCATCTGCCCACACTCTTCTCAAACTGGCACCTCAAGAGGAAACTGGGCAGTTTCTAAAAAGTAGAAAAAGAGAAGCAGTGGAGGGGGGAGGGAGGCCCTGCTTTTCGTCAGAGAGCCTTTTGGTCAGGCTTTCAGACCCCGACACCACACACACTATTATTTCCAATTGCATTTCACTGGGCACCCCGCGAGCTGAGAGAGGTCATTGTAATTCATAACAGGGAAGGCTGTTGCGAGCATCACCCTATTATGATACACATTTTCTCTGAATTTAATTTATAGGAAAACATGTGCTGCATAAATTCAGGAAATAATCTCCATATGTTCTGTGCTGCAGCCCTCAGCCGCTCCACAGGCTGCAGCACATCCCAGTTAGGCACTGACCACTTTGCTGGCACTGCCATAATGTGTGTCATGGAGCTAATGTGCTGCTCTTGGCCGGGAGCAGCCGGCTCTGGATCCCGAACAGAGCACTCACTGAATCACAGCCCGCGCTCCCCTGCCACCGCCGTGACCCCCAGCTGATGGGCACAGAGGAACCGACTGCACGGCCGCCAGCGGGCACTGGGGATGGGCTCTGGGCAGTGCCTGGCACAGAGGGCATTGGGGATGGGCTCTGGGCAGTGCCTGGCACAGAGGGCTCTGGGCAGTGCCTGGCACAGAGGGCTCTGGGGATGGGCTCTGGGCAGTGCCTGGCACAGAGGGCACTGGGGATGGGCTCTGGGCAGTGCCTGGCACAGCAGGGCACTGGGGATGGGCTCTGGGCAGTGCCTGGCACAGAGGGCACTGGGGATGGGCTCTGGGCAGTGCCTGGCACAGAGGGCACTGGGGATGGGCTCTGGGCAGTGTCTGGCACAGCATCTGTTTGCTGGGAGCTGCAGCCAGCCCCACTTGCTGCATCTGGGGGTAACAAGTTCCTCCCCAGCCTGGGCTCTGCTGGGCTGTCAAAACAAACACTCTGTAATTTAACAACCATCACAGCCCGGCACTTCTCATCTCATGGCAGACCCTCAAAACCATTTGAAATCTAAAACAAAATAGCTATGCTGTCTGCCTCCCTTCAGGACTCAGAGCACACTCAGCTGCCTCAACTCGGGTGAGAAACCTATTATATTAGCTGACAGCAATGCACTTCTGGGTGAGGAGGAATGTATTTACTCACACAAAATTTAGCCCATTTTTTTCCTTTTTTAAGCAGGAAAGGCATTACAATCTAAGAAACGCAAGAAGATGACATTTCTGGCATCACTTCCAGTGAACACTTCAAAAGCCACCCTAATTTATATCCTTACAGTACCTTTAGAATATATATATATCCCTATTTATGTCATTAAAAGATAAAACTAAATCAGCGAACACATACCAAAAGACAAATATATGCAAGCACACATGCATATCCAAATCAAAATGCTTTAGAAGTATACTTTAGTCATTTTTTAGTCATTCTTAGTAGATCAGGCACCATGGTGTGGAAAATGCAAAGATATCACAGCATTTCCCTGTCCTCATAACACAACATAAATTGAAATGTTTACAGGTAAATACCATTTTGCATTATGATACTGCTGAAAAATCTCACTGAGGCCACAGGGCCTGCAGTCTTGCAGGGCAGTATGTAAATACTGTGAAAAATACTGTGAAATAAGATACAATGGAGTTTACATACAACAATGAAATTCTGATGTTTTAAAGGCAATGGGACTTCTGCCACTGGCTCAGTTGCCCAGATTTTATATTGTACATAAAGGGAACATTTCACTTAAGTCTTCTCAGTAGCAGGCCAGGAATGCCTCAGGAAATAATGAGACACTATCCTGTTGTCTCTCACCACAATTCCCAGGGGGAGAGGGAACCCATTATCCCAGAAGACTACCTGAGCATAACACGTTAACACTGACTCTCTTACTGTTAATGACTTAATGAAATCCTACAAAGTGGGATGCTTGTGAAAGTAAGATGATGATGATGATGACACCACGTAGTCCATGCCCTCAGTTTCCCTCTGGCCATCTAGTAACCTCACATTCAGTGAGGACTTGGATCCTCCTGACAGATATCTAAGAGGTTGGATTTATTTTGATAGGGCATTACTATCAATAGTGATTCATTTTAATTCATTGCCTCACAATAAATGTCTTGTACAATGAAAAGTTCAATTGAAAAACAATTCCATTTGTGTCTCCTATTCAAGGTGGGTTTTTTTCTCCAGTTCCTCATTCTCACTTACTAAGGTCATTTGCATGAAAATAAGATCTTGCTCTAAGAGCTCACCTGCTGCCTGCTGTTTTGGAGCTGTAAGCCTCCCTGTTGTTGGCTGTTGCAATCATTTTTACAGCAGTGATCTGGGATAACACAAAGGATTAAGACCCTGCAAGAGGGACACTACCCACAGCCCACTAAAGTAAATGGGAACTCTAACCTATGACTCAAAAGAGTTTTTATATGGTCTTTGACACCTGGTGTGCTGAGCCTTTGCTAATGGTATGTGCTGTAAAAAGGCTTCTGCTTCCAGTATGCTGATGCTGCCCAAGATCTCTTTTTTGTAATGTCCTGAATGACATCTTCTTTCAGAATCTTCATTAAAGCTTAAACATCTGTATTTCAAAAGTTTTTCATTCCCACTTTAATTTGCTCTGGGTCTAGACAACCTCATCTTTTGGTCATTTTTCCCTGAGAGTTAAAACTTTAGACTGTATAATAAATGAATCATCAAATCAATGGAACCAGACCCAAGAGGTTAGGCTTTGACAGACCAAAGGAAAGAAGGAATTACTATAGCCTCTTCCCATTCTTACTACCAGACAGAAGACACATAAAAATGCCATTTGTACCAAGAGCCACAAAACTCATTTGAAATATTCACAGCGAAGAACTCTCCTCCTTTCATCTGCCAGGTTGTGCTTACTCTCCCAGCTTTCATTTCCTCTCTTTCATTTAATGTTTTATCACTCCTTTTTTATGACTAATAGCAAATAGGAATGGAATGGCAGGACATGATGATGTGCAGAGGCAGGGCTGCAGACCCAAATGCTGGGAAGTTCCTTCCCAAACGGTGTTTGCTCACAAAACCCTGTCAGTGCACAGGAGACAGTTCTGCGTTTTTGCTCATGATCTTGGAACCTGCAATGAAGGTCCCGTTTGTCAGGGAGACACAAGAACTGTCTCTGTATGTGGTCCTTTAGACCCCATGAGCATCACCAGTCAGTCCATCAGAGAGATGCACGTCCACTGATTAATGGAAGCATTTATAACCCTGATCCTGTAAGGCACTGAGCAAGCCTTATCCATGCTCAGGATCTCAGGAGCATGGGCAGAACAGGAGTGCCCCTTGCTCTTTTGGAAAATAAGACCTCAGAATTCCAGTTCCACACTGGCTTGTTGCACTCTTACAAAGGTTACCTGTGAGGGAACAGCCCTTTGCAAGTAGTAAAGGGGTTTTAGCTGTGTTAGTTGTAAGCATGAGGCTGTGTTTGGCAGACAGGCATTTCCTGACAAGGTTAGCTTACTGTCCACTGCTAGCAACCTGCAGAGGGGATGAACTAAACAAATAACCATATTAGCTTCCAGCCAACCAAATCATAATTACTGACAACAGCCTGTGCAAGGAAGAGCAGACCTCTGTCTTCCCTAAAGCCAGATGGTATGAAAAGAGAAGAACAAGAGTCTAAAGGATGATTGTGGTTTAAGAAAATAAGATTATAAAGGGAAAAAAAGCACCAGGCATTCTAACAATACCTCTAATTTTGATATCTTTAAAAATTCAAACTGCAGAAATGAGTTAGTGATCTGTACAAACCCATTATCTTTCCCCATGAGAAGAGAAGTGGAACTGAGCTGATTTTGTCAGACACTGGTCAAGTAGCAGCTTCATTTGTCAGGTGGTGAATATAACATATTCCATGCCAGGTGTTACTGCCCTTTCCTCAAGACCAGTAACCACATACAAAATAAGGAATTCACAGGGCTATTTGTGGAGCAGGACCCTGGCTGGGAAGAGCATACTACAGCTCAGAGGTACCAGCACTGTGAGGGGTGCAATGGATGTTTATCTGGACAGACAAGGGTTGGTATTTTGGCCCGTGATATTGGATGCAGGGGCAGAGAAGGTGAAGTGTTCCTGTGTCATTTATGACCCACACATGTTTAACATCAGTGATTGCTGCTCTGCACATGATTTGTTTTGAATGCATAAATTAAAGCCATGGTGTAAAACAACCTCCAAAACTGAAGTCCATTTATGAGCCAAGCACATGCTACTTATTAAAAAAAAAGCAGTGCACAGACAGAGGATTTTCACAGGCAGTTTCATCTCATTTTCTTTTCCACATCAGGGAACTGGGCTTGCTAGAGTTCACCTTCTGGCCTACCGTTTTCAATATCACTTTAATCGATTGAGGTTTATAGATTATGGCCTCGCACAAGCTACCCAACTATTCAATTTCTTACTTTCTGACATCCCATTCCATCATCTTCTAGCAACAGTGACTTCTTTATTGGATAGGAATTTATTTTTATTTTTAAAGCTGTGAAATAAAACAACATTCCATTTATTCAAACATGAAGATTAATGCAATCTCTGATTAAATCTGGATTTATGTTTACATTAGTAAAACAGATTAGTAAAAAAAAAAAAAAAAGGAATGTTCCTTCATGAACACTTTTAGAAACTCTTGTCACTGTGCCAAACAAAACTGACCTCTAATAAAAACAAAAGTACAGCGGGTCTCTGACTACCAGTGACAGGATCATTAATCCACAAGAAAACTCAGATACTATTGAAGTCCTAATGAAAGGAATAGGCAGGAGGAATTGCTGAATGTGGGGCATGTTTGTCTGGGTTGCGAAGCACCACCATTTCCAAGCCTCGGCCGGCTTTAGAGCCTTAAGAAAACATGTCCCCCAGGGCTGTCGTATGGGAGAGGCAGAGGGGACCAGGCATCCTTTTGGAAAGGCAGCCTGGGCAAATCAGTGCACTCAAGTGTTGCTCCCTGTCTCTGCCCTGTGTCAGTCAGTGTCTGGAGGCAGCTGTCAGGTTTAGACATGCTCTGCTCCTGTGCTTCTGCTCTGTGGTTGCAGATCTGAGACCTCTGTGTGAACATGGCAAATTGCTGTAGTTTGGTGGTGTGGGTGGAGACAGCAAAGGATGGCTTAGGCAAGAGCAATTCCACTGCAAGGGATGCAGACAGGTGCTTTATGTAGCCTCTGCAAGATGCTGATGATTTAAGAACACAAGTTATACTAAAATGGGAACTCAGGATGGGAAAGAAATTTGCAAAGGCAGAAAACTTAGGAAGCAGTGTGAACGATGATAAAGAAACCTGAAAATAGCCTACAGTTGTCACCTAGGCTGCACAAAGTAATCCATATTCAAGCAGCTCCTTTGTGAAAGTTGGATTCTGTTAAGATCTTGGTAATTATTTTCTGCTCAACAAGATGCAGATTAAACTAGATAGAGCTTTTGCAGAATAATGTATCTTGGAAAAGTCAAATAAATATTAGACCATCCATTACAGCTTGAGGATCAAACACATCTCCCTTCTAATGCAGGGATATTTTAATTCTGAACATTCTCGCTATTGGTCCTGCCACATATTCTCCAGTGCTTCTTCCCATGTAATTATAATAACACCTTCAAACAATGTTCATTCCTCTTTTTAACAAGAGAACATCACTTAAGTAAATGGATATTCTTGAAATCCAGCTTTACCTCTTACAGACTGGAGTGCTCCCATAGTTCTACAATACTTGGGTATTTTGATAGAAGATATCAGACTGTACAATATTATATTTTTCTATAACCCATACATATTTTACGTATTTATATGTACCAAAATTTTAAACTTGAACCAGCAAAACCAAATTTCCTCTGGCTCCAGATACGTCCTCTTCCCCAAAAAGGTAAAACAGCACATCTCCAGACAAAGAGTGAATGATGTATTTGTAGCAATACATTAATTCAATATTAACACTGGACGGATTTGTGTTTTACTCTGCAAATTCTGCCAGAAGCTTGAGACATGAAGGAAACCAGCCATAGCAGCAGTAAGATTGCAAACCCTTTCATCAGGAGCCACATGACTGAATGTGACCATTGCCTAGAATACAAGTCTTATGACATAATAGTAGCAAATGGCAAGAATTGACAGATGCAATGGATATCTGCCCTGGGGCTTGCTGGTAGCTTTAGTTATTAATCTTGTTTGTATAACAATAGCATCGATGTCATCCTAACATAACATGTTCCAAGAAAACTACATGCTTTCCTGTCAGTTGCCACTGTGTTGAAAGTAATTTCACACAGCCCACCTAGCAGGCATCAGATGGTAATGACTTTTAGACAGCATTGATCTGAGCTGGCCTAAAGCCAGCCTCCTAGAGGTAAAAGGATCCACACACTAAAATTGTTCCTAAGTCATGTTGGCAGGATGCTTTAAAAATAGGGAGCAAACAAAAGCCCTGGCATGTTCAACCTATGTCCTCCCTCTTGGCAAACCCAAAATGAATTGGCAACCTAGTCATGATAGGAAGGAGACAAAAGGAAGTGAGTCCTGAAATCAGCTGATTTTGTTTGGCTTCTTCTGAAGTGACCTTCATCTGTTTAAGCAATTGTAAAACTCTGGACTCCAGCTACTGCTAAATTCCCCTTCTGTTCACTCAGGGTCATTTCCAGACTTCAGAACTAAAAGTGAGAGCCTAACAGAGTACAGGCTGCTTAAAATTAATATAATACATGTCATCGGTTTGTGCATTTAGTAGAAATGAGAACAACTGTAATAATTCATCTGGTTGGGAGCAGACCCCCTTCTCTTTTTATATCCTTTCTCTTTTTCAGCAACATG
Organism: Polioptila caerulea; assembly: GCA_013397295.1. Classification (NCBI taxonomy): domain Eukaryota; kingdom Metazoa; phylum Chordata; class Aves; order Passeriformes; family Certhiidae; genus Polioptila; species Polioptila caerulea. The sequence continues at coordinate 2,715,001 of VYXF01002425.1, forward strand.
TGCACCAGAAATCTCAGCACAGGCTTATTCCTCAAACTCAGCCTCTTGCTGGTTTCCCTGCTGGCCTCACATTGCATTTCTCTCCTCACTGTTATTTGTGATGCCTTCATACTTAAATGCCATCTACAAAGTATGCTATTTTCTTTCTTCCATGCCATTAAAGATAATGTCAAATAAGATGAAACTGAAAACCAATCTCTCTGGCATCTTACAGGAGGCATGCCCCAGCTCACTACCTCACTGCTTATCCTTGTCTGCTTTTTATTTCCAATTTCAGACACGTCCCTTTCCCAGACCATTCAAGTGAAGCTCTTCAACTGCTATTCTGAAAGCCACCTTCCTTAGACCTTACCATCCCTTCAAACCTTAGAGGTCCATATCCTGCAAATAGTATGGATGCACTTCACTTTACCTATATAAACAGCTACATTAAAGAAAATGGGAGTAATTGCCTGCTACAGCAGATGCAAATGTGTTGTCAGGATAGAGAAAATGGTATAATTTTGTACTTCTATTTAAAGAACACAGATCCATTTCATCTACAAACTTCATTCTTTCCAAGAGCTTTAGTGATCATGGTTCTGTTTGATGTCTTCATTCTCTGTCAGTAACATTCTCGCTATTTTCTTAAATGCAACCAGAATGTCAAACCAGATGTTTAGTGATTTATTCTGATGTATTATTGGATACTGTGGATGACAAAACATTGGGCTGAGCACTCTCCTTTCTGCCTATGAAGTCTTCCAAAGCTTTTCAGCATTATTGGTGATACAATAATTAGCTAATTCCCTTAATTGTGGAGAGGCCATATCAGCCAGAACAGATGGAAATTAATGATTAAGCTTTATCACAACATTTTTGTAGTCCCTTACCTTTCCTTTTGCCTCTATTTTTAAATGGATATTCACTTGGCTGAAATTTTTTTTTAAAGTCTCAGGGAGAAGATCTTAAAAACAAAATCTGGGCCAGATTTTCAACAGCCTCAGCTAAGAAAAAGGTGTTGAATTTTCAAGATCTTTGATGAACAATCTGGCCATCAGTGTCGCCTCAGGGATCTGCTGGATGCTGGGCTCCACTGAACAAGCGTCTCTGTTGTACTCTCCCCTACCTTTTTAAACATTTTTCTTTTTACCCAACAATAGTTCATTGTTTGTCCTTCAAGGAACTATTATCATTCTGATGAGGAAGTCAGAGGATTTCCAGCCCATATTCAATTAAATCCTTCTCCAAAACTGGAAAATTTTTAGACCTCTTCCCAGACTACGTTATTTCTCCGAACAAATTCCCCAATAGTTTCGCTCCTGAAATATGGTAATCCTGTAATTCAGGTTTTAGAATCCTACATTTAAGTGCTTCACTCCTTTTTTACAGAGTATTTTGCATCATATAAGGCAGAAAAAAAAATTTAAAAAAAACCCAAAAAACAAAAAACATAACATTAAACTCCAAAGTAATCCTCCATGTGATATCTCAACCTCCTCGAAGGCGGACATGGTACAGTGATTGTGCTTGGAGCTACAGTTCCACTTTGGGGGAGACAAAGAGGGCAGAAAACTCTCTGCTTCTTTAGTGTAGCTGCTGACTCTCTTCCAAAAACCCCCTGGAGCCATTTCAGGAGTTACTCACCTATATGTACTTAGTTTGTCAGATCTCTGACCCAGAGCTATTTGGAGGTGAGCTGTGCCTCTCTCATAGATATCAAGTCAGCAAATAAGAGTCCTTGTCAGCTGAGTCATTTCTGCCAGCTTTGCATTAAGTACCATGGCTGGAGGGGATGTGCAGCAGAATTTAGGCCAAGCAAGAGGGCAAAAACTCACCATCACTCAACAGCAAACTCCCTGCAATCGGGTCAAAAAGCAGGCAAAGGTTCAGGTAAGGCCATGTCACGGCTGCATGCAAGAGGACCTGGCTCTGGAAGCTGAAGGATCCACACTGGCATGAAGGTAACTTGAGGGGGCACTGACACAACCTGTGAGTTGCCCACAGCACAGTAGGGAGAGCACAGGCAAGCCAAACTATCCCCAGAAACATGCTGTGCAGCCAAAATTGCAACTTGCATCATGTTAACTCCAAGTTTTCTGCAGAAAAGAGTTATGGAAGGAGGAAGAGGAAGGGATGAATATGAAGATAAAGTGCATTCAAATAAACTGCTCAGGACAGGGAGAGGAGAACGGGTGGGTATTCAAGAGACTGTCTGGTCTTATTTCCAAACATTTTCTTTTCCTCATTTAAATATTCAATCAAAATCCTTGGCCCAGCTCAGGGTTTCTGTCTGCTCAGAGGCCCACAGTTCTGATGCTGCAAAGAGTCAGCAGAAAGAGACCATAAACTATTCCATGTAACAACCAACTTCACTTTCCTGTCTGTTTGATTGCAATTGTAAAAATGAATAACTGCATCCCAGCCTTTGAAAAAATGACTGAACTATGCCTTGCAGATACATCCCACCTGAGAATGCTGCTGTAGATCTGAGGTCCTCAGCTCTCTGAAATTCAGACTTGGAATTTTGTTTGGGCACATTCTAAAGATACAGTGGTGTTAGTGATAAGGCTGCAGTACTGGTTCTTCAAATATTCCTCCCCAAAGCTTGGGGGCAACTTGAAAAAAATCGAAGCTCATTTGAAAATTGCAGAGAAGTTGCAAAGATTTCAAAGCCATGCAAAATTCAGCAACAAGCACAGCAAAACTACCACCCAGCAAAGCAACCTTCAAAACATTCTGCATATTCAAAGGCCTTGTAGGTTTTGCTCGTGTTGGACATCTTCCTAAGAGTCTCCCGTGAGTGGGGAGCTGCAGCACTCGAGAGAGCAGGAAAGACAAATACCAGGAACACATACACACAAGGGAGGGTCCCTGCAAGCCTCCAAGGTCCCAAGCCCAGCCTGTAAATTTGGGCAGCTGACATTACAGGTGTCTTCCCGTTGCCCTGTTGCTAAGAGTGGCTGCTCTGAAAAGACAGACTGAGGTCAGTGGGCACACACCAAACACAGCTCAGACATCCACTACATCAAGACACGGGGCTGAGTTACTGGTCACCAGTTAAGAGATTAAATGGATGGCCGTGTCAGTAAACAAACAGTAAAGGAGGTGGCAGAAATCCTTATCCCTTTCCATCTCTTCCGTTTGCTGCTGTTTTTCCCTCTGCCCCAGTTCTGAGCCTCGGTACCAAGCCCGAGGTTTTAAAGCAGGGCAGCAAAGATCGCTGCTCGGGATCAATGCTGGGGTCGGTTTTCTCTCGATACGTGGTTGCCTGTTCCAGGGAGGAGGAGCAAGGCAGGTTGAAGGCAAGAACTCAGTCTGATCAGCAATCACAAACCCACATCAGCCCCCAGGGTCTAAAAGGCTGAAAAGTTTCCTGATAACAGAAGGCAGAGCCGACAACAAACAATGTGGTATTCCTGCCTGGGAGGCACAAATTCTCTCCATTACCGCCAAGCTTCCCGAGCCGCCCCACCAAAACAATTACATTATAAAAGCTGCTGAAACCAGAGCTTTTCGAGGAGGCCAGTCACGAAGTCACAGCACAACAAAAAAGTAAGCAGGGAGTGTTGTAGGAGTGGGAGCCCTTCTTCCCATAGTGGCTGAATATTGGTGTGTATTAAATATAGACACAACAATAAGCAATAAATCACAAACCAGGAGAAGTGCCAGGTGGAATGCACTAGAGGAAATTAAAATATCCTTCTTGATATTGTTCAGGATTGAAAGAAATACAAAGGAGGTCAAATTGACTTATCACCTACACAGCCAGGATGCTAAGGGGAGAAAGGGTTCCAACACTTCCAGCTGAAAAATATTGCAGTTGAATAATTTCCTAGGAAAAAACAAAATAAAACAGAAAACAACAATAAAAAACCCCAAAACAAAACAAAAACCAAGGAAACCCTCCCCCAAAGCTCACTTAGCCTAAAATGTGATAATATCATAAACAACCTCTCAAACAAATAAATAAATGATGGAATTTCTTGGCTTTCCTACATTTTCTTCTTTTTTCCTTCCTTTTTCCAAAAGCACAGTCCCTCCACAAGACTCACAGGGCAAAGGATCCTTTGCAATGTACACAAGAACACTAAATGGTCAGCACCCAAATTCAGCAAATTCTGACCTCCCACATCACATCCCACCATGCCATCAGGAGACCCTATCTCATGTACCTTGCTATTGCCCAGTGGCTGGGTTTTGCTGATTTCTATCATGACACTAGTCAGCGGAGGCAAAATTTGAGTCTCTCAACCCTGAAGAAGTGGGCAGTTTTCTTATTCACTCAAAATTGCCTCCAGAAACTTTGTTTTAGTAAAAAACAGCGCTGGTACACAAACTTCCCAGTAATTTCAGCCAGGACTCAGTGCATAAAACTGAGGCAGCTTTTGGTCACCAGCAAGCAAGGGAACCTCTGTGAGGATATGTTTCTGTTTTGCTGGGATAAGCTTATACGTGGCTGCTTTGCAGCCTCCAGGACCTAAATATGGTGGTGCTGTGAGAGACCCCACCCATCTGCTCTCCAGTCACTGCTTCTTTCTTGCTTGCCCCATTTTAAGGCAATTCAGCAAACCTCCAATATTTGAATTTTAATGGAAGTGTCATACAAAGTACTTGGGCAGGCTGAAAATAGGACAGCATCTATAAATTACTGGAAAGCTGAACTCAAGATTAGGAAAGGAAAGGAAGAACTCATTTCTCTTGAAACTGGATCATATGTATATATACACACATAAATATTCTCAGACTGAGGCTACACAGGACAGCCTGCAAAGGACAGCTGTTATGTTCTACCTTTTAAAATCTCTGCTTTTAAGGGCTGAGGACAGGATGGCATTTTCCAGCCGTGGTTTTCTCTTACTGCACACTTTTGTGTCCGTCTGTTATATATATACGTGGATTTAGTACAAGCTGATAGATAAACTCCACTTGTTGAAAATAAAATTATGGTGACATTCCCTATATCAGTTTTTTTGGCAAGAGAACAGGGACGTCTTGCAGTAGGCCATAGAAGAGGGAATCCGTTTCAATGTTGCTAACACAATCCTTCCTCTTGTCTAGCACAGAGGACATCAGTTTCACACAAAATTCTCACAGAGGAAAGCAAGGCAAAAGCATGAGAGGAGAAGGAAAAGTATTTTCAAGAGATAAATGCCTGCAGCACCCAGTGAGATTATTTAAGCATCTTTCTCAAACAGTTGCTATCACTCTCTTTCACCTACTTAAATGGAGAGGCACCATTTGGATGCAAAAACCTTCTCCAGTTCTGTGTGCAAGACTGCTCTGGAGCCAAGGCACACCATTAGAAAAAGTCATTTTTTCTACTCTCTTTATAAGGTACAATCACGGCACAGAATATATCCAGGTATAAGAGGTGTCACACATAGTTGAGATGAACTATTGATTTCCAAAAGCAATAACAAGTTGCCACACAGCCCAGCCCTGCCTCATCATATGTTTGAGAGGTGATCACTCAGATAAGCAAGGAAAGGCTGGCTGCAACCCAAATTCAGAAACCTTCAGCCATACTGACAATAAGAACCACCAGGAAAACACATGGACTTAATAAAAGCAACACTATAATATGAAGGGTTTTTTTTTTTTTAAAGAAAGAAAGAAGTAAATATTGTAAGCCCTTCCTTGGTAAACATATGATTAATTTCCATTGCTCCTGTCATGCATGTATCTATCAGGAGATGCACTTCAGCAGTGTTTTTTGTCTCTCATTGATGAAACAAAAAGTCTTCTAAACCAAATCAGACTGGAACATGTTACCCTGGTGCCTTTTTCTTTAACCAGAAATGGGATATATTAGAGCTGTAAATTTACTTACCCTTCTGTTCTGTACATGGAGCATCTCTCCAAAGGAATTTTTAGCACTCCATTATTTAGACCCACAAAGAGTGACCTGTCACTGTGTAGGATTTGGAGACTCTTGATTGCTTCCTGTTGTCCATCAGGGAGGATCTGCATTTCCTCTAAATAACAACTCCTCAGACTCCTGTTAGTGGTAGAAAGGGCCTTCAAGATGGTGCCATACTCTAATAGAACAAGAAACAAGGCACAAGTAAATCTTGGAGGCAATGACTTCATTTCACACCTCTCTAAAGAGTGAAATATCTATGTCATCTCTACAGAGTTGGTTTAACCTAGTTCTGGGTCACTTTCTGCCCATGGTAGAGAGCTCCAGCTACATCATTACAATCCTCAGCAGAAACCACCTGAGAATGCACTTAAATGGGAATTGGGAAGGATTTGAACCATCTGGACCGTGAGTACCTGGCAGTTTTTCCCAGTTGGAGCTCTGAGGCACAGGAGTCTGGTCCCATTACCAGTGAGTTACAGTGCAAGGTGACCCAGGATAGCAAGAATCATTTCTGGTGCCTTGAGTCTGCATTTCTATTGGTTTATAGAGCAGATCAGTGTGATTTGATGTCATGACAAATGACAACAGATGCAGCAGCCCTGCTGGAAATCTCTGAGGCCTCCATAATGACTGCATGGGTCACAGACCTAATTGATCCTCTTCCTGGAAGAAGGCAGCTTGACAAGGGGGGTGTTGTGGCATGAGGTGTCCATACACAGAAACATACATGTTTGTGCTCACAGTGCTCTTACCTAAGCAATTTAAAAATCTGCTAAGCTGTGGGAGATTAATGCACACCACTTTTCATTGAAACCCTCAAGAGGCCTGTCAGCTCAATTGTTCCTGAAACTTAATCTTTCTGTTCCAGTAACTTCTGCATTGGTGCCAAAGCTCAGCAATTTACAGTGGTGGGGTTGGCCGCCATGTGAAGTTTCCCTTTTGCTTACATGTGGAACAAGACTGAAGTTTGGGCTCAGTCTCAGGACTGGGTTTGTGTTCAGGGCTGCCTCTAGGCAGGGCTGACCCTGAGATTAACTCAACTGGTTAGAGGATGGTGCTAATATCACTACTGAAGCATTTCACAGGTTTGAACATTTCCAGCAGATCTTACTCTTCAGCCACCACTAATCAGGGCCATAAAGCAAACATGAGTAAGTAGTTAAGGTTATGGCATTGGCCCTTTCTACACTAATGATACGAGGAAGGAAGTATTCCAACTTTCTGTAAGACTTTGTAGCTTGGACTCCTTACTTTAAAATATCAAGATATCATATTGGCAGAACCATGTTGTATTTCCATTTAAGTACAATCTTCTCATCATAATCAATGTTCATGGAGTGCCCATACTGGGAGTGTTGCTAGAACATATAAACCAAGACGATCACTTTTGAAATAAGTGGTGGTAAAAGTTAGATAAATTATGTCACAGTCCTGAAGGTCCATTCTCCTAAACATGAGAATGAGGCAATGACTCTGCATTCAGATGTGAGATTAAATTAACACTTATGGAAGCAATCCATCTTATTCTAAAGTCAAAGCTTCTGCAATAGAGGATAACAACATTATACCCAAGAGGCTGGCCATATGCTCTGATTAATCAAACTATTTAATTTAACCTCTATCATTAGTACGAATATGGGCTAAGATAACCATTTATAACACTTTGTCCTTCTTCACTTGTCCAAGATACCTGAGCTTCTCAGAAGAGGCAACATGTCCTGCTAATTAAAGGATGGAAGTCAAAATCAAGAGACTAAATCATACACTTAATTCTACCACTGGCTTGCTATGCTCCCACAAAAAAGCACTTGCCTCAGCTTCCCTATCTGCCTCAAACTTCAGTGCATGCCCATTCCCGAAAGCACTGGGAGGGAGGTGAAGTGCAAAGAAAGACATAATTAAATGCCTGGGCAAGCCTGGAGGTTATGCATTATTATTGCTTATTCAGAGTTGGGTCTAATAGCACTGAGAGGCAACTGACATGCAGGAAACCAAAGGGCATTCCAGCGACCTCTGCTCTTCCCCACTGTAATTTATTAGCCTGATTAGTTGAAACATGCTTTTATAAGAGGGAGAAAAATGTTATTGTTCTTTTTAAACAATGGAGATTTATAGTCTGATCACTTGGGACTCTGCCTCAAGTCCTCCATCCTGCTTTTTAATTTACTCAGGCAAATAACTTCCATGAGGTTTTGCACTAAAATCATATTGAATGACAACTGAGTAAGGATTTCACAACTGGGCTCCCAGGGCTGCTAGGTCCACAAGCAAGCAGGAGGAACTGTTAGAAGCCCTCACGCTCTTACCTGTTCCAATATACATGACATGGTAGAGAGTATCCTTCCCCTGAACAATATCAACCACCAGTTTGGAAAAGCGAATGCTGTCCTGAGTCACGTATGGATCCACAGTCACTGGCTGCACCACATCATTCATCAGGAACAAGCGCTGGGCATCCTGCAGCACTCTCTCTGTCAGGTTCTCGTTGGGGCTGTCATCGTTCAGCGTCCCACACTAAATACAGAAGATTGAATTTCAGAAAATGCATCTTCTCCCCAGCCCAGCATGGAAACTCACGACCCGTTGATTTCCTGGGAGGTGGGTCTGTGTGAGGGTCACAGGACCAGGCAGGTAGCCTGAACATAGGTCCGTACCCTAGATTTGGCCAGTAGCCAAAAAAACTTTGAAAACTTTTCTCCTAGGTGGTCCATTGACCAGCAATGTGGGGTTTCATTCCCTTGTGATACCGTCAACCAGCACAGCAGAAGGGCAAAAGGCTTTAACAAACCATGGAGAAAAAGAAATAATTAAAACTAGCTGTAGAAGGATTTAAAGGTAGCAGTGGAGGGAAAGTTTTTGTGGTGATAAATCTTCAGACAATCTTTGGAATCTGGCATCTGAGTGTGTACAATGAAAAAAACCTGGAATTGAAAAAACCTGAAAATGGACTGGTTTTGCACCAAAGAACCAAACTTGCCACACTGCTTTTCTTTGATGTGCTCCTCTCTGGACAGGCCTCCCCAGCTGCATCTGAAGCAAGGCAGGTTAACAACAAGCTACTCCACCCCCCACTCTTCTCTCCTGATGGCAAAAGGCAGATCAAGCCATGACTACCCATCCTCTAGCACCAAGGGAGGCACTGAAACAGGACTCATTTCCCTTGTCCAGTGAGAAAGGGGAGCAAAAGAGCTCATCTGGTGTCTTTTAAACATTGTAAGTCCTACCAGGTAGATATGCATTTTAAAGCCTGTTTCCATCTCAGACTAATCTCGAGAACTCAGTATTTTCAAAAGCCAGTTTTACTTTTTTTGTCCATATCAGTAGCTGGGGCTAGATCTCACTCTTCCCCACAGTATCACACATAGAGAGCAGAAAATTTATTACTCCAAAAGGTGGCAGGGTGACTGGTTATTTATCTTCCCAAGACCATGGGAGGCAGTGGTACAACTAAATACTGCCAGGTCCCATATTCAGTCTATGAATAACTTCCCTAGTCACTAAATGAAACTTACACCTGAGCAATTTCACTAGAAATAAAATCCCACACATTTCTTTTTCTTCGTTTTGGGTCCAATACTTTTCTCAGTATTCTGACATGAAGAAAAGTCAGAATACTGAGAATTAGGATGTTGATTTGCAGCAGTTGAGATGCAGTGTACAGATTTCCCATGTGCTCACTCCTGATACGCATGACAGCAGCTCTTGGTGGTATCACTGCCTTTCCTGGGTCCTTCTCCTACTATGTGCTAAAATGAGTTATCAGGGATTGAACACACATTCACACAGTAAATATGCATTCCAGTGGCTGGTGTACTAAGCCTTACAATATTCTAGAGCTTGTGTGAACATAATTGTGAGAACACAATTATGTTAATTCTTACAACCTATGAACATGGTCACTTTTTAACCAATTTAAGTATCTTCCTGAATAGCTGGACTAAGGAAATATCAGAGGGTTTTTAATGTGCCCTCTGGTGGGTTTTAATGCTTTTTTCTATTGCAATGGTCTGTTTTTAGTTCATGACTCATTCCACATTCTAAAGAGCTCTTAGAGCTCTCTTGTAGTATCCTATCCTCCTGGTTCACAGCACTGTCTTCCTTTGGATGCTTTTCTTCCCATTCACTTTCCCTTCTAGATCATCACCTAAAAGGAGTCCCAGTGGCAGGAATGTCATTGTAGGTTTTGTTTCCTGCTCTCAGCAAGTCACAGATAATTCTTTTGGTCTATTGGCAGCTCATGTGCTGACGCAGCATCCCTCTGGTTTGGTTTAATGTTGTTTTGCTCTAATTTCCTGATTATCTGTACTGTCCTGGTCCTCTGCATCCTTCAGAATTTCTCCTTCCTCTCTGCAAGAAAAAAATTTCTGGCATGCTTCCCTCATCTTTCTTTGTGAACACTGAGGCAAAAAAATTAATTTAATGTTTTTGCAATATCTGCTTCTTCTGTCACTAAATTACCCTTGTCATCTCCTTAAGGCTTCTCACTGACCTTTTGTTCCTTCTGTACTTGAAAAACATCTTAATCTCTTCTTGCAATCTTCCTTTTGTCTACCACATACCTCTTTTTACTTTCCTTGTTTTCCTCTGACCCTTTTCTTTCATCTTGCTGCTGCAATCTTTACACTCCATATTTTATCTGATACTTTTCACTACATGGAAATGCCTTCCAAAGTCCTTTACTATTTCTTCTGGGTTAGCCCAGCAAGGGACAGAAAGTCCTTGATTCTCAGTTTGCCTTAATATTCCCTTTAAATTTAAACAAACAAACAAACAAATACCAAGAACAACAACAACAACAAAAACCTGCCTATGTTTGGCATGGCTGGACCTCCAGCAAGGCTTTGTTTCTTGGTTTTTAGTGCACCAAGCTGAGAGGGTGATCAAGAGGCCAAGCCTGTCCCACCTTGTATGGGCAGGAGCCCTCAGTCGGATGCCAAGAGGGAATTCAGGAGGAGAAATCAGGTTCCTCAGCAGGAAGACAAGGCTGTCCCTGCCTGCAGCAGAGACCTGTCTCCCATCTGCTCCTGTTGTGATGTCAGGCGATAGTGGAGTTCTTTTTGGAAGGTCCTTCACCAGTCTGAAGGCAGATGGCACTTGCAGGCAGCCTCAGCATGTTTGTCATAATAAAGGAGAGCCAGATTCAGAAAATTGGGCTGAAAAGATTTGCCGTGTGGAAGCAAGGACATGAAGACAAGTCTATCCTCCCCAGGATTCCCCTGCTGGGAAGGGGCTGAGCTGTAAAATGGGCTCATGCTTCAGAAGAATCAGGTTTGTCGGGGCTGTCACACACATACCCTGCCCCACACTGACTGGATCTGGGGATAAAGCAACTGAAGCTGTTTTATAATTTTCAAAATTGCTTTAAGTGATAATCCTGGAAAGTTGCTTAGTCATAAACTCAAAGATTTTTAAAAGGAGAAGGAACCTCTGTGACAATACTCATGTGTCCCCTTCCACCAGTTACTGTGGCAACATGTCCATGGCTTCTGGCTGAGCTGCCATGTGTTAGAAAGTCATTCATCTTCCACTGAAGCACTGGTAGCCTTAGGGGCCCTATCAAGTGATGGAAAATTCATCACTTCCTTACAGAGTCACAGTGGTTAATTACCTTTCTTCTTTAAGAAATATTGGTTGTCTCCATATTTGTCCAGCTTCAGCTTTCAGTCCTTCCCAGTTCTGGTAGGGACATTTCTTATGTCCTCTTGTGAGAATCACATCCTCAGAGTACACGTGTCAGTGATAAGTGCAATGGAGATTTAAATCATTCATTATTAAAAAAACCCCAGAACATTCTTATTATTCCTTAAACCATTCAAATTTTGCCACGAATTTTGTGGCAAGGAGTTCCACAGACTAAAACACTCATAAATGTGGAGAAATACAATTTATCTGTACCGTGGATCTACCTGGAAAAATGAGTCCTACACAAATCAACGCACTGAAGTGACAGGATGTCAGAGGGACTGCAGTAAACTGAAGGGCAACAGCAGTACCTGGAAATTAGGGATGGGGTTTAACGTTGGCAGCCAGGCTGATCTTGGGTTTTCTTGGTAGCGGAAGGGGCCATTAAATGCCTGAGTAATGGCACTGAGATTGAAGGCACACACTGCTGAGGCAGCTATGCTGTTTCTGGAAAAGGGGAGGGGGAAAAAAAAATCAATTTAATCATTAGAACATTGACATTTTCATCATAACAGACATCAAATTCCACTCAAATAAAACACATGTAAATTGCTAGGTAGATGTACAGTGATACAAATCTCACAGGGAGTTAAAAAAAAAAAAAACAACAAAAAACCTGTAAAATGCAGATGACTTGCATGACAATTTTGAGAATGAATTTTAAGTTTGGTTTNTTGCTAGGTACAGTGATAAAAATCTCACGGGGATTAAAAAAAAAAAAAACAACAAAAAAACTGTAAAATGCAGATGACTTGCGTGACAATTTTAAGAATGAATTTTAAGTTTGGTTTTAAAATGTCAGAGATTTAAGGGCCATGGAAGCAGTTCTGACAAGAAAGGTGAATACAGTTTAATTTGCATGGATTATTTGTGCCTGGTTTTATTTTTATTTTTTTAACAATCCATCTACCATTATTGATTACAAACAAGCTAATTTTAATCTCTTGTTGTTTCTCAAGGTGAAATTCTGTTTCTACAGGTTCCTGAAATCTTCAGCTATAAAATATATCACCTAATATTATATTTATAGAGAAGCAGTGGAAGGAAAAAGGCGACAGTGACAAAGCAGCTGGTTCTGACAGCAGCTCAGCATGCAAAAAGGTCTTGCTAATTCATGAAAACCTCTGTTTTCAATGACCACAGTTCACTTCTGAGTGTTCCCAGGTGGGAAGAGGATCTGTCTGGGGCAGACTGTTCACCAAGCACACTCAGCCAGGGGAGGCACAGCACAGTGAGGGAAATGCTGCTGTGGGATGGACTCTTTGGAAAGGAATGTGTTTTAAGAATGCTGGGCTGCCCAGTCACACTGCACACGGATCAGTTGGCCTTTGCTGTTCCATTTCAGTCCTGGAGGACCCATTTCTGCAGAGTCCTGAGCCAGCCCATCTCCTCCTGCCTCAAGAGGGTTGGAGGACAATTCCTAGATGGTGACCTCAACAAAACTGACCCAGAGAGACATTTGATAAGTGATGACCTGAAATGGAAACCTGCTCTCAGTTCTTCCTTTTCCCCCATCCCTCCTCGGTTTTTTTTTTGTTTTTTTTTTTTTTTTAGGAAAACTACAAGGTTTAGAGGAAAAGATATCAAAATAAAACTAAAAATAGGGCCAGCATGAGAGACTGATTCGTCACAGTGCCTTTTAAATAACCCAAGCCCTGCTGTATGTATCTTTCTGCTAATTAAGGCAATTTGAATTCCCTGAAAAGAACACTTTTTTTTTTCCCCTAACTAAACCAATAATTACCCTCTCTTGCACACACAAAAAAAGCCTTTCTTCACCATTCCAGACTGGAAAGCAGAGGAACAGATTCTTTCACAGCATATTTCTTCCTAGCAATACAACATCAGGAAGAACTTCCTGCTTTGCCTTCCCATTCTGTGCTCCCCCCTGCCCCTTGCATCCCCAGAATGATGGAGTAGCTCACTTTGAACATGTCAAAGCAACGCCAGGCAAACCTTTCTCCACTTTTGTCTGAACACTGCTGATGCAGTGCATGCTCACAGACAGCAGCTCTTAAGACAAACCTAATGATGGATGACAAGTAAATGCCTTTAGGCGCACACAGGAAAAAAAAAGACAATGAGGGAGAAAATGAAAAAGGAAAAGAAAGAATAAAATTCCACTAGTCTAATGAAAATACATAGAAAATGAAAAAGGATAGTTTAGGGCCCTGCTAAGGACTTCATAGTTTAGCCTTTTCTCTTTGCTGGAAAGGAAAAAGGAAAGAGGTTTTCCATTAAATCTGTGGATCATTTTCTTTTTCATCTGTGGCCTGGCATATTTCCCATCCCTCCTTATGAAAAGTTTGATCCCAGTCTCAAGCCAGTGACATCAACTGGTGCAGCTGGCCTCTGTGTTTTGGTGTGAAGTGCAATTTCATTTATTCCCACCTCCTACCTCCTGTGACAAAATAGCTGGCTTAAAGAACGGGTTAAGTTCAAAGAGGTTTTAACATTGTCTCTACTACCTCCCAGAAAATTTTAATAAAAACGTATTAAATATTTCATCAGCAGCTTCCCCCAAAAGCTCTCTTTCCCACTGATTCAGCTGGGTATAACATAACATGAAGCAATAAATCTATACACTGGTGTTATCACAACCACTTATTTCCCTTTGTTATAAGATGACCCTAAATTCATTAAACACGAACCTTCCAAAGTAAAAAGTACCTGTAAACAACAGCATCAAAAAATCATAGTTTTGTGCTGCATTGGCATTTTATCACAAAAGGAACTCAGACTGGTGCATAAATTAACTCTCTTTGGTATGCAGAGCTCACACAGTATGATATAAGTCCCAGTGAAAGTTAAAAGAATAATTACCATTATTTCTCTAGTCAGATGACAAATTGGAACATTTTCTCTTTGAACTTTTAAAAGAACACCATGTTGTAGATCCAAAATGCTATTTGATCTAACTTCAGCTGTTATCAATTACTAATTTCTTCAATTACACAAATGTTGCATATTATATTATCTTCAGAAGATACAAGAGAGATCCTACATCCCTGAAGTACAAAGAATGCTCACGTGTACCCAGAGGAGACAGATAAGACTCATCACATCTCATGTTAAACTTGGGAGATGGACACAGCAGAAGAGAACTGTCCCAGACAGAGCAAGTCTATGTCTCCCCTTTGATTGTCCAAAAACATCACCAATTTGATAAATAAAATACAGCTATTAATAGTTTTCTAATTTCCAGCTTCCATTCTTGGCTGGATGAATGGACAAATGGATAGATAAAACATTATCACTATGGGCACAGAAGTCTTCTCCAATTGCAAAAAAAAAAAAAAAAGGGTCAGCTGAAGTGCCCAAAGCAGTAGCCAGATTTCCTTTTAATGTTCAGGAAGTTTGGCTAATACCCCCTACATGTTTTTAAATAATGACTCATGTGTCTTTCAGCCTGAGGACAGATCTTCTCCTAATCCACAGTCAAGGTACAGTGCTCAATCATGTTCATTTTTTCTAGTTGCTTCTCTGCACCTTTTGACTGACATTGGCAATGGAGGAACAGAAACAAAACACAGAAGAGGGATGAGGGTGGCCAAACTCCTATTTCTTGGAATTTACAAAGGGGGAAGAACATTCAGGCTCTGTTGACGCACAGTGAGGCTCCCCAACAGAGCTTTAGCTCAGGAAGTTGGGGCTGATGCTTTGTGACTTCAAGGGCTGAAGTTCAAACCCCATCACAGCAGCAGGTGACACATGAAAACAGGAGAGTTTGTGCCTCAGTGGGGCTTCACTGCTTTGGTTTTCTGTGGGCTCCCTGGGAACAGGCCCTTATTCATATTGGACAGTCCAGCACTGCACACAAAACCCCCAAAGAAGCTGTCTGCCCAGCACGAGGAGGCACTCTGAGCATTTCCCATATGGAGTAACTACTCAGATTTTCATTCTCTAGTTTACACGTCAGGGTAACACCCCCCTGGAGAACATGTATTATTGAAACTCAATACCATGCAGACTGGTTATAGCTTGAAACTTATCATCCTAGCCTTAGGCATCAGAGAAAAAGTTATTTGAGTTTTCCTGACTTAAAAATATACATTATGAGTTTTTTAATATATTTTTTAATTAACTCCTCTTCTCCTTTCTGCTTTCACAGCTACACTAAATCATTCCAATTACAAGTTTTTTCAATATCAAGCCAAGAAGAGGTGATTATGAAGTATCAGAAATCATACCTTCCCCTCAGAGTTCCAATGTTGCTTTGATTTGTGCACCTTAACCAGTCTGGCAGAGGTAAAGCCCCCACCTCCCCCCAGCTCAGAAATGCTAAATGACTTGTGGCCCTCATGACCTTGCTATTAGAGTGTTGTTCAACTGCAATAGATGTTGTTTTCAATCTAGGCTGTTGTGATCCCATCTGCCTCATTTTTCTCCTTCCAGTCCTTTTCTCCCAAGTTTGAGCACCTGTCCATCTCATGGCCAGCTCCAGTGTTTACACAATTGTGTCAGATTGTCCAGGCAATTAGCCTGGCTGGGAATTAATGTGTTTCTGTTGGGTCATTTTTAGACCATCTCTCTAAAACTACACAAGTTGCACTACAAAACTCTTTGTCTCTACAAAAAGTCTGAAGTCTGTCAATGCCCAGGTTTGTATCAAATTAAGTTACCCCAAAAACTGCACAGTCACTGTTTATGGACTCCAGGAATCTGTGAACCACGGATTAGAAACACTGTCCTAGAGGCTATGTTGTCATGATGGATATCACAGACCTATCTATTCTTTCATGTTTACCAAATAATCTTTCATAAATGATTGCTCAGACTGTCTAAGAAATCAATACATTGTCAGTCTCAGACTGCTGGGGATAGAGGAAGGACAGTAAAGCAAATGCAACTTACACATTAGTAGTGAAGACACCGTAGATCAGATCTTGCTCAGGAAGGTAAAAGGTGCTTTGCAATTCATTGTAATAGAAAGGGATTTCTCCAGCACGAGAGCAGTTCAGCCTGGCCTTCATGAAAGTTGTCCATGTGTCCTCCAGCAAAAATCTGCCTCCAATATCATTTTTGCAAACCCTTGCCACACGAGAATACACTGTTTTCCCACAGTCGTGTTCCACCGCGTTCTCACGGAAGAAGAAGTAGGTGAACAAGCCGATGTCATAGGCAGCAATAAAGTTAGGCTCTGAAAAACAAACATTTGAAGAGATTTATGTAGGTTAGAAATCAATCCATGCTCACTGGCTTGCTCAATGCATTGCGCTGCCAGTTCCATTTATGCAGCCTGTCAAAGCTGGGACCACAGGGAGTTTGGAGTCAGCAGAGGACATAAAAACAGTAGATGGGAATAATGATATATGAAGATACAGCTCTAGGACCTTTTTTTAGATATTGGAAAGGCCCCATTGTTTCCCCACTTTATTGGCAAAGCTGCTACTGATTTCAGTGAAAGCAGAGTTCAACACTTTGCATATGCATGACTATTCTCTGTACCACTACTGATTTTACAAGAGAAAGCCTTCCCATTGGGCTGATTCACCCAGTCACTTTTGAAGTGGACCTTATGATGTGTTAAATATGCTGCGAGCATCCGCCCGATTCCCCAGACAGCTGCACTGAAACATTCAAGCTTCTCTCCCAGCACTGTCACATCTGGCTTTTATCATGAAACCTTTCCAGTTTCTAGGCACAAAAGATTATCTTATGTCCATAAAACAAAACCATGCCACAGACTGACAGGAGTGAAACGTGCTCTCCTTAATGCTTTTTCTCCTAAAATCTTCAGTATTATTTTCACAAGACTTGAAAAGAATCTTGAATTTAGTAGGTCTAGTAATAAATATTTTAATTTGGGATATGACAAAGCTTTAAAGTTCATAGTCTTTTATCCTAAAAGTTTCTTTGGTAAAAGGAAAAGTTTGGCCAATGAATAATATTTGACCAAACAAACAGACAAAAAAATCGTCCCCAAACCTGTTAATTTTATAGGGTGTTTTTACAATGTTCATTTCTGAGTAGTGCTCAAAGGAAGAAGAAAAAAGAGAAGTACAGAATTCCTTTAAAGCTGCAGCCCAGGAGTGAAAGGAGAACAGAGAAAGGCAGGCCACTGCTGCAAGGCAAGATGATGGTACAGAGGGGAGGGCATTGCAAATCATCTCCTGTCCAACTTTCTCCTTCAAACTAACCATGAACCTTGAAGGGACCATTGTGATCCCCAATCTGACCTTCTGTCTAACACAATCCCGAGAATTTCACCCTGTAATTCCACCATCAGATCCTGTAACTAATAGAAGAATTACGCCACATCTTTCGAAGGAGGTCTGATATTAGTGGACAATGTCACCTGGCTTTACATCCATCACTTTCCTCAGTGACTTGTTCAAATGACTAAAGATTGACCCAGCTGCAACCTGTACTTCTCCCATTTGACATTATCTGGTTTCAGCTTCCAATCACATGTTCTTGTCATGGCTTGTCTGCTAGATTAAAGAACTTTATCCTTTCAAAAATCTTCTCTTGATGTAAGTACTTCCATATCATGAACAAAACACCTTTTATCTCCTTTTCAGAAAGATAAATAAATTGAGCTCCTTAAGTCTCTCACTGTGAGGCAGGCTTTCTAAGTTTCAAATCACTGAATGGCTCTTCTCTGAATCACCTTCAGGTTTTCTGTTTCTTCTTGTAAAGTGGCCAGAACAGGACAAAATTACTCCAATGTCACCAATGCTGCACAAGGTTATAAATCCAAGAGACACATTAGTTTTTCCAGTCATACATGAGAACTTCAGTTATAGTTTGTCTTCCTTAAACTCATATGTTCCAATGTGGCTCCCCCCTGAATCTTGCATTTATGCACAGACAAGAGGAACAAGTTTCCAGTGAGTGTATACGGGCTGTGATGCTTCTTGGTCCTAATTCATTCATCAGTCTTTCCTGATGACATCCTTTTCCTTACACTCCAGGTCTCCATACTGACTTCAGTATGCCTGCAGAAGCTTAGTTCAGTCTTATTAAGCTCCAGAGAGTGCACAGTCCCACTGCTCTTATCTTTAATTAAAAGGTCCTGAAATCTAATAGAAAGATTTCAAATATCTAGTCAATTCACTTGGGTAGAAGGAGATAGGGGGAATATTGGGGTCTCCATCACTACAGTTTGCTCAGACTAGAAGTGCTTTTCCCTCAGTTGGAAGGTGTGGACTCAGTGCAGGGATTACTGGTTGAAATTCTATAGCTTGCTTGATGCAGGGTATTATCACACTGGGGTAAGAGCTGCTTTTAATAACTATGAATCCACATCAGCATGGACTCACATGGAACATAACACGCTGTGAAATTTCTCATTTTTTGGGTGATTTTGCACTGAAATCAGGCATCCTCAGCTGAGTCAGGGGAAGTAAAGAGTGTCTATCAGTCTGCAGAACTGGGTCAACAATGTGATCCTTTAAGTTGATTTTGATCTTCAAATCTTTGAGTAGTTTTCTTGTTAAAATGATGTATTTGGTCATCTCACAAGACAGAGACCCATATATATGTTAAGTAGCCAGTAAGACCCACTTTCTATATTCTAAATCAACTTCTCTGAAATAATTCCAGGCTCTTTTTAAATGTCTTCTAAGCTGCATTGATTATTGCTCCGGAAGCCTTTCCCCATCATAACTCTGGATCTCAATATGAAAAGAGAGAGAAAGATTTACAAGCCTGTCAAGCTGACTTTAATACATCTCTTGCTCAGATGTGACCCACGTGACTTTACCATTGAGCCATTTGGAGTTGTATTGTGCTGTCCTAAGTGGGGGAACATTTCCAAGGCTGCGGTAAATAGCAGGATCTCGTCCAGAAAAATCAATCACAGTTGCAGCATAGAGTTCTCCTCGTGATGTAATCACAGCTGTCGAGTTATGCCGAGGGTCGTATGGGCACCGAGCCACCCCATTAATTCTGTCAATGATTTTGCTGAGATTTCCTACCTGTATTTAAAAGCAGAGAGAAGAAAATTTAAAGAGCATCTGACTTTCTTAACGGTATAAAGAATTTGGTTTGCCCATGAGTACCTACGAGGAAATCCCTGATTTTTAGAAATCAGGTAGCTGTGAGAATGTAATCTTGGTGAGGACTGAAAATTGATCTTTACAGCCATTATTTGCCAATGTAAGAAGTTGTGTCTGAGCCTTACTGATCCTATTGCTTTGTACAAAGTGTGATTCCCCAGCCAATAAAGCCCAAACCCACTTGGTGTAATCAGGTGCTCCTGGTGCAAGCACAGGTTTTTAATCTTCTGTAGACACCTCCTGAATACATACCGGCCTAAAAACATACAAATAAACATTTCTCTGCACCTGCTTCTGCCTCCCTTGAATCCAAAGGGAGTTTTGCCATTTATTTTAAAGAAACTTTAAAGTATTCAGCTCAGGAGGTACTCACAGTTAAGCTTGTCTATATTGCCCATATTCAGTACCATACCCAAGGTTTACAAGAGCAGAATTTCGTCCAGACCAAACCCACCCGTAACATGAACCTTTTGCTCCCCAACTGCAGATACACTCATTTCCCCAAAGCAGCCCAAAGAAGTAAACAAACATAATTTCAGTCAGCAACCTTTAGAACATATTTTATGGATATTTTAGGACAGCCTGCCAAATGACTGTCCTTCCCAGAGCATGTACCCAACCCTCTCCATCACTGTAAAAGAGGTAAAACAGACCTGTCGACTGGAACACACTGGTGAAAAGGCATTGGTACCACAGGTAAAAACCTTCTTGCCATAAACAATCAGCACTCGGACATAGTTCTGGCACTCTTCCTATGGGGACACAAGACAGAGACAAAAGATTTTCGAAAATTTTATTACATTAAAAAACACCTGTATTGCAGCAGGAATGCACCTTCCTTAGCTCCAACTTGGGCTGAGGTTTGTTGCCTCAAGCAGTGCACAGCTGTAGGGAGCCAGCAGTCTAAGTGAGCAAGCCAAATTTGCTGGTTATCTCTCTAACCATAGCCCTGCACAGTCCTGGGGTAGGATGTTATCCTTCAGGTCAATTTTGTCATATCTACAAGTGCCTCTTTCTGTGCTCTGCTTAGATTGGAGGAGAAATTCTCCCTTTTTCCACAATGATACTTCTGACCTATTTTCCCAGTAATGCTGTAGCTTTGAAAACATTACCCAGACACCAACTCCAGTGAAGGACAGCAGGTCTGTCTGCACTATAATTCAAACCAGAGCTGGCAGGAAAACAGCAGGAACTTCTCTTTAATAGACCAGGCTGGTCAGAGAATCTCGTGCTTGAACAGGCTGTTACTTCCTGCCTCCCAGAGGATTGTGTGCTCAGGATTTTCCATGGTAGAAGGAGTATCTCTTTCAGGCCAGGCCAGTGAGAAATAGCAAATTCCCAGTCTCATTTGCTTGACCACTTGCTGGTATCAATGTCCTCCTTCCACAGTACCCAAAGGTGGGAGCGTCCTGCGGTTCCATGCTGTGCTGGGGTGGCAGCACAAGGCTGCAGTTGCCTTTTTGCTCAGAAAATCACCTTCATGTTGCTAGAGAGAGCCATGGTCTCTCCCCACAGTCTCATATCCAGAGACCTGTGGAATGCAGATCAGGCTAAATGAGCATCTCCTGGAGTTAAGCAGTGGGGGTGGAGGAGGCCACATAAGACAGGGACTTTCTAGCAATACACACAGGGAAAGGGAGGTGAGAGACTAGTGTGCAATTCCCAGAGGCAGTGCAAGAGGCTGCAGAGCCTCCTGCCCCAGGGATCACCCAAAGAGCCCCAATGAGCCACACGCACCAGCCTGCCTGCCCTGGGCCCTGGGCCACCTCAGAGGACACGATATGAGCAATGACTGGCACTAACTGGGCTCCAAGGGAAGAAAGTCTATTATGTTATACCATAAACAGAAAAGGAAACTTGTTAAAAAATAGCAACCTCAGCTGAGTTACCCAGGCTGCTTTGCTTTCTTCCCTCCAATAGATCATCATTTGCCACTAAGCTGAGCCTACAGCTGCAGACACCACTTCTCCCTCCTGTAAGCAGCAATCATTCAGCAAGCTCCCATCTCACAGCGCTCCATGCTGTTGATCATTTCCCTGAAGACTTCATTTGCAAGACTCAGCAGTGTGAAAACACCCCCTATCATCTGGAAAGGAAGGGGCTTGCTTAGCTGGATTACACACTATCTTATTTCATTTGCTGTATGGAAAGGATTCAACAGGAAACCTGCCAGTGTTGGCCACAGATGGCAACTGCATGGACATGATATGCAATCCTTGTTTTTGAATGGCACAGACTGCACTCCAAAGCCAGCCCAGGAGCACTTGCCCAGCCTGGAAAGAGGCTACTGAGTGCCACAGAGCACATGCTACCAGTCTTGAGGGGCAGCAGGGGCAGCAGGAATCAGATCCCCAATGCCCAGCACCCAAAAATGAGAGCTTAGATTCATAGCTGGGTCAACTCTTTTTTTCAGAAGCAGATCAGTCATGGTGACTGTGCATCAATCTATCCAACAGGACCTTGAGAAGCACTGTCCCATCTGCTGTGTCTTGAGAATGGTGGTTTCATTACTTCCTTTAACAAGACAAAGGGCTTGCCAGCCTCTCTGCCCTCTCCTGTCATTGCTGGGAGCCCTGACACTTCGTTCCTGCCCTGGAGATGTCTGTGTTTCATGACTGGGTTAAGTAATTCCTCTTTCTGTAAAGTTATTCAATCCCACATAATTTTAGGACCGCTATATACTTGACCGCAAAGTACTAAAAATGCTTGAATGAATGCTGTTAAAAAAAAGTATTAGGTTGTCTCCCAACAGTGTTGTTTTCAGAATATGATTGATTTGTCATCTAACTTAGAATGCAGCTCTGTACTGAAATTTCACACAATAAGAGAGTACCCACCTGCTCCCCCTCCACTGCCACCATTCTCTGCTTTGTGCAAGGTCTGAGCACAGCTTCTGACCTAAAACAGCTAAGACCAGTTATGTTGCTGGACCCTTTCCTGCCTAGCTACTACAATGTATTCCTAACTAAAACCCTGTCCAGCAAAATTCTACAATCCTACTTTGGAGAATTCCCTTTATTTGCACAGAGCTGTATTACAGATTAACAAACTTTGATTTCTATAAAAATCTTCCTAGCTGAGAAGATAGCACACAAAAACAATTTCTGTGGAAGATCATGTGCTGCAGTGTACTGCCAGTGATGAATCTGTTGCACACTTTTACTCCATTTTTACCACTTAAAACTAATGCTGCTAGGTATGTCCAGCTGTAGTTGTTCCTAGGAGTTAACTGAGCAGGCATTTTCCCTAGACCTGCCCTGTTGATGATGGTAGCAGCACTCCACACTCCTGGAGGGAGAGCAATGATAATATGCTCATTTCATGCACTGGTCTCAAAGCAATTTAGACACTTAAAGTAACGTTCTGAAACAGATGCACATTGTCTGCCCTGCTCTCTCAGCCGGGGCAATCAAACAATGCAGATGCCAAACTCACTGTGGTGACACACTGGGTTAGAGGACACACACAAAGGTCTAACTACCAGAGCACAGCTCTCCAACCTGCTTGGCCCAAGATGGAATATAGTGCTCATCTCGTGTTCCTTATTGCTGTATCCATGGCTAGTCACATCAGCCTATGAAACCTCCAACAAAAGCAAAGAAACAAAACCACTTAAATGCTTCAGCTTGCAGAATTTTTCTCAAGACAGTGTCTGGGAGATTTAATTAGATCCTCTTACTACCCCATTCTCAAACAGAGAGGAACAGCCTCCTCTCTATGTTCTTCAAACCAGCCTGGATTTGCTCTGAAAAATCATTCAATACAGTGCTCCCTTCAACAAGTCATAGCTGAGGCAACTGGTTAGTAAAATGATCTCACAAACCCCCACAGAAAATAGGAGCTATTTAATGCAGTTTCTTCCATGTGGCTGGAAAACTCCAGGCACACAGGAAGAAAAAAACAGATGGGCTTTAATATAAGCAGAAAATTCAGCAAGTTTGAACCCACCTCTGTCCAGACAAGACAATATTTGGATCCTGCTCTCACATTATGGAGCAGACAGTTAAATCTGTGTATGATCAGACTGCAAATCTCATCACCAGAAGATATTACAGGGATCGAGAGATTAAGGTTTTAAATAAAGGGGGAAGACTGCATATTTATATGGTTAATAAGAATAACTCAGTTATATTAGTTAGGATTATTATTAAATATATGGCAGAGCTGATAAAAGCCTGTGGCTCAATACCAAAGAATTAAGCATATTTCTCATTTTCCTATGAATTGCATGTTACACACTTTGAGGGTGTTGCTCCTTCCCCAAAATTACCTGGTACTCATCCCTTTATTGAGGTAAGGCCATAAATTTATTAGGTATCACTGTTCTCCAGTCTAATGACCCTTGTTTTCCTAGAAAGGAAGAGGACATGACTTCTAATGCACAACATTACAGGCCACAGGATCTCACAGTCAGAACAAACTGCACTGAAGCCCCTTCCTGCCACCTCCTCAGTTTAAGCCTATACTCATTTATTTAATTTTTTGCAGCATTTAGAATTACTGTTCACACACTGTCTGTGCATGCTGCATGTCCATGACTGTTTTCAGGACCAGGTCTCTCTCTAGCTCACAGAGACATCAGGTTGCTTTGAGAGCACAATTCAAACCTGAGAAGCAAGAGTGGTGCCTTGTTACTGCCTTCATGTGGGCAGATCAGCAAATGGAGGGGCTGACCTCCTGCAGCTTCCATTTGAGGTAAAATTCAAAAAGTTTCAGGTTGCTGCAAATAAGCCAGCTGTAGATGCTTCTTAGTTGTTTATTCTGTCGTCTGTTAACAGAGTTAACAGATGTCAATCTGTTAACCAGAGTTCTAAAATATTGTAAACCCTCAATCTCATTGTACAGATACATTTTTCTTTGAAAGCATAGCTATATATAGGCACTTTTTTAATGGCTTTTTAGTTTAAATAAACTACCCAAGCCCTGTTGTCAGAGATCTCCTTTTTAATTATTGGTTAACACCATTTCATCACGTGCTGATTTGTTTTACAGGTATACACTGTGTGAGGAAAATGGCTCTTGCAGACAGTCTGCTATGCTCAGTGGAGAAACACAGACTCCTGGAGCACAACCTGGAGTTCAGAGAATCAGCCAGCAGAACTCCAAGTTACCCCTTCTGTGACATTCTAGAGTGCAGTAAACATTTAATTTATCTGCAGCAATTTATCTCAATTTATTAAAAAATAATCAAGACCCAACTTGGTTCTTGAGCACTGCTATTGATACACTCTCAGACATCTGCATTTACTTCTTTGGACAAGCAAGTCTGTCACTCAGTTTAAGCCAAGGCCCCAACCAAAGTACCCTTCTCCTCTGACTGGAACAGATAGCAAAGAGAATTGCTAATGATTTTTCCAGCCAGATGTTTTTTAACAGACTTCTAATCAAATTTATTTGGGGACTGATTCTGCATTGACAGCTTAGCAGAAGTAATAGGAATGTAGGTTCAGGTCTCTAGGAAAAGTTACAAAGGGGATAAAAATAGTTGATGGCCTCCCAGCTATTTCTGTTCCCCCAGGGATTTCTATGGTGCCTCACCTACCTGGATTCCTATTATTCTTAAGTGGTGTGGAGTTTCCCAGTTCCATCAGAAAAGCAGATAAGCATCCTCTATGTGACACACAGCCACTGGGAGGCCTGAAATAGCTCATGTCTCCTTTAGCTCAGCAATTTCTATGCACTAATCCTGTTCCCCACTGGGCTGAGGGCTCGGGCTAGGATTTCCCTGTAACCTTGTGCATCCCCAGCAACAGGACACCATACAAAAAAAAAAAAAAAAAAAGGAAGAAGCTATACTGGCAATGCAGTGGGGCAACCCAGCTGGATGCCTATCAGATATTATTCTCACTTCTTTCCAGAAGTGTTATTAGTGCATCATCTTCCTCCTGGCCACACAAAGCTCTTAGGGCAGAACATAAGAGCTGCCATTTTTCACTGTCATTTTCACAAATGGTTTCTTTACACAGTTTAAAATGATGGTGTGCTGCTTTTGGAACATTAACAAATAATTCAGTGCTTAGACAAAAGAAAGATCAAAGTTCTAATGTTTAAAAAGCCACAACTTTCCATGTTAGGCATGGAAATTCCTTAGATGTGGTAGATGGTGACTGTTATGCAGAGACAAACCAATTACAAACTAAGAACTGAGCAACTCCTAATGAAATTAAATACATCTCTTCCCCTTCTGCTCTATCCATCATTCATTTTAACTACAACTTCTGGATGGATTCATTTGGAAGACACAAGAAAAAGGCAACATAACACTGACTTTGTTCTCTGAACTGCGTTATGTGGATGCTTTCCAGGGGACAGTTTAAAGATATTGATCATGCTACACTTTATAAAGGCTGCAAAAATAAGAATGATTACTTGTGGAAGCCAGTATGGCTCTCCAGAGACATGGCAAGCAGAGCATGTACACTTCTCTGAGGAAACCACAAGTTTTGGTTGATAAAAATAACATCAATGAAAGAGACTTTTCTGAGGTGTTTGTTTTAATATTGCATGATATATTGCAGAGAGTTAATTTTAAAATCAGATTCGGGAACTTATACATTAAGTGATTAAAATCTGATAAATTACTGTGATGAAAAATATCCTCAAAGTGAAATCACTCATAAACTTGCTGTTCCAGTGGAGCACCAGCTGGGGTAAGCCCAGTATCAACGTTTTTCTTAACAAACATTTATATATATTTATATAGTGATATGTGCCAGGATGGTTGGTGAGCTGGACTTAACAAAAAAAAATTACATTTTTTATGGTATTATGCATTAAAGAAAGAGGAACAAAAGGGCTTTATGCATAAGCATGGAGATTACATCCCAAGAGCAGTAATGTGAAAAGGATTTAGTGGTCACAGTGGCCAGGCAATTCTGCATGATCTCCTGTGGCAGAGGAGCTTACAAAACTGCCATGTATATGAACTAAGGAGGGTGGAAGGCTGTTTTAATCACACTCAGGCATTAAAGAGATTGACAAGGGAATACAGGTGAAAAATTAGAGTGTGCAGAAAACAGACAAAAAGTATTCAAGGGCAGTAGAAAAATGACTTAGAGAAAGAGGCTTGGAGAACTCATCTTTTTACTCTATCAAAAAGCATTGGAAAGAGCATATAAGTGCCTCTGTAAAAAATAAATATTGGTAACTAAAGGGCTCTTTAATCCAGCAGAGAAGGGCAAAATGACACCCAGACACTGAAAACTGAAGCCAGATCCAAATCAAAAAAAGCATGTTACCAGGGAAGGTGATCTGCCATTATAACAATCCAGCAAAGCACAGGGAGCACATTCGCTTCAGGCCTTCAGTGCAAAACTTTCCATCTTTTTCAAAAAGGTACAGCAGGCAAACACGAGTACTGAGCTCAGTTTAGGAATAAGCAAGTGAAATTCAAGGCCAGAGGTGTCAGAAAAAATGGTACCTTCTAATCTTATATCTGAGACCCAGATTTTTCATCTGCCCCTTCTCTAGACAATAGGTACTCAAATGGGAAGTAACTATTATATCATAATAATTACACTTCTGTGATATGCATTTTGTGGCTTTTATTCTTGTGCTTCTTATTTTTCTTATGGAACAGTTCTGTGCATTTTAGGAAGAGAGTTTCTAAGCAGCAGAATCTATTCTATTTAGATACTCATCAGGCACAATGAAAAAGGCATTTTAATACATAACCCAGTTTTGAAAGCTTTACCTAAAATACGTATATTATTAAATGGGCAAGGAAAATGTACCAGTCATATAACTTAGGCAAACTACACTGTGTATTAATGTAAGATCCAAAGGCTCTCCTTATTTCTAGCCTCTATCACCACATATCTAAGTGCCTGACAGTCCATAACAAATTTATCATCAAATCATCCGTGCTGGGTAGAAACCTGCCATTAGTCAAGTTTTGACAAAGCAGAGCTGAGGCAGACAGGGCTCTGCACCTTGTACCACCATTGCACAGCAGAATCAGAAGTGTTCACAACAGTGCTGCTCTCAGCTGCTGCATTTGCCCAGCCAAGGGCAGAGATCCTGGGCCAGACCTGGATTTAGCTGGGGTAGAGCACTTCACCAGCTGCCTAGACTGAACCCGGTGTTTTTTCTCTGCAGTGTAACTAACAGTGGATGTGTAGGGGGACTCAGCTGTGGCCACACAGATCAGTGTTTGCTTAGCTACTGCAGGATCCTTCAGCCTTTGTAGCTTCCTCTCTTCTTGTCAGTCTTAGTCAACACCTTTGTTTGCCATTAATTTTATGTCAAGAGTGCCTAACAGTCTGCTTAACTACTGTTCCTCCAAACTTCACTCACAGTCACTGCACCCACCAAACCATTTCAAACTGTGTCACAATCAGCATAAACTCACCTGTTCAGAGCATTATGCTCATGAGAAATTTTTGCAAACCCTTTGCAGTGTGAGAAGGCAGCAGTGAAGATACTGAAGGTATCATTGCTTACTTTTGGCATAACAGTAACAAAGACGGTTTGAAATTACCCTAGAATTTGTTCAGTGCCATATATGGCTTTATCCAGGAGTTGATAAAATATTTCTGGGTTATCATTACAAATTCTTAATGAACAACAGGATACAACTTAAATCTTACAGACTTTACAACGGAAGAAAAGAGTTTTAAAACCTTTTTTTGCACATCTAAAGTGCAAATACCACAAATTCAAAAATTCTGCATGTCATGGATTTTGGAGTTTTTCAATTTTGTCCTACTTCTTCTCATTGCTAGCCATGTTTGGTGTTTGCCCTTCTGAACCCATTTTGCCTCCATGCTGATTTCCTGCATAATGTAGTTTCTACCTGAAGCTCTAACAGATGTTCTAGGATACTCATACTCCTGTTCTCCACAGCTACATGAAGCAAATTGGTGCCTATCTGGCAAAACTCAGGCTAGCTATTTTTTTGTGTGTATGCACAAGTTAATACAGTAATCACTTGAACTTTATTATATAAAAATAATATTGTCAATGAAAGATCAGATAATCCTGTGTTTAAAGCAGCAAACTGGAATGTGACAGATTCCAGCATTTTGGGTCAGTCACACAATCACTCCCTGCTTGATTGTCTGTGTCTAAGCAAAGGTTGTGCTTATTATGTCTTATCTTTTGTCCAGGTCCTTGGGTTTAGACTGAGAGCTCTTTGCAGTGTTATGTTAAAGACAATGGACACCCTCTCGGTTTAGGACTGAAGATTTTTGAAGAACATGAATATCACATTTGAAAAATCAAAACATTTCCTGCTTTTAGATAGACGCCTTCGCCTTAGCTTCCCAGAAGAAGGGTGGAAAAGCCCTGTGGCTGGATCAGAAATGCCTGAAAACTCCAAACTTCTGGGACATGTGCAAGTTCAAGCAATTCTTACTTCAAAGTGCAGTTTAACAGAGTGCACTTGCCTCTGAAGCAGCTCTGTGATATTCAACCTGAACAGATTGCCATGTGCGAGCAGATTCAATTCTCACCTTCCAGGGAGTTACACAACTACAAACTCCAACTGCAAGCAAACATTGAATCCTGCATGGCTGAATGCCAGGGGCTCATTGCTGAGGACCCGGGCTAAGCCAACATGCCTGGCCTCACACCCCTCTGCAGGATGCTACCCCTGGCTTGCCTCCACTCCACTCCCTGATGTGTCACAAATTGTGTCCTCTCCAGCACTGAAATCACCTTTAAATTTCATGCAGAGCAGGTGTAATAACTTGGATGGGGGCCCTTTGAAGTGGCTTGCTTGGTGGTGCTTATACCAATGTGGCAGTACAGCTAAATTGCTGCAATTCTGCAAGCTGGAACTGGTGTCAGACATCCTCTGTGTTGATTTCACATGTTGCAAATATATTTACCCATAACATCATTGTAACAAAGCAAAACTTACCTCTGTTTTCCCTTTACTTTGACAGGACCTCCTGGTGTCTTCATCTGAACCCCATGCTGTTGCCTGAAAAACCAAAACGCACAAGTCACACAAGAATGCCACCAACCACCAGGTCTGGAGACTCCCAAAACAAAAGCAAGCATCTCCAGCCAATTTATGCAGCCCAATTTAAAAGCAGCATTGTGACAGTAAACATGTATCTAACTCCCACTGTGCTCACAGTGCACACAAATGATAAATAGATGAGAAGTTCAGAGGCGGTGGCAACTGGAATGTCCACAGAGGACAGACTTTAATTTACATGTAAATATAACTTCTGATCATCATTCAGCTGGAAGGTCCAAGACATAAGCCCCACACACCAAGTCATCACAATCTTTTTAAAGAGGATAGCGCTGTATAAACTCCCAGCTTTCATTGCCAAAAAGAAAAATTCCCTACAGCAAAGTCCAGCAGTTCTGCACAAATCTGTTTGTCTTCTTAAATTTACCCCCAAGATTATCCCCTTCTAAGTAACCCTGCAGTGAATCAAGCTGGATCAAAACTGGGAGCTGACAGGTGAAACCCAGAGAGATGGGAAGAGGAGAGAAAGGCTGTTGGTGATTTGTGATGCCAGACAAGTGGAGTCAGGTGCTGAGGTAGAGTAAAACACATTAGGGCTGAGGGCACTATTGACTGGAGGCTGAGAGCATGTGGGGTCCCTGGTCACCTCTGACTGCTTTAGAAAGAAGAGGTGCCTTCCTTCACAAGAAAAGTCAAGACCAGAAAAGCTGCATTAGAGAAAACTTTTAGATTTAAAATATTTAGCAACACATCTAACTATTCAGTGCCCTCCCCAGTTTTCCTCCCTTCAGCAAATTTTAAAAATAGTCCTAACAAATTCAAGCAGGTATTGTTAGCTGGAGGTGAAAATACATATAAATATCCAGACTATACATAATACATCATTCTGAGTACCAGAAAAACAGCTCTGTTACATAGAGAAAGGCCAGGCTCACAAGGTTCAGATAAAGATCCAAAGCTCCCTTAACAGAGCCAGGATTTCTTTATTTTTATTTTCCTCAGTCCATTACCAACAAAGGAAATAGCTTCAGAGTTCAGTCTGGATCTGAACTCTTCTTGAACTTCTCGCTGCAGCCAATATGCTTTTTAAACCCTAGGCTGCCATAGAAATTGTCCTCTTGACACAGGATAAATCCAGTTTTTTGCAGGAGAAAGTTGGAAAACCACTAAAAAGAGAGGATGAATTTTACCACTCCCAACTCAGGTCCATGAAGACACTCATTGAGAACTGCAAAAAATGCAGCCAGGCAGGAAATGCACTTATATACAACATTTGGGGAGGGGATATTTCTATCTCATTCAAGAGGGGAAAAAAAAAAAAAAAGCACATCTCTCCATTAGTTGAGCACTCCATTCAATTTTACTTGAAATGAAGACTTAATGAGCACAGGCAAAGATCTGGTGAGAGAAGAGCAGAGCACAGGTCTTTCCCTGGAAACCACTTGGGAAATACCTCCCATACACTGCAGTCCAATCCAGGGTGGAGGCCAAAAGCTTGAGCCTCCAAAGTGAGAGCTGGGACAAGTCCTTGCTGAAAAAGATCATTCAGTCATATCCTAAGATGGAATGTCACTGGATGACAGAGCTCACATTGTAAACCATCACAGGAGAGCAAGGAATTTTGCCTGTTGACTATCAGGAGCTGTTGACACGGGCAGAGCAACTGCAGAGTAGGATTTTTATCTGTAATCCCCAGCTCTAGCCCGTGCTCATTAAAACACAGTGTCCCTGTACCTTTAATCAAGTTTTGATAATTTTGATTAAAAAAAAAAGGAAAAAAATATTCAGAAAAGAGAACACTTATTGTGAGGCCCTTCTTCCCATTTTAAAACCAGAGACAGAGAACTTTCCATTATACAGCCCAGTGTACCTTAACAGTGCTTGACAAGAGAAAATGAAAACAAAAATTGTTGGTTGCTTCAGCAATCGACGCTGCTTCTCTGCAAGTACTCGGGATCATCTGGGATTGCTGCAGTGCAACACAGAAGAATTTGGCCTCCCAGGGGTCACCCAGCTCTTCCTGCCAGACACCTGTGCCTCAGAACTTCGAGGCATGTTGCAAACATAGCTCTGGTCAGAGCACTGCTCTCCTCCAGCTATGTTCTAATGTGCCTAAATGTTTTCTTTTATTAGGCACATTGCCCTTCAGCCTTCTGAAGCGCTACCTTGATGAGCAGTGATGAAGAAGATCTTGGTGATGGCCCAAATTATAGCAACATGTTGTTTGTGACTACACCATTAGTCAGGGTGCACTTCATTAGAACTCAGAGGATAATTAAGCAATATGGCAATCCAGAGCATGTTTTACAAGTCCCACACAAGCCTCTGGCAGGACAAGGAGGAGCTAGCTTGAGGGCTGAGCAAATCCCATGACCTCTGGTGACTCAAAGAAAATATTCACGACCCTGCAAAGCAGAACATCTTGATGATAATAAAAGTATAATTGCAAAGCCAAGCAGTTAATGTGCACTTAAATATTTGTACTGCAAGGTCCACGGGCCGACAGAGCAGACCAGGCCTTGTGCTGGACTCCCAGGAGCCCGCACATCTGTGGCCATGGCCTGTGGCTTGGGCCTGGCCAGGCTCACACCTCTGAGCCTGGGGCTTTCACATGAGCTGTCCAGCATTGTCTGGTTTCTTTACTTGACTGATCAGCTGTCTTTTCAGGTCAAATGTCCCACCCTTGTCATCTCTGTTGCCTTGGGCTACTCTGCACAAACTCCCTGCAGATCCTGGTGTTCTGTGTCCTCTCACTGGTGTATCCAACCCAAGCCCCTCCTCCACAGATGAACAAATGTTCTTCCTCTGCCTTAGATCCATTTTGCCCCAGGATCAAACTACTGGATATTTGACAGAGCAGCTTTCAGAAAGATCTCTTTCTGGGGTGCATGTGTGTGTACCCATGTATTTATCAGTGAGGCACAGACCTACTTAACACTTGCATAACACCACAGCACTGTAAGAGATACTTTGTACTTTGGCTTCCTTACCTGATCCTAATGCCTCTCAAAAGCCAGGTTCTTGAACAACGGCTTAGGTGCTTCCTCCTTTTCCTCATCTCTCTCAATAAACCAAATTATATATATGTATATATATATATATTTTTTTTTTTATTTTTTTTTACTGCTTTAACTTTTCCAGCACGCTTGGATGAGGTACAAACTGTATCCACCAGATGTTTTTGCTCACTCTATTGGGATATCATCCTGAATTTATGATTAATTTTCTCAGTTGTCTGAGACATTTCAGTTTCCCAGCCCCAGAAAACACATCTGGGATTATTTTTATATCTCTTGCTACATGTGTCAGTCAAAAGCAGTACACATCTCTGGACCCAGATCCAATAAAACAATGTTCATGGCATGGGTTGTGGAAGACAGTCTGGATGAAGACGTGACAAACCTGGGAGCAGGGCTCTATCCACATACAGGACAGTATGTACTACCATGTGCCTAAGGAACCAAGCAAACAGCTTTTTAGGCTGTCAGGGTGTCAGCAATTCCTCCCATTACATCCTTATAGAGAGAACTCCAGTTTCACATGCTACTTCCCTACAAACTCTCAAGTATTTCTTCCCTCATGCATTTCCAGAAGAAATGCAGTAAAAAAAAAGCATTCCAGCCACTTTGAGGACCTCCTCTATAACCACATGGCCCTTTTGCAGGATGGGGGTACCCAGATTCATGTGCCACATGGAGGGAACAGCTCAGGGCTGCAGCTGCTGTGCAAGATGAACCATGCAAACCATGGGCAGAACTGCCCAGCCACCTGTGCAGACAGACACCAGAGGACAAGCAACTTTGTCCCTGAACTGAAAATGCAAATAACCATGCCTTCCTCCAGTCCTCCAGCCTATTTGCAAGGACAGCTGGTCCTTCACTTCTCTGTTTCTTGAGTTCTATGAAGACTGATTTTCTCAATTATTTAAAAAAAAAAAAAAAAAAAAAAGCATGTTTGTGTATTATTTCTGCATTTTTAGAAGTCCCATGAAGGAGACAATCACAGAGAAGCTTTCGTGTTTACAATCACATGTACCCAGTGTGATATTGCCCAACTAGAAATTAACAGAAGGGGCCACAATAGCTAAGCTTATTTAGTGCACATCTGAATAGTCAGAGGTCACATCCTGGCACAGAAAGAAAGAGTTAACGTCTCTCCCAATAAATTATAAGCATCACAGTTTGCTACCAGTTCTGACTGCAGATCAACAGTGCTCTGGAATTCTAGCTCATCATGTGCTGTCACATCAGTTATTCAGCACGCACTGCTGAGAGAAGCTTTCTAGATACATTTATTTAATTACCTGCACATCCTGGCTTTGGCTTCCAAGGTACCTGCCTGTCACTAGCAAGTCCTGTTATCAATAGTTATGTGCATCCTCAACTG
The DNA here is from genome assembly GCA_013397295.1 of Polioptila caerulea. Classification (NCBI taxonomy): domain Eukaryota; kingdom Metazoa; phylum Chordata; class Aves; order Passeriformes; family Certhiidae; genus Polioptila; species Polioptila caerulea. Next base: position 2,748,842 of record VYXF01002425.1, read on the forward strand.
CTAATGTGAAAATTGCTTAGACTTCTACGGACCAGCTTTTACACTCAGGTCAGCAATTTATACTTCAACACCACAATATGAATTTATAGATTAAGCATACACTAATCCCTGCATTGTACTTACACAGTAGAAGTTGCAGGTTTTCATGCAAAACCAGAACATTGCTTTAAAATTGAAAAGTTAAGATTGGACAATATGTTACATGTATATTTCTCAATTAAACCCATTGTCAATTAGACCCATCTAGAGTGTTTTATTACAAACCCATCCATCTGTTACCAACCTCTCTTCTATGAAACAAGTGCTCCATGCAAACCCCTTGCATGCCTGCACAGAGACCCACAACCATATTGTTCTCTCCAATTAGGGGCAAAACACGTAATATCAGAATGCACATTTATATGTTTGAAAGAAAATAAAAACCCCTCAAGTACAAGCTTAGAAAAAAAAAAAAAACCCGAAACAAACTCAACAAAAAAACCCAGCACAAAACAAACAAGCGACCCCCCCAAACAGGTACTGATTCTGTGAGATGCCAGCTTTTTCTAGAGGGTACTGTGTTCCTCAGGTTTCTGCTACCGTCAGCAGATGCAGAAGCAAAAGCAGCACCTTGTGTCCCAGGCTCGGGTGTGCAGGGATTGCTGACGCAGGCGCTTCCATTTCCATCAACCCTCCGCAGTGCCCACAGGAGACTTCTCAACCTGCCCACGGAATGTGAGGTGATTGTGGTTCTCTACTTGTGCTGCGAGGGCACCCCGAGCAGAGCCTGCCAGTCACATCATCCTTTGCTGAGTTATGCATGAGGAAGGAGGGCAGGAGGTGCTGTGCTGTGACAGCTATTGTGCGCTAGAGACCTGAGCTGGCAGAGTTTTTCCTTTCCCAGTGTATTTATTTACATCTTCCTTTCAAGTAACTGTACAAGGCACTAGTATGTTCAGAAAAATGTACTTCTGGAAAAAAAAAAAAAGCCAACTTGCTTCCTAAATTCCAGATACAGGCCAAAAATCTCTTCATCTCTTATTTACATTCACAAAACTTTTTGGATCAGCTCATTTCACAGCAAGGGATGGAAGCTTTCTACAAGTCTGTGGAGAGAAGAACATGGAAGGACTATGTTCCTGCATTTAGAATTTGCCAACTTCAGGGTAAATAAAGCACATATTTACACACCCTACTGGACCAGTTTAGCTTAATCACATTCTTAGGGACTTTGCTAAATTGGGATGCAGAGTCAGTCCCATGATGGTTGCTCAGAGGCTGGATCATTCTCTTACAAGATGCCAACCTCAACCTTCCCATCCATATTGACAGATTTCAGACCTCTAAAATATCACCTATAGATTCTTGCTGATAACGACAAATCCATTTCACAAGTGTTTCCCTATGCTTCTATATACTTTGTAGTGTCTACATAACATAGCAGCAGTGTAGATCTATCCTTCTCTGGGCAAATGCTGCAGCATTTAAAAGAAATTGATAAATGCTGGGTCTTACAGCACTTAGAAGAAAAAAATCTTTCAAGGAAGTTCTACAGGCTGGATGCAGAAAATCCGTGAAGAGGTTCTTCCATTTCTATGATGTTTACAATGAAAACATTTCTACAACACTTTAGCTATTTCTTCCCTATTTAATCTTCCAAAACTTCTCCATAAATACTTGCTGTTTTAGCCTAAAAGTGGAAAGTTAAATTCCCTTTTTGAAGCATTGGTTTTTGTCTCTTGAGGACAAGGAACATTTACAGCATTTACAGTGCTCCATAAATAATAACTTCTTGAAATCTAACTTCCTTATAATAAAGAACAGTAGCTTAATACCCTAGAGGCCATTTCTGAAGTTCCAACACTGGTAATTTATTAAAACCGTGATAAGCATGTCTGATAAAAAGATAACTAATACAGAAAGAACAGAATGCCAAACTTCAATAATTAATTCTGCTTCACACTGCAGTATACAAATTGCAGATGACTGCTGCATGTAGTGACAGGTATGAGGAATGATCACGGAATTCAGTCAATTCATTGCGGGGAGAGGAGGGGGTTTGGATGAAGGGAATTGCATGGTGTGTTATCAAATTATTAATTGATTTCCCTTAAGTGATCTCAGATCCTTCAAGATGTGGTAAAACTCAAGCTGTTTGCTCCATTTAAACCCATAGTGCCTAACAACAGGCGGGTCCACGTGGCTCTTCTGACTCAGCTGGGGAAGATCTCAAATGTAACACTTGGAAGATGAAGGTTGGCAAACAAACAAACAAACAAGTGAAAAAAATCCATCAGTGAGTTTCAATTCCTATAACCTTAATCTCTGAATCAGACCCTCTCTCTACAAACAAATGTCAGCATTACACTGTACAGGGACTGTTTTTGGCCTGGCATTATTGGCTACTGAACAGAATCACTCACTCTGTTTGTGCTGGAGAAGAAGTGGATACTTCATACTGGCATAGTAAGGATGGAATAATCCATCAAAAGAAGGATATGCTCATTTTAAGAATGGATATTTCACTCAGTTCCAAATTATACCATCTTTGGATATTCATGATTGTCTGTCTCACGGACTGTTATCACATCCTTGCAAATAGAAACGCAATAGTCTGAGGTACATTCCTCTGCCCTGGTTCACCTACTGCACAAAAAAATGGTGTCCATCAGCACTCAATAGACCAGTAGACAGGGAGGAGCATTTTCAGAAGGCTGACTTTGTTTTCTTTGGTTTCACTCTTAAGCCTTGTTGATTTAGAGTAGTCCGTCCTCTCACTTTATGTATCCAGGCCCAACTGGACAGAGCACCAATCTAACACCTAGCTGAACAGGGTCCCAAACTCCAGATAAGGGAGCTCTGCTCTTTTGGTCAAGTTATCCCAGCCCAAATGGAGTCCTGTACCTCAGCTGAGTTATGGTCGCTCACCCTGTTCATGGTCCTCCTGTATCTCAGATGCAAGGTAAAATGCTTCAGTTTTTCTGCTGTGCACAGCTCTGCAGTAAGCTCCTTTACCACAGTTGGGTGTCTGTGCCTAAAGGCACAATCTGCTTTCAACTGCAAATGTTATTCTTTCAGAGAAAGTTCTTAGCTGCTGCGAATTCTTCTTTGGTGGTCAATGCTACTGATTTTCTCTGTTTCACAGCTTCAAAATCCCTTGTTATTTACTTGTATTATAGAAGCACGTAGAAGAGTGAACTGAGATTGTGACCCCGTATTTCTAGGCAATATACAAACATGCTGTGGGAGAGAGTTTCTGTCTGAGAGCACTTACAATCTAAACAGAAAACACAGGCACATGGGAGGAAGGGAAAATTAGATGCACAAAGAGGTCAACTGACTAGGAAAAGCCACCGAGTATGTCAGAGGCAGAGATGAGCACTGACCTTTGCTCTCTTGCAGACTAAAAACTTTCCTGTCTAGCACAAATGAGTTCTTAGACAGCATTTTTTTGCTAGTGTCACAAAATACATCCACTGATTCAGTGGTGCGTGAGGGAGTGGGGTTAGAGATTAGAACAATGGGCAAGACTCCATGCATCCTGTCCTCTTCTTTCTGACATCTTGGGGCATGGCCACAGTTTCATCTACAAAAAGAAATTTGAGTTTTTGTGCCTTCAACTTCCATTTGTCCTGCAGGAGATTCCATTAAACTACATAAGGTCTGTAAATCTGACATTCCCCCCTCTCTGCAGTGTCAGGTAGGAATTTACAGCTCCAGACTATGCAATCCCTTCTCTGAAAGGAGCATTGTATGAGGCTTAACAGATCACAGTTCCTACAGTGCACCTAAATGGAAGCACTGTACAAGTCCAAGGTCTTATTATTAAAGACGATTGACTAAAGATTTAGTAAAGAACATTTGATACCAAGTACTAAAACGGTGTTTTCTAAGATAAACAACAGTCATGTACAGGTTACAGCTTTTTTTAACTCTTCAGGAATTTTAGTGTACACAGAACATGTTACAATGGAGCAGCCAGCTCAGTCTTAGGTGCTGTCAAATTAAAATTCATATTTTAAGCAAGCAGATTGTCTTGCCACTGCTTTAAGTGTATTTTCAGTAACTCTGCTGTAAAACATTTGTAACTTGATGCTGAATTTGAGCTTTTTATCATAATGGAACTTTGTCATCCAAATTTGCAGTTTTCATAGGACCTATGGGCCTCCACTGCAGCCCAGGACTCCCTGTGCAAGCCTGTGTAGGTACAGCCTTGTCAAAATGCATTATAAGTAAAGTGCAATAACAAATGGGACATTAGGTAGCAGTGGACAGCAGAGCACAACCACACAGAAGGGAAAGGTCACAGCTCACCAACCACATAACTCATTGTGACGTTTTTGTAACCAGAAGAGTTTTATTATATCAGGGATGGGAGTCTTCTGAGACCCAAAGGGGACACATGGGAGAAAGCAAGAGGAGAATGCACATTAAACAAGGGCAAGAGAGATGCTGCCTTAATGGGCTGATTCACAGTGGGGTAAATCTCTCACTGACAGTGATAAGAAGATTTGTGGGAGACCCTTAATGCAAGCACTAATGCAATGCCCCAAGGATAGGCCCAAAGAGAAGGGAATCAGGGTGAGGGTACAAGGATCCTGGAATGCAGAGCTGTCCATGATGATAAAGGAAGGAGTGCCCACTCTGCTCTGCCTGTATGCTGGGCTTTGACAGCTACATATTTACACAGCAATGTTAGATGGACATGCCACCACGATGCTTTGGAAGGAAGATACAGCACTGAAGAGGAGAGATAAAGATGGCACTGCATTTCTGTTTCCACTATCTAGTGTTTGTATTTTTATCATTCTATGTAAAGAAAAATGTCAGTCTGTGACAATGATTTCATTTAGCTGGTGATCTACTTCCTTTTGCTTGAAAGTGCTTAACAGTGCAATGATTTAGTTGCAAGTTCTATATGGGAATGCTTATCTTTTTTTGAAAGCTATTGCTTTTAAGCATGAAAAAGCATGGATGGGGCCAAACATAAATTGACAGTCTCAGTAAACTGGGATGATAGTGAAAAAAACCCTTGAAGCTCTCACCCAAAGCCAGTTTAGAATGAATGACAAAATCTGGAAGTGGAGAACAGCAGAGGGGGTGTTGGGGAAAGATGACAATGTTTTTCCTATTAGTGAAGATCGAAAGCATACAGAAACTGAGATGAGACTTTCAGCACAGTGGGTAATTAACTGCCACAGTAGAATTTGGTTTCTTGCCATGTCACATTCAGTTTACAGCTTAGGATAACAAACATTTACAAAATGTACTGGAAATTACAGAGACATAAGATTATATGTTAAATCAATAAAATAACTAAATAAAGAGGTTAAAATATTCTGAGGGGAAAATAATGAAAGAAAAATTTCACTGCAATCAAGCACAGGTCAGGAATTTAAGTACAGCTGATGCACAGGCAGGTGTAGTTGTCCCTGGCCAGGTGGGTATCACATAGCACTATTTCTCATAGCACCAGCCCTGTTCATTCTTTAAGAACAGGCTTTGTTTTGGGATTTCTTTTCTTCAGTTGATACAAACAAGGTACAACAAGCTATTTCTGAGAAGTGAGCCAATGAATGTAGTCACAGCAATGGTTTCCCTTGATATAGTGGAGGCAATTCTTCTTTCGAGGCTCCTCTACCGCCAAAAGATGTCCATCTCCACCCCTTTATGTTCTTTGGCAGAGTTGCCATTCAGAACCAAATCCCTCCTTCTCCTTTGTGGCCTCTGCTGATAGATGTGACAAGACTTCTAAGCAGCCTCCTCTTACTGTTTTGCACAATAATTTCTGGAGTAGGAGGTTCAAAACCCCCTCCAATGGACCAGCCCATATTCAGTACAAAATCAATTTACCATGGCTATAGTCTCCTTTGTATTTCTGCATCAAGCAAAGCGATTTTGTTCTCCTTCATTTTTCTGCTCTGGGTTTCCTTGCCATTGTAACTCTTTGATGCTCACTGCTTATGAAGAGATGTTAGGGGTTCTCCACTATAAATTTTTTGCATTCCCTCCCCCTCTGCTTATGTAAAAATGCTACACAGTCAACTGATTTCCATTTTGTGCACTCACATTAAGGGTTCAGCTATGAAACACAATCCTTCTATATATGCTTCAAACCAAAAATGTCATCACTGAAGCACATGTGAAATGTCTGTGTATTACCAGCTTTCTAAAGTGGGGAAGTCTTGCATTCTTTATTCCTCCCCAGGTTACATCATTGAATATACTCGTTCAGCATTTATTTGTTAGCTTTGAGAAGAAGGTAAAATAAGTTTGAGGAACTGTCCAATTTGGATCTGATTCTTACAACAATTAGGCTATGATTCAGGAATCAAAATCAGCACTTCCTGCAGTATTAAAGAGACTAATGAAGAACTAAGATGACAATTTCACTGTTCTGTGCCTCCTGTTTTTCTTTAGGGAAATCACATCTACTGCATTGTGGGGTACTAATACTCTTTCAGATGACAAACACTGCAATATATTCTCATTAAAATTGTGTAAGAGGTAGAACAAGGTTTGAGTCTTGCCTTGGCTTGGAAAAAAATAAGAGGGCAGTGCACAATTAAACAAATAAATGTGCATGTGATTTATTTTATCCTATCAAAATTCTTTTCTGGTTGTGCACTTATGCTTGGTGTAGTACAACCAAAAGGGGAAAAAAAGGCACTGGAAATCTTTAATTAAGTGAAAGCTGCATTATTGAGACTAAACGAAAGCTCTGAGACTACTTTAATGAGCCAAGGCCGGTCTTGTGCAAGCCAGAGAGATGGGGAAAGTTTTGCAAGGCAGGCTGAAAACAGAGATCCTGCCTGAACCACAGGAACTTAAGTGAAACCAGACTCTCCCCCTTGCTCTTCCCCAGTTTAAAGTAATACTTTTAGAGCTTCAATAATACAGGCAAAAATTTCCAAACCCTCAACTAAAAAGGCATCTTTGTGCTTTCCCTATTCAGTTCAGCAGATGTATGTGAGAATTTCCATTTGTTTTCTAGCACATCTACGAAAAAAAAAAACCCAGACTCTGTTCCCACTACGATTTTGACGTGTACTGCAGAAGCACATGGATTACTCAGCTGCATTCTGCTAGGCATTTCTGTTAGAAATTAAAAGGCAATTCTGCCCCAGTGGGCCTAAATCCTAGCAAAGAGGTGAAACCCAACACATGGCTGCAAAAAACAGGCAGAAAGAACAAGAGGGACCAATGAGATGACTGATATTTGCAATCAGGGAGTTCACACAGTGCACAGGCAAGTGTGGTGTAAGCTTCCCAGGGGAAGGTTTGTTGGCAACACACATAGATTTTGACCTTTATACTCTCTGGCTTCTATGGGGTTTGGTGCTCAGCATCACAAACTGTCAGAAAAAGGCTATTTTTGATGGATCACTAATACCCAAGAATAAGTAGGATCTTCCAGAAATTACCAGGCTGGACTGGAAGAGAAAGTCAGCAATGAAAAGCCCTCCACATTTCATAAAAGAGATTTTGGTATTTTTTTATTGTTCTATAGCTACATTGTGCATTACATCTCTGCTTTCCTCCACCAGGTGCCCAACGCTCTTGATAAGCTAATTACAGCCTTCTGCTTATTTCATGTCAAGCTTAACTCCCCGTCTGAGCCTAGCCTGCAGTTCTGGCATGTATTTTCCTTAATCTAAGACCATCTGTGCTCCATCAGAAAGGAACACTTAAATACAGAGAAAGTGAAGAACCAAAAGTGTAGAATTCCCTGTATCCTGCCTCCAACTCCTCTCCCCAGCATTTCCAATTAAGTGCGAAGCCAACATCCATCCAGTCCTAAATATTCTGGAAGGCTCAGAGGAGGCTACACTTATCCATAGATGCAGCAATACTTTTCAGTGGTCAGTGGGGAAATGACAAGCCAAAAGGACCTGAATCTCTCAATTTCTTCATATCAAGAGTGGCATAATTCAAATACCACTACATCCCCAGCAACATATGCAGTGGTTGAGCCCAGCACTTGATCAGTGTAAATCAAATCCTTGTCTCAGAGAAGAAAAAGGAGTCAGTTTGGGGAAAAAAAACAATGGGGAAGATTTATCAAGAATCCAAATGATATCTCTCAAGTCTATTTTTTGTTGGAATTGCACTACAATTTAATTTAAAACTGGACTGCAGTGTTAGGGACGATGCCTCTCTGCCACTCCTGTCCCACCACCAAAATTTCAAGTGTTTGTAACCCCTACTGTCCCCTCGCTGTCCCGCCCAGCCGGACACAGCCCCTGCCTGCTGCCACTGCCTGTGGCCAGAGCCTGACCACTGTGCACAGCATCAATCCACCCATCTTCCTCCTAAGGCCAGGAAACAGATGCCTTCAGACTCCCTGCTTGGTCTGTCACAGTTTGCCTTGCTTCTGCCTCCTCTTTTCCAACACCAGACGTCAGCACCTGATGCTGTAGTAAGCTCTGCCAAGCTTCATCTCAACAAGGAATGTGTTTGCTCCTTCTCCTGCAAAGATGGCTCTGGTGCAGTGTCTTTTATTCCTTCCTCCCAGATCCTCAGTTCTGTTCTCCAGTCTACACTCTCCTGCCAATCCAGGATTTATTTTTCAATTTCCTTCAGTTTAAGTCCTGCCCTTACATTCCCACTTCCACCTGGCTCTTTCCTCACCTCCCCTCCAGCATATTTGCATTTGACCTCTATGAAGGTCAAAGATTCCAGAAATGAGTTTTGAGACTATGCCTTATAATTAAGATGAGGGAATACAAAATGATTCTACAACAGGATTAATGCAGCATACTTCTTTGTGCTTCTTCCACCTAACTCCTTTTTGGTGGTTTTCAAAGCTTTCACATTTATCTTCTATTGAAAAAAATTCTTTTTCTTTTTTGCCTTGTTCTTAAATCCTCAATAACTGATCTCACAGCAAAAAGTACTAAATTTGTAACAATTATATTATCCACATACATTTTTTTCTCCTGTCACTGTGTTTACCACCATTGTATTTATGAACCATTGATCATTCTTTTCTACCCCATGCATCAAAATTCTCTCCTCTTAGGCAACTGCAGTTTGTCTCTTAATATTCCCAGGCTAAGTTAGGATTTTTTTTTTTACATTCTTAATAAAGCTTAAATCACTTCTCTCTAGGTGACCTTGCAGCCTATTCAAATGGCTGTAGCCCTGTTAGCCCTTTTTCCTTACTTATAAGGAAGTAAAAGACTCTTTTTCTAAAACCTTTTCAAAACCTTGCTTTGTCTCCTGTCTGAAGTGAATAATTAATAATTAAAATAGTGTATAGAATTCTTGACAGAAAAGTGTTTCTTATGAAAACATATTTTTCCTAACCCTCCCCCTCATTCCTTCCAAGCTGTTCTCTTTTTTATACGAATTTGCAGGTTTATTCATATTCTAAGTATTTTTATCTGAAGGGATACATTTGTATAGCATTCTGCCCCTAGCAGACCCCAACTATGCTATTTTTGCATTCAAAATGTTTAGAAAACAAGTAGTGAAAAAAGGGTCCATTTTAAACACATGGAGATGCTGGAATTGCCTAATTGTTTACCTTAGAAGCAGAGGTGAAGATAACTGCTTAATACTACATCTACTATGAATCAGAACATGACAATTTTTTAGGTCCACAGTTATGGCAAATTTTCTATATTTACAAGTGCATGTAATCACATATAACATTTAGATCTTAAACAGAAAGCCACATATTTCAGAGCATTTCAAAAGGACAAAATGTCATTATCTCAGCTTCACATCTGGAGAAAGGAAAGCTCAGACTGGGGATAGCTGGAAACCACCTTACCTCTTCACAGCTGTCTGTAAGTGAAGCAGCCAACCTATGCTATCCAAACCCTCCTTACAGAGAATGGAGACAAATATGTCATTTTTTGGCATATGCCCTTCTCTTGACTCCCCACACTTGGTCTCTGGAGTCTCAGAAGAGTCTCTTACTTGGTCATGTTAGTGATAAAAAATGTAACAGATAGCTGTAACCATGGTGTGGTATCTTCTAGATTAAAGCATTTCAGTGACAGTAGAGTACCCTGAGATCATTGTTCCCATTAACTGCTCGAGCTGCAGTGGCACCCAGCAACTCATTTATGCCACACAACCACATTCCCTCACCCTCCTCCAGTGGTGTAACCCCCCCTTCCTCTCCCATTGCCCACCCAGGAGCAGGCAACCCACAGCAGCTACTGCCTGATCTTGTTCAGCTGAGGGTTTGCTGCTGATCCTCCTCCAGCCCTGAAGAAAGGTTTCTGAGGATGCAAACTTCCCATCCTTCTCCAGTCAGGGTGGCTGGAGGTGCCACAGGCACAGTCAAGGTTTCTACCCACCTGTCCTCTTGGAGTGTGGGTAGGGCTCTCCTTGAGCTCAGCCTGGGGAAGGCAGGTGAAACCTTGGAGGCCAAAGCTCTCTGAGGCTTTCAAAGGATTCAGGGATTCAGCTGCACCTGCCATGCTGAGACAAGATCAATATCCTGTGGGAGTGATGAGCAAACTGTTCCCATCCCAGCTCTGGGTGTCTGGTAACAGCTGTGCAGGCCACGTCTGTGACTGCTCCATAGCTCCAGTAATCCCCTCCGATTAGTCATTCAGAACTGCTGCGCTTAAAAGAAGCTGTAAAACACACAGCCGCTAAACTGCTACTAACAGAGAAAAGCAGGATTATTTACCTAGAGAAGAAACTACACATGGTAATATGAAATGTGTTTACTATAAAATACTTTTTTTTCTTTTTTGCAAAGAGCTCAATAGCTGGTTTTAGAGGAAACGTGAGGTCATTTGTGGGCCCTTGAGAGATTCAAATCAATAAGCGGTGATTTTTTAAAATGCTCTCATTATAAATGACTGGATGCTAACAGGGTCAAACTTAATCCTGTGCAGAGAGCCAGTGCAAGGGACATGAATCATTTAGATCTCTCTTAAGCTCTGCTTTGAGAACAAAATGTAGATATTCCTGTGTATTCTCAGTGTTTAAAAAGCGCCAACCTGCTGCTTTTTTTTTTCACTAATTGGCCATGTGCTCCATTGTTCAGCCTGTAAGATGCCCGATGTGCTCCTTTGTGTTTCCAAGGACTCCTCTTACTGCTGACCTCCCAGCATGTGCGGCTCAGCTCCCGGGCCAGGGATGGGTCGGGACGCGGCTCCTCCAGCGGAGTGCGGAGCCCCAGCGGGACCGTGGGGATGCACGGGCGGGCACGAACCGGCCACGAACCGGCCACGTGGGCAATCCGGCTGAGCGGGCAGCCCGCGGGAGGCGTGCCGGGCTCCCCGGGACAGGGGGCAGCAGGAGCTGGCTGGGCTGGCTGCGGAGCCCGAGGGCTGACGGCTCGCACGGACCGCCCCCAGCCAAGGTGCGCACCGGAGCCATCCCGCACCGGAGCCCGCGCCGGTGACCGAGTCACAGAGCCTGAGCCGGACAGCAGCGATGGGACACGCGTTCTGTGCCCTGCAGGGACAGCCAGCGGATAAACCGCTCCCGTGCCCGAAAAACAGCCCACATACCGAAAGCAGTAAGAATTAAAGAAGCATATTTTTGTATAACTCTCATTTTGTATAAATGGAGGCTTAGGTAAGGTGTTGCCTACAAGAGGCTGATTTGCCTCTCGGAATAGCCGCAGCTGGGGCTGTTGACAGCAGCCACAGATGAGTGAGTTTGTCAGAGCAGGGGACAGCCATAAGCACATGTGGATCCTCCAAAGGCTCCCGGAGCTGCTGGAGTGTGAAGCAGCCCACAGAGAAAAAGGGCTAAACATGCAAACCAAAATATATTTTGCAATAATAAAGAAGCAACATTGGTGACAGGAAATGAGAAGTCCAAGGAATTTAATTTTCTTTTGATACTCATTTTTTTCTCTTCCCTTTCTAAAGTATGTCTAACGGTCCTGACTGTAAGTTGCAAGAAATAAGAGCATTAGTCTTCATTCCCTACACATAGAATGCCTGACAGGGTTTTATCAAATAAAGAGTCCAATATGCTACTGTTATCAGTAAGTGACTTCAGCAGCTAATTAAATTCTCAGTTTCTAAATCCTGCTCATAATGTCTGCTGACAAAGACCAAAACCCCTGTAGTAATTTTGGCTTTTAGGTGAGGTGAGGCTGGGAAGGAGGAAATGACAACTAACAAATTACCCAGGGAAGCAGGCTGGCAGTCCACAGCTGACATCCATCATGTAAACCTCAGTTTACTGAGCAAGCATAACAGGGCAGTTTCCCTCTGGATGCAAATCAGCTCCGTGGCCTTCACTGCCTCCAGGAAGGCTGCCCTGGCTCAAGTACAAATCCAAACAGGTACAGCTCCTGTTGTACACCCTCCTCCACAGGGGTGCTATACCCTATGGAGGTGATCCTCCCGTGTATGGCTACATATATAAAGATAGATATGTAAATATATGTATAAGAACTTCCTATATCATGCCTAAATACTTACTATAGAGAGCAATTAAACTGATCATGACTAGACAGTAGACTCTGAGCCAGTTTAGGAGACTTATGAATGTGCATATTGAAACATTTTTACTCACTAGAGCATGCAGTATGTTCTTAACTCAGAGAATTCTCAAAGGAAAACTGGCATTTATTTAAAGCTAAACCTGAGCTTAAAAGCTTTGCTGGTTATAAATGGACTCATGAGTGGGGTTCTCTCAGACAGAGGGGATGTTGTTTTCAGAAATCACTCAACACTATGGACTGTGAGAAGAGATTCGCTTTCTCTGCTCTCTGAATTTCAGCTGATGAATAACATCAGCAGAAGTCTGGTTCCCAAGAGCAGATGCTGGAGCCCATCACAGAGTACAGTTCCCTGCAGAGAGGAGCTGGAGAAGTGTGTCCTTGAAGGATGAGGTGTGGCCTTCAGACATGGTCACCTCCAGTCTGACATGCATTATTTTCATCCCTCATCTCTCACTCCACGTAGAAATTTCTCTCTTATGTAAATCTTGTGAAGGACGACTTGCACCTGAAAGCTGCAATCTAGCTCCTGACCAGATGTTTTAAGGAAGGGAATATCCAGGGAGTAGATTTTATTTGGGGACCCAAAACCATAAGAATAAATAGCTGAATTTACCAGAAAGTTTTTCCAGCCAATATAAGCTTTATTATGGAATAGCTTTAAACCTCTAGGCTGAGAGTGAGAGGCTTTAGGTGCAGCTTTGGAAGGTGATTTATGAATAGATTTATATGTTAATCTGTTAATAAAAAATGTTTCATACTGATAAAATATGTGACAACCAGGACTCGGCTATGAACCACATATTAAAGACTGCATCTGCTCTAGTAGAGGTCTTTTGATTATGTTTTTAAATGATGGAACTGCATTGGCCTGAAAATAAAGAAATAAACGTTGTATCTAGAAATATGTGCCGCATAATTCAGACGTGTATCTGGGAACCTGCGAGAAGCAAATAATAAACTGTTTCTGGAAAGTGAAGTTTATTCCTGAACATTTCAAAATAGAGTTCCTGTCAGGCAACTCAATGGTACATAAAGACAGGCAAAGTATTCTTACTGTTTCCCAAAATTATTTCCCAAACTGGATTTTAAATTGGATGATAACCTTCACGTTCCAACTAGATTGAAGAAATAAATATCTTCAGCAAAGCTGGCCCAGCCCAGCCCTGGGCTTGCTCTGCATTATCAATGCCTAATTTTCTTATGAGCTTTGAAAGGATATTTTGAAAAATAGGAACAGCTCTGGCTCAAGGGTGTTTCTGCAAGGAAGTCTGAAATACAATATTACCTCTCTGTTACTGGCAAACCCCACAACACCTTATAAAGGAGTGCTGCAGCCCTATTTTGCATGTTAAACACCAGGCAGACAAACTGGGTAGATGAACTTTACCTCAGGCATCCATGGGCAGGGCCAGCAGCACAAATTTGGCCCTCCAAGCCCCATCTGGTGCCTATCCAGCAAATCTTGGGGATGTAAGATTTATCTAATATTTGCAAGTTTTCTGATAAGTGCCAGGGCTTTATGGACATATTGTGAATCCTTAATATTTCTCAGTGAAGAATTTTCACTGGCAAAGATTACTTGAGTGACAATTTGTGCTGTAAACTATATTACTCACTGTTCCCTGTTGATTTTGTTTATCATATTTTATTCAACTATACAGAGAAAAACCAAGTTAAACTCTGCCACCTCTCCTCACACTTCTGTACACTTACAGAGCATGTTTCTCATCAGCAGACATAAGTGTGGCACTACTGAGCCCTAAATAAGTAGAAAATAATGCATTTAATGCTTGGTTTGATTCAAAGTGCAAAAGACAAAACCTGTTCCATTTGTTGCTATGTGACATATTGAGGACTGATAGGCAAGTTTTATTATTAATAACTACACTTTGTTGATACATGCTGTTGATTTAGCAGTGATTATGCCACAGAGTTAAAGATCCCTTCAGGGAGTAGCAGGGAGGGAAGTGTGTCTTCAGGAGCAGCTGTGCAGTTTAAGAGCTTCATCTGTGTAGCAGGGATGCTGCTGCTTCTTAGACTGAGGGAAGAAGAACTGGAGTAAAGCCATCCTTATCAGAAATGCACTGGATAGGTGGCTGCAGTTTATCTGCTACAGGACACTATGGAAATGTTTTGTCTCTATTTCAGGCTTCAAAAAATGTTTATTCCAAAACCCCAACAATATCAGCAGAAAGACATTTATTTCAGCAAGGTTCAGATCATGTTAAGAGCTGATATTGCCTCAGTATATTGATAAATTACCTCAAACTTTATTTTAAGTCTTATGCCTCAGTGGGACTGAGAAGTTCATCAGGTTTTGCCCTAGGGACTGGATAGCCCTATCCAAAATGCCTTTGTGAATATAGGGCATCTTGTTTAGAAATGTGGAGCCAAATTCCAGAAGCAAATGAAGTTGTGTGTTCTGTAGCATTTTCGTGTTTTGCAGTGGGTACCAGTAGAGCTGTAATTGCAGATGTAGGTGGTACTGGACAGTGTGGAACTCCATGGGCAATCCTTCCTAATTCAGGTTTACAACTACTGAGAAACTCACACACTCTCTGTCTGCACTTAATCCACACAATTTTTTGTCCTTAGGAAAAAAATATTAAATTTTCAATTAAAGCATATTTTGATCTCAATTTTTTTTTTGTCTTTCTTAGGTGAAATAACTTATGTCTTCCAAATAGTTTTGCAAATAGGTGCGCTTATTTGTTCTTTCACATTCTGTTAAAATACAGTACAAACTCTTGAAGTATTTTAAATACTTAAAATACTACTAGCCTGACATACGAGCACACAAACTTCACAGGATTGCTTAAAAACTTTTTTATTAGAGATCTTCCATTAAAACAAACAATTGAAACCAAAATATTTCATGAAATTTTAACATTTTCTATTACACTTACCAGATGAGAGTCCCAAAGGATACCTCAGATCCATAGAGAAGGGAAAAAGAAAGGAAAACAAGAAAGAGGAAAGGAAAATGAAAAGGAAAGGGAAAGAGGAAGGGAAAGGGGAAAAGGATGCCCCAAATAATTGTTTGAGACAAGAGCAATGCACATGTAAATGCTCTCTTTTGATGCTTCAGAAAATAACTTGACCCACAGTATTTGCATGCCAATTAACCACGTCTGTCTCGTTCTCCTTCAGATTTTACAAAAATGTCAGAGAGGCTTGTTTTCATCTCAGTGCAAAAAGGCTGGAAATCTTTGTATCTCAAAAAGGTTGGAAAAATAATTTCCTACTCAGTTTAATTGAGAAGTAAGAATCCAGGTAAAATCACAGTGAGCAGGGGGTGGGCACTGTACTGTGATTTACGAAATGCCAGCCAAATAGCCTGCTCTTAAAACACATCCCAGAACAGCATTCCTTGCTAAGAAATCCCAACCAGTACTGTGGATTTTTAAAAATTTGCTTAAAGGCTTATGTTTTTAAAATTACTCTTCCACCTACTCTATTAATTACCAACTCCAATATAAAACTGACTTTTCTATGGCCTCACCATGAAAGCTGCAGATTAGGAACTAGCCTTGTTTCAGATCCATGCATAAATTAAACAGCATGCTCTCCAAGTGCACATTTAAAAGAAGAGTTCTATAAAATGTCTAAAATGAGAGTTTACAATATATATAAGACAATCATTTAATGATGGACATGAAACAGAGATTTTGTTTAAAAGAGATGCTAAAGATTTAGGGAAGAGTATCCATTTTAAAACTGTGCTTCTTGTCTGCTGCAAGAATGCTACATGCCAAAGTTTCCAATATTAACAGGTGCTTTTGCACACCCCACCTCAAGATGCTGATTTTCAGTAAGTCTTTAACAAGGTGCTTCAATTTTGGCAAGAAAAAGAGGTGAACAAAATCGCAAACAATCCCCAAAATACCTGGGCCATAACTTCCTTATGGATATTGAAGATCAGACAAAAATGTTTTTCACAAAAATATTAACCATCACTAAAGTTCTCAGGCAACTACAACTCATTTGGTGAAAGCTTCACAGGTTCCAAATGGAATTTTTGAAACACATTTAGGAAACAAAGAGAGGAGGAGGAAAAATCTCAGAGAAGTTGGGACATTTGCTTCTGTGGAGAAGGAAATGAGCTTGTTCTGTTTCAGCTTTTGCTTCACTCCACACACTAGTTCTCATGTAAAAGATTAGTACCTTGGAGAAACAACCTCAGCAGAATCAACAGAAAATTATAAGTGAGGAGGAAACATCAACATATGGTAGAGCAGATGAGAGATAAGGAAAATAATTGACCCCTTATTATAAAGGGGCCCAAGAGCTGACACAGTCTTCGACCTCTCTTCCTTCACTCCTCTGAAATCAGAATTCTTCTATAGGGTAAAGATGTCTTTATTACACAATTCTTAACCAATAACTTCCCAGTTAATACTAAATTTTGTCTTTTTGTTTACTGCAATTCCAAGACAGTCACTTCCTATCTAAACTATGTGGCATGCCTCTTTCCCACAGGAACTGTGCAGCCTCAGGATACAGCACCAGAACACTTAGGAAAAAAAGCTTTTTACTTCCTCAGACCATGCTTAGAGGGGTACATTCCTTTCACTGCCAGGCTTTGTCCCACAGCCAACATATCCTGATGTCTCCATAGACCGTGCTCCTCATGTTTCTGCCCTCACCTAATGGAAGTACAAATGCAAGGGAGCAGATATCTGTCAGCACAAACCTGCACCGTGAAGCAGATTTAGCACCACTGGCAGGATGACAATGAAGTCGTATGAGCAGGAATAAATCAGAATGCAATCTCAAGATGAAAAACTATCCTGATTCAGGCCTGGCAAGATCCACACTGTATTTTATTTACAAGCAAAGAGGAGATACAAAATAATGCAAATTGACATTGTGATTATTTGTTGAACTGCACTCTCACCCCTATAGAACTAAATGCAAGTTCATTGCATTTCTTCTCTCACTTTCTGATCTGACCTTTAAAGTGATGCACAGCGAAGGGAAGGTGGTGCCTTTAAACCGCATCATGAGCTTTATGGAGACAAGCCAAGCAGCTACTTAGGCAACCATTAGGTCGGGAAACAATCACTTCCATCATTCCCAACACGTGTGTCAACATAATTCCATGCTCTCTTTGTCATGCAAAAAGTCTTGGCAAAGTAACCGGATACACCCAGAAAGCAGGAGCGAACTAAGCTCATTATGTTAACCGGAGATCCCACAGCAACCTCCAGGGCCATAGAAGGAGACTTCCCATGTTCTGCAGCGTAGAAAAGGAAACTCACAGCACTGAAGAGGGCCAAGCCTGGCTTCAGAAGTGTACGAGGGAGATTCACAATTGGGTTTTGAGGAAGGGGATCCCTGACAAGCACCAGAGGCTGTGTCAGGCAGTGTGATAACAGGCGCTGCAGAAGGTACGACACCTCTCCTCACTACAGAGACTTCCCTCTCCTGTGTGCTCGCTGGAAACCTTCCAGCCATGCTAATATGGCTCTGCAAAAGGGAAGGCACTGCCAAATGGGAGAAGCAGCTTCTCTAACTCTTTATTGTTGTCATTGGTAACTCTGGACTTTGTTTTCCTTTTAAAGGAAGATTCAATGCATTTTACAACCATTAAACATCTTTTCTTCTCTCCAGCTCTACTTGTAACTCTTACTAACAGCAAAAGGCTTGTGCACATAAGAATGGCAGGCAGTACTACTCTAATGGCTTCTTTGTGTGGTCAGGTACAGGAGCAAGGCCTCTCAGTCTGTCTGAAAAAATTCTGAATACTTCTTTGGTGATCTAGCAACTATAGAAGATGGTAAGTATCCTAGATCATAAGTGTTAATTTATTTAAAGATAAGCAGCTAATGTTTCCATTAACAATTTTTGATGCATCCTTCAATTGCAGATTCAGTGCAGTGAGAGTAAAATCCTAACAGTGCTGGATATTTTCAAGCTCTTTCAAACTTCAGCTGCTTTACCTTGGTAAAGGCAATGGTAACACACATTTTTCAACCCCTTTTGCCTCTTGAATGCTTGCAAGTCCAGTCGTGGTTTTGGTAATGCATTCAGCAAAACACAGCTCCTCAACAATCCATGTTCACAAAGGCC
The DNA here is from genome assembly GCA_013397295.1 of Polioptila caerulea. Classification (NCBI taxonomy): domain Eukaryota; kingdom Metazoa; phylum Chordata; class Aves; order Passeriformes; family Certhiidae; genus Polioptila; species Polioptila caerulea. The sequence continues at coordinate 2,767,326 of VYXF01002425.1, forward strand.
TACAAAGGCTAAAATGAGGATAGATGAGAATAGTACAATCTTCTCCAGAATGCTGACATCTCTAAAGAAAGCCAAGGATTTCTTTTGATTGTTGTGTTTAAGCCTGTATCAGACAGCCTGTATCAGTCAGACATGCTTTCTTCCTTAAGATGTCATATTTTTGGCAGATGCCATTACCATCCAAATACTTGAGAATCAAAACCAGAGAGCACCATGCAAGTGAGCAAATGTAGCAGAACCCTTCCCCCAGCATTATCACTGGAGTGGGAATAAGCATCTGACTTTGTCTTCTCCCTGCTCCACCACTTTGGGCAAATTTACACTATACAGGCTTCTGAAAATGTACATCAAATATTACAGAACTTTCATTAACAAGTCAAATAAAATAAGAGAGTAAAAAGTGAACATACCTGAATAAGAGAAACGTTGTGTAGACTAAGTCTGAAGAGGTAGTTCCTGCATGAACAAGCAGAAAAATTACAAACTATTAGGCTACCAAGGAAGGAAGGGAAAAGTTATTAAAGCAAGTAATAGTTTTTGGTCATTCATGTCTACAAACAAAAGGTTTTCCTGGATTCCTCTCCACAGAATACAAAAGCAGTTATATGCCTGTTCACTGACTTATTCATCAGTGTCTTAGTGAACCTGGTAACAAAGTTCTGAGAAGGTCCTAGTATTAAATATTCCAGAATCCATAATGAAGAACCACAATCAAATCCCAGCCACAAAGGGCCATTTGCAAACTCTCAGCAGGCTTTAGTTGAAGCCCGTACGGGCTGCAGTCATGTTGTTCACTGAATTCTGAGAAAACTGGGATTGGACAGAAGCCAGCTGGAGCAGAGCTGACTTCCTAGTATGCTCCCCCAAGCCTGTCCTTGTGGTAATTTCCTTTCAGGACTTTGTGGAACAGAAGAGAGCAGATACTTCTCAGTGGAATCCCTCTGCATAGAAAATCAGCAGGGGAATCAAGGCAGTGACTGCAGATATTCCCAATCCTCCTGTCATCGTCTCTTCACAGGCAAAGCAGGGGAATTCCTGACAGAAGTCACTGTAGCATGAGATACCATATATCAGCTGAGCTCCTGTCACCCTTCTGAATGTTCATATCCCATCACAAATAGGAGGCAACACATATTTGCATGAACATCTGTAGATAAGGCTTAGTTAACCAGATTTATCCCACATTTTTGCTTGCTAAGATAATGCAGACACCAGGAATCAGCTGATACATTAAGCCATACAGACTGGATTGTGTGCTTGAGGCTTTTGGATGCATCTAACTTCATTTTTTTGCATCCCATCTGTCAGAAGGTCTAAAGAGACATGATCCTTTTCCAACATCACTGACACCACAATCTCCCAGAGAATACATATTTATATCATACAAGGTGAATTTGACTGTATTTCTGGAAGTGGCTCTGTTTAAATGGTAGAAAGTGCAGCTTTGATGATACAGGTTCATCTGCTCTAGAAATGCCAGTGTACAGACCTTCCCTCACCTAGGGAAAATGCAAGTTCCAGTCCTAGGTCAGTTACCCCAGAGGAAAGACCTTATAGTGATGAAAAGGTCCTAAGGACTCTTCTGGAGAGCCTTTGTCAGGGTCAGTACAGCAGCACACTCTGCCCAGGCAGAGAAAGTAATTCAACATGTGAGAGATTCATATTGGGTCACAATGACCACGACAAGGCTTGAGCAATTTTTCCTTCTTCTCTATGTATCACTTGTGTATCATCTAAGCCATAACCACAGAGTTGCCTGTGTACTTTGTCCCAGGTCTATAATAAATCAAAAACTCTCAAATGCTGCTGACTGTTAATAGAAAAGGATGGGAACAAGAATGATGGGGAGCTTGGGAAGTCAAACTCTTGATACCAAACCTTCAGCTGATATAGCTCTGATTTGCTCTTGACTTGCACCACTGTATTCTGTACTGAGACTGGTTATCCAGAGAAGAATGAGACCCAATAGCAATAACTGAAGAAAAGATATCAGTGATTATTATACCTCCTATAACTACACAGAGAAGTATACAGACACATACACAGAGGAAATCTCCATCCTCTCTCCTAGACATGTCACTGAAATTCCAGCATTTCTTTTGTACAGTCTGAAACCCTATTCTGTCTCGAAGGGCTGCATACTTTCCCCCCCAAAAAATAACTCTTTAGCATCAGCATCAGACTTAGATAAAGGTACATGCAGCAGACCAGAAGCACTAAGATACACACAGCTAAAATTTCAAAATGGAGCTAAATTCTCCCCTAGTGACAAATCAGACCACTCTCTTAGAACACAACATAGCTACTCACACCAAAACATTAATGCAACTCCAGGACATGAGATATTGTAGTGGTGTGCTTTGTATTTAACTTTGTTTCAATGGTTTGTTCCTTGTACCCCTGTAATTTTGTACGTGGTTGTAACCTTTCCTAGCCCACCTCCCCTGAGCAGACGGCCCTCCCCCAGACCAGAAAGTTACCTGAGTTGGCCTAAGGTGATAGGCCCTGAATCAGAGAATCCCCCCACACCTCGAGGAGATTGGCTGGAGTGACCCAAGATTTAAATGTTAAGATAACCCCTGAGGAATCGGTTGGAGGACACTTGGGACCCAGCCCCAATCTTCCCCCCTTAAGACCTGATGTACGTCCTTTGTTCTCNCACAACATAGCTACTCACACCAAAATATTAATGCAACTCCAGGCAATAAGATATCATGGAATAAGCCTTCTGCAGGGGAAGGCCTCCAATCTTACAATACCCTCAGGAAAAAAGTTCTCGTAACTAGAGACTTGAAGTTTCTCTCCTGTTGTTAAGCATGCTATTTAAATGCATTGATTTTGGAAGTCTTATAATGCAGATTTCAGCTCCTTGTTCTAGGTTTGCAAAAAGCTGGACAGTTTGACTAGGTAATAAGTTTTAATATTAGAGGTTTTTTTTTTTCCTGATAGCGCTGCAGAGCAAATTCAACCAAAATATCTTTAATGAAAGAGACATATCCAAAGGACACAATTTTCATTGCACTCAGCCAAAACAGATGCAGACAGGGATAGTGTCCATTTCAATAAACCAGCCTGTTCTCTCAGTGACTGCTGTGTAGCACCTGGACAAAGCCACTCGAGTGGCTGAGACCTAAACCAGGCAGGAACACAGTGCTCCTGTGAATAGCACAACAATCTTCCAAAAGCTTTATACTAACCTTAGCTCTCTAAGTCTGACCTTGGGGCTTTCTTACAGAAAAGAGGGTTTCTCTATGTGTTTTATCAGCTTGCCTCACCTGGTGTCTGCACAGGCACTGGCAGTTCCTTTTTCTTTGTTTGATCCTTCTCACACCTTACCAGCAGCAATACAAACACCTGTAGGCAAACCAGACTATCAGAGACACCTCTGGACTCCAGTTGACCTGCCCAGCTAGAACTGACTAATCCTTAATTAATAACATGCTCTTTTAACCATACTTGTTCTGTAAAGCTGTACCAGGAGTAAAACACCAAAGGGAAACATCTGCTGAATCAGACAGTGCCATTTTTATGAATTGCATTTTGACTGCAATTTCAGTCCAAGAATGAGCAAGCTCTCTGAATGACAGACATGGTTTATTGTAGCTAGAATTGCTCCATTTTTGTCCTTTTTTCTGCTTGTGTTTGGAGTTATGTCTATTTAATACCTTGCTGAACTATAATTTAGAGCAACAGAAGGAGTATGATTAAAAGGTATATAAGAACATTGAGATCTCCACATGAATGCATGAGGTACCTTCTTGGTGGCTTTTTTCTGTCCTTTTCTTTCCCTCCCATTTTCTCTTGTAAGTGATTGCTGGTTAATTCCTTTCTCTCCTAAATGAACCCACCTGACTAGGCCAGAAGAGCAATTGCCTATCCTGCAGCCAGGATATTCTAATATACTCCTTCTTCTGTATGAAAAGCTGGTGCACAAATTTGGAAGGACCTTCTTAATTGCTGTCCTGAAAGTCACACAACTTCACAGTATTAAACCCAAGCTTTGTTTTATCCCAGATTTGGCTTTTCAGCCGTCTTGCTAGCAAGTGACTACACTCCTCTGAGTACTCTGGGACAAATGGCACCATGCCTCAAACTACTAATTATCATTACAACTAACCTTATTTTCCATAAGCATCAGTGCCTTTCTGAAAACACACATGTTAAACAGTAATGCCCTGAAGTCTCAGGCAAGGCTATGGTTTTGCTGCATTAAGGCACAGAGTGGGTTGATGATGGTCCCTCTGGAGACTGATTCCCAGCCAATGCCTGTTCAAACAACCTGAGGGCAGATCCTCTCTCTGCCACCTCTGATTGCAGTGGGTTATTATTCCCCAGCTCAGATATACAAAGTTAGCTGCTGTAAAGACTGTCCTGCTCTGTAAAACCTAGTCTTAAAGGATTTGCCATCTGAATATATACAGAAGAGAGAAAAAGATACATCGTTCTAATTTAAAGTTTAAACACAGATTGAGAAATTGAGCCATCATCACAGAATGTATCTGCAGCACAACCAGGAGATGATCTCCTGGACCATTAATTTATGCCCTAGTTAGGAGAATAAATTGCATCCAAAGTTGGGGCACAGCCTGTAAACCTGTGCTGATGTGTCATTTACACTCATGAGTAGATTTTGAATTACTTTCTTAACTGGGAGCTCTATCCTGTGTACATATGAACGGAGACAAGCTGCAGCAGAAATCCTTTAAATGAAAGTATTTGTTAATTGGCTTAATAATTTGTATTTGGCTGCTTGTGAAATGATTAAGTGCTCACTGTGCCTGGTACCAGAAAACACACATACCAGAGCAGCAAAAGAGCAGCTGAGATGTGATTCAGGAAAGGGCATGGAAGAATATACCCACTTAAATCTGTTTGCCATGACATTTCCAAGTCAAATCTGCTTATTAAGTATTTATTTCATGTAGCCAATAGCACCTTGGGTGAACTTCGTAACGTGGTGCCCATGCACTTGTTCACACGTTCCCTGGCCTTGAAACAATTCACTCTGAAGGCAGAGCACTTCAGCTACGATGCCACTGAGCAGCAGAGATACAAGACAAATTTAAGCCTTTCCTTTGGGAAGCCACATAACAAAGGTGCCTGAATGATAACAGAGACCCTTCGTCTTAGGAGCTCTGAAACCATAAGCGTTGCAACATGCCTCAGTCACTCATTCAGGCCTCCTTCTCTGTGCTTCTTTTCAGGCACCACATCTGTCAGCACTCTTCTGGCTGATTAAAAGGTACTTCCTTCTAATTAAGAGAGAGCAGATTTTCAGTTCTGCTATGGTAGATCAGGAGGAACATCCCTGCAGTTGATGGACTGATCATGTCTAAATAAAAGGCTATCCTAGCTTCAGATTTTTTTTGCTATTTAAATGAGTGAAGGTTGTTCACATTTCCTAACCCCTTACACAATAATTAGGTAAGAAAACCTCTCTATATTTCAGAATAACCCCTGCATGCAGATTTGGAGCCATGAGAGCCCACATGCTAACCATCACCAGAACCTCTCAGGACTTGGACATGCATGCAGGAACCAACAATATGCTGCCTTAACTCAGCTGGTCTCTATCACTACATGTTACACCTGCCCATTTGTTGCTACTTCCCTGCACCTTATAGAAGGTGTGAGAAGCTCCCCCCTCCCTCCTTACAGGGCAGGCTGTCTTAAGCTCCCTCTCTTTCTAGGCAATTACTCTGGAAGTAGAAACAAAGCCAACAGAAGCTGATAATAATGTTTGATCATGCATAAAAAATACACGTTGAGAGAATGTTGTGGTTTAACCCCAGCCAGCAGCTAAGTACCATGCAACCACTGGCTCACTCCCACCCTCCTCAGTGGGATTGAGAGGAGAACTGGGAAAAGGTAAAATCCACAGGCTAAGATAAGAACTATTTAATAATTGAAGCAAAGTCAATTGTTATTGTGGTTGTTGTTGTTCTTACAATAATAATAATAATGAGAAAGAGGCGTAAAGCCCAAGAAGCACAGGTGCTGCACAATAAAATTGCTCACTCCCCCCTGTCTGATGCCCAGACCATCCCCCAGCCCCTCCTGGCCAACTGCCCCCAGTTAATGTACTCAGGAATGATGTTCCAGGGCATGGAATATCCTGGAGAGTTCAGGCCAACTGTCCTGGCCACTCTCCTGTCTGCTTTTGCATCTGCTCCCTGGCAGAGCATGGGAAACTGGAAAGTCCTTGACTTGGCATAAACACTGCTAAGCAAAAACTAAAATATCAGTGTCTTATCAACATTATTCTTATACGGAATTCAAACCACAGCCCTGCACCAGCCATGAGAAAGAAAATTAACTCTATTCCAACCAAAACCAGGACAGGGAAAGTTGAAGAGAACTGAGTGAAGTATTATTGTCCTTTTTGGGGACTAATATTACACTGCTCCAGTCATGCAACACAGCCTGGGTGAGGTACGAGTGCCTCAGAGAGGCTCATGGTGCTCTGGGAAGAGGTTCCTTGAGTAAATAAAATAAAATAGACTATTTCAGTAGAACCATTCCAATGTGTTCTATCACTGGATGCCAGGAAGAAGAGATCTGCGTTTCACTTCTCCTCCTCAGGGTAGGATTGTGCTGCAGTGAGGGTTCAGGTCTGCAGAGGGTCTCACTACTGTCATAGAGTAGATAATAAGAAAAATAATTAACAGAATGGGGTCCTTTGGGTGATATGAAACAAGACACAGAATTATGCATATGACAACTAATGCTGCCTTCTGGCACTCCTGGAAGCCACGTGCTGGGGCTGAGCCTTGGGCTAGGAGCCAGCAACTCCTGTCAGCTCTTCCTATCTTTGCTCCTGGAGGCCTTAGATATACTTTGTACTTCCACACTACATGACAAACACAGCTTAGTCATGCTTCACGACTCCCTAGGAGCTGGTTAGTATCATTCCTCCCCTTAAAGTAAAGGAGAAAATGAGCCAGAGAAAGGTTAAATGGGCTTCTCCAAAGCACACAGCAAGCCAGTGATGGAATCAAGATCAGACCCCAGGGCTCTTAGCTACCAAATCTCATGCTAGATTAACACACAGGGCCTCTATGCAGGTCCAGCTGTGGCTGAACTTTTCAAATGGTTATCCACATTTCGGAATTAGCCAACCATACCAAGAAACCCAGCTCCTGAAGGATGATTCTGGCCTCTGCTTTCAGAAGGAGTTAATTACATGCCTGATCCAGAGTGTGATGTGACTATCCATTTGCAAATGTTATTCCAGTGATTCATTTGAAGCGCCTGGCAAACACTTACTGGAAAAAAGGTAGAGGACCAGCAGCTACCCTACAAGCTGGATCCTTATTCACCAGTAATTTTGTTTCTATTGAAGAAAAACTTGTCCCATACATCATTCTTCCTCAAAAATCAATAGATGTACAACAGAGAACCATACTAAATGGCAGACAGTAATATGATGCAGTTGCTGTATGAAGAATTGCTTTTCCCAATGCAACTTTTCTCAGTTATAAATTCAGCCAGAGCTTGAGAAACAACCTCTTAGAAGAGGATCCTTATGCAGACAGCATATCATTTATATTAAACAGCTTCCAAATTAAGCCAGGGGCTCAGCTACTGTTTCTGTGTTGCACTGAAGCCCGGTTAGTACTTCTCTGTGGAAAGAAGGATGAAATTCCTTGATGAAATATTGCATTCAGTGGAGAACTACCATCAGCTTTAATGTCAAAGGGCACATGGCACAGCCATGCTCCTCTCAATGCTGTATATTCAGGGCCATCTCTAGGAAGAGTCAAAAGAGGCAGACACAGCTGCAGAGCAGGCAGGACAACAGCAAAGCTGAGGCACACTTGGGCTATGCCCACATGCAGAAATCTAGATGGATGGATGCTGCTGGGGAAGGGAGGAGCAGGAAGGGGATTGGCCTTTGGATTGACAGCCTTGCCCCTTTTTCCATCAGTTTGCAAAGGGAATAGCAAGCTGGCTCTGATGTCTCTGGCCCTTCTCTTTCACCAGGGCAAGAGAGGCAAAGCCTTACTGCAGAGTGATTCCAAATCCTTGTGGGTTTTAGTATTTACTATGCTCCTGAGACACTTTAAAAAATGGGGACTGGGATTTTTTTTTTTGTAATATTGTTTGAATATATTTATCAAATGAGGGCAAATTTCCTTTTTTTGTTTTGTTTTATTATCTTCCCTCTTTTTCACTAGATGAGTTTCTTTAAAACCTCAGAGATGAAAGCTGAGCCAAATTTTCAAAACGCATGTGTAGGTTTGTTCTTATTTTCCTGGAAGGGTGACTGCATCTCTCAGACAATCACATATTATCCCAGATGCCACCTCAAGTCTTTTTTGACATGTGGCTGACAGCTCCTCTCTTCCTCTCTCATCCAACTGCAGTCACAGAGTGCTTACAGCACTTTGATATGTCCTCAAGACACTCAGAGACCTTTGCTCTCCTATTTGCCCATCACTTTCAGTAAGTCACAACATAAAATTCCTCTTCTTCTGATGCACTGATTATTTTTCAAATCTTTCCTGGCAGCATCCCCACCTGCCTACTTAGGCTGATAAACATCCTCAGTTCTCTGGATGTATTCAACATGACTTGTATGTAAATACTGATAGATTTGGCTGGTGAGATGAAGTTATTTCCCAACAATCCCTTCTTTTTGCTAGGTTTTTATACCTTTGCAGTGGCACAGAACAGTAGACTTAGCACCTAAACATCTGGATATAAAGTGATATGCAAACCACTGTGGTGAGCTGTGGCATAGAAAACTGACATATCACTACCTTAACCAGAGCAAGAGAAAGTATTCTCAGTAATGCAGAGGAAAATTGCTCTGCAGCCCCATTCTGTGATGCTGTAAAACACATTTTGTCCAAGTCTCCAAGGCTTTTGCCAAAGTATCCTGACCTTGTGTTTGCACCCATCCCACTCTCAGAAATACAATCTTCAAACTTAATTATTCTCAGTGCGTTACTAAAGCAAGTGAGCCTCTCATGGGTGGCTGCTTTCTTGATAGGGTATCACCAATTTTCACTTTATCTGGAATATGAGATATTTTTCTAGTGAGGCCTGCAATTTGCTGTGTAAAGATGCTTCCTATCAGTCTGTGCTGCACGAAGATTGCCTTTCACACAGCGCTGGCTGTGCAGGGGCTGGCTGTGAAAGTGCTCAGCCCTGCAACAATGCTGAGGTCACTCGCAGAGCAGAGGATGGTGCTGCCTTGCAGGCAATTCTCAGGACCAGCTGTTTTCCCTGCTGACAAAGATGACAGACCAGAGACTGCCACTGCCTCACCCTCTTCTCCACGTACAACATTAATGGACAAAACTGCCCCTTTATGCTCCTACAGCCTCAGCTTCTTCTGCACATTGATCCCTTCCAACAACCTGTTGCAGGATAGAATTTTATTTGATTTATTTACTCTGAATTAACTGAAATTCATGTTCTTTGCTTGAAAAAATGCACAAATTTTAATTAAGAAAGAAAGAATTACACTTTGAACAAAATTTGAGCTGGACTCTAAACCTCCCAGAAAACCATAATTATAAAAACTATCCTTCATCACTTCCACAACTATTCCCTTCCTCCCCAAGAGGTATAAGTCAGGGACAGCATAGATTTAGGGTATGCCAAATTCACAGTGGTTGCAGACCAGCAGAGGAAAGCAAACCCTATAGGTAAAAAACAGACACCCCTGTGAGGCTTCACCCTCCACACTTGATACAAGGGCTGAGCTGACCTCACCTGGCAGAGTATCAGAGAGGAAAATCTCCCTTTGAACTATCTTAGGCTCAACCAGAGAGGTTAAAACCTGCACTTTAAATCACACTTTTGTTCCCTTTATAAAGAAACTGTGCACCCCAACTATGGATTTAACTAGCTGCAGTGTCTAATCACAGCTTTCTCACCTTCACCACATTCTTTATGTCACAGGTCAAGCAATGTCTTTAAAAAAAACTGTGGTCCTTTGAAAGTTTCTGTTAATTTCAGAGACTGATTTGGGTTTTTTTCCCCTCACAACACCATGTTATCTGCCCCTCTCCAGTCTATGATACAAGGATACAACTTGAATTAGAGCATTCTTTTGTCTGACAGGAAAAACCACAGTGAGAAAGTAAGGCATTTGTTTCTCTCCATTTCTCTGCACTAGTGCTTTCAGCTGCCCACCTATGATCTGGATATAATCAAAAACATTATCATGCTCTTTGCTTGCTCACGTCTTCATTAATACCTCAACTGGCAAGGTAATTTCTCAGCCCAATGTGACTTAGCAGGGGGTAAAGCTGGCGTAGGACTGTGCAAAAATAGTGCAGAGCCACCAGAAATGGTATTTCATTTTTTCAGAAATGCATTCAGAAAAATCCTGTTGTCAGGTGCTAGCAGGGACAAATGGCACACCACTCCTGGGTGTTTCAGGGCAAGCCTGTGGACTACATATCTGTCAGCTATGCCCAGGTGGTTGTGCCCAGTGCCAACTTGTTTGCATGTTAGTCTCTCTGTGCTATATGAGACTCAACTTTTTTGGCCATGCTGAAGCCCCACTGTCCCAGTGCAAGTGCATGGGACTCACAGGCTTTCATGAACATTTTGCATCTTCTTTGGAGAAGCAATGCTGAGAGCAAGTGATTAAAATACCAAGTGGAAATACAAGAGTAAAGGGTCCCAAGTATACCTCCACCATGGATTTTCTGAGCCCAGAGAGGAGCTTTGGCTATGTCCACATTACTCAAGTGCAGACTGAGGTTGTGCAGACCTTGACTGGTATCTTCAGAAAGTGCAGTCTCACTGCAGGAGTAGCTGTGTCAGGTGCAGTACTGTACTACTTTTCAGACATGCCATATATTTATGTGCCTCGATGTCACAGCCTATCCACTAGGCTCTTAATCCCTCTTGGCCTTGGATTCCTATCTATAGTGTGAAATTATTAGTGCTTTCTTGCCTCACTGAAGCCCTCTGAGAATAAATGTTGGTGAGGGGCCTTGATCATTTAGCAGCAGAAAGTACTGCTGACAGATTTTATATTCTATGGATCTGTGGAACTACTCTGACCCAACTGCTGCCACTGAATTTCCTGTTTTGCAAAATGCTTTTTGCCTAGACAACATTATCTATGAAGACTTTAAGGTTTAGTGGCAGTCCAGATGTGGACAGGATTGAAGGTGCCCAAGGGTATGAGTGATGCTTTCTGACAAGCACAGGTTTTGAGCATTTTACTGCAGTGCTCTGGAGCTTTCTGCCAAACAGGCAAAGAGCCTGTGTTCAGCCACAAATCTGCATGTAACCTGGTGCCTGACAGACTAATCTACCATACACCAGAGACTTTCAATAAACTCAGGATGCCAAACCTGCTGGTTGAGGGTCCTAGAATATAGTTACAATTTGCCATATTTCTGCAAGCTGCAACTTGAAGGAACTCTTGGGACATCAGTCATTCTACTCAGCCCTCAGCTCCTCAGCCTGCATGATCCAGACCTTTTTTTAATTTTTATACAGCCAGAAGCATAATAGCCAGAAAAGGGTTTGCCAGGTTGGTGTGCTTCCCCTAAAACAACCCATGAAAATTCATACAGCACCTTCCCTGCTCCCCAAACTAACCATATTGATGCTCCATCCCTGAAAGTGTTCAAGGCCAGGTTTAGTAGGGCCAAGAGAAACCTGATCTAGGTATATTTGTCCATGGTGGGAAGGTTGGAACTAGATGATCTTTAAGGTCCCTACCAACCCAAGCCTTTCTGTGATTCTACAATATCTCCTCCCTTGCCCCTATCTACTTGGCAGTAACAGGCACATTCAGATCAGCTCTAAATCAAGTATGAAAATCACCTCTGTCAAGCATCAAGGCTTACATCACCAGCAGCTAAGTAGTTTTACATTTATTGCAGAGAAGTCTGGCAGTCCATAATGATGTGCACCTTACTTGCCAGTTCTGAGTCCCCCGATGCAGCTTTTGCTCCCCACTCTCTACCTCTGGCCCCTTGTTGGTAACAGTCAGTTGTGACAAGGCCTCCTGAGCTGCACTTGCCTGTGTGACAGCCACAGGGGATGATCCTTTCCCATCTCCTGATGGAGCTGACAGCCCTCTTGGCAGGCAGAATGATGAGGGCTTGTGGCCATGATGCTTTCTGGCTGCTTTTCCTCAGTTATACCTCCACTCACTGTGAATGGCTGACCCTTGTAGCCATGCCTCTCGCATCCACAGCCCCATCAGGCTATGGCCCCGAGCTCACAGCCCTGTAGATTCCTTCTGGGAAAAGTCAAATATTTCCCTTAGGACTTCCCAGCCGCTCTCTGCACAGTTATTTGTTTGGGTGCCATCCTCCTGTTGTCCAAGCTGTTTCCCTTCAGCTTGCTGTTGTGTCAGATTGTCACCCGGTGTCTCAACCACCCTCCTTTACACCTTTTATGTTGTCCTTGCCAGGAAGCTCTTGTGAAGCATGATTTTTGGCCTGCCTCCAAGCAGGGTCTTTCACATCATCACTTCTTTACTTCTTTACAGTCTCGAGGAGTAAGGCTTCTTGAGGAGTTGGAGTGTCACAGCTACACCACATCCCTCCTCCACAAAACCCACACTCCCTGGGGTCTGGGCACCCTGCCTACAGCACAGGTGAGACAGCAGAGCACTGCTTCTCCAACACACAGGTGAAATCACTGTGACCATATTTTCAATTTTTTTCTCACTAATAATGAGGTCTAGATTATAGTTTTTCCTCCCATTAAAGTAAGCTCAAATAGCAATCACTTGTGCTCAAGAGCTGAAAAAAGCAGCAAATATTTCAAAACAATCACTCATTCACAGAAGAAAAACAGTACATTAAAACACTAACACTATATCCAAAACAAAAACAAAACATGTGAACTGTGAGTCAAAATGAAGGTTATGAATTTTTGAAATGTGTGTTTTTATACTTAATGAAATGTGACTCATAATATGGGTAGTGTAGATTTACAGTGTTCTAAACTATTCATATCCTTTCTCACAAGCATTTGGATTTTACAAATGATGTGACAAGTAAATACGTTGCTTAGAAACCATGGTGGGCTTTTGAAACGAATTCTTTTGTTTGTGGGATTTTAACTTGGCAGGTGTTTGTTGCAGTGGAGTTTTCAAACTCCTCTGGTTTACTCTCAGACAGCACCAGTCACTTAAGGAGGGCTCTTAGATAAGGATAAAGCTTAAAAATCTGAGGCTCATGTTATTCCAGCTCCCTGTCTGCATGGCATGCCCTCAATACCTCTTACAGTTTCAGTCCTGCTGTGTCCAATTCCTGAAACCCAAAACCCTTGTGAACCCCTGTGTTTTCTAGGAAGTATTTTCTATGAAGCTTTGAAACACAGGACGAACTAAGCCAAAGAGATGCTGTGGTGAGGTCATACTGCTTTTAAATAGAGACAGACAGAAGTAGTCTGAAATAATTTATAACGCTATCGTCTAAGAGAATGATGTTAACCAGGAAATTGAGAAGTGAGAGTACTTATAAACGCCACCCTGATCCCAAACTCCTTCCACAACCCCAGAATAGCTGGCATTACTACTAATATGATCTACAGCAGCACATTTAAACATGGTTAACATTTAAATTTAGGTTTCATAAATTACACCCTGCAGAGATGGATAGAGACAGCTCCTATCTCTTTGAGGTATTGTTTCATTTGCAAATTCAAGCAGATGGTGCACGAGCAACTAATGACTCAAAAAATCACCCCTAAAAATAGTCCAGAACAAGGTGTGGATTTATCAGGGAAGGAGGGAACAGAAAAGGCTTTACTTCCCCTTCCCATTTCTCAGGCACAGCTCCAGGAGCTCAGTGCACTCAGAGCCATGCAGCACCAAGGACCCCATCCACACCCCATTTTCAAGAACCTCTCCCTGTCACCTCCCCCAGGGTGGAGCTGAGATGAAGAAATGGGCTCAGCCCTCCCCACTTTCTCCACACCAACCATGTGTATCCAACAAAAAAAAAACAAAAAAACCACCCTGGGAAATGACATCTCCATTCAATGTACCCTGAACTGCTCAGCACAGCCATGCGACACCACTGAAACTTTCAGTCTCCCGGTCAGGTGGGTAGTGCTTCATGAAAACTGACTTTTCCAAGCAAATTCTAGAAATACTCGTCACTGCTTCCTCATGAGGCAATACCCTGCAATATAGTGTACCTCCACTGGGAAGCCAGCTTTGCTGCCACTGCCCTGTTTGTGATGATCTTGTACCTCTGTCCAACCACACACGTACAAACTCTCGGGGAGGCAGAGAGTCCCTTCAGGACGTGCTGTGGGGTTTGAGCAGGGGTGGGGACTGCATGGGGGAAACCTGCCGTGCAGCCCAATTATGTAAACCACAAATTCCTCAGAGCACTGTGCCCGTGCAATGCCTGACAGAAGGCACTGTTCACAGCCATCCCCAAAGCAATGCCGTTCTGAAGTAATAAATATTAATAATTTCTGGTTAAAGATCCCAGCGCAAGGAAAGCCACAGCTTGAAAAGTATAACATTTCTGTATGAAAAGCAGGAGGGCCTCTGGCAATTTGAACAGCTACAGAAAGGTAAGTGTTGTTATTTACTGCACATATACCGGCAGAAAACGTATATTAAATCACACTTCAGTTGTTTCTGTGAAGCGTAAAACTCTCCTTCTGCTACACATCTTGCTCTTTTCTCTTGCTTATACCATGAGTTCTTCCACCTCTGCTCCTCAGGTCCCTGTCCTCTAGTGCTGAATACACTGGGAAGAAAGCACTCTCCCTCCATTTTTGTTAACAGCAGAGACTGATACCACAGTGTTATCTGATTCCAAATGTTATACTTTAACTGATTTCTTAAGACCATGCTTAATATCTTTTCTTTTTTTTTTTTTTTTGCTTGTCTTGTCTGTTTATTATGTGATAAAAAAAAGTTGATAGTTGCTCTTGGGGCTAATGATTCAACCATTTCTGACATATATTATTTCACAGAAGCATAGCTCTTTTCCCCATTACAAATGCAGCTCTAAATTTGTAAGAACTTGCCTGTGTTTATCTTATGTGTTTCCCTCCTCCTCCTGTGACATCCTAAATAAATATAATGTTTAAAAATAAGGAAAATATATGATAATTTTATACAATAGGCTGGAAGAAAGAGTTGCACTAGAACGCTTTGGGTGAGGATTTGACTACATCAGCCAGATGAAGCACACAGGTTCTGAAGTAGATTCTAAGAGGGAAGAAAGCAGCCATTCACACTGGCTCTATCACTTACATAAAGGTGTGTAGATGAACCTGGTTATGAGTGAAAGTCTCGCCATGGCAAATAAACCATAAAGTCAAATTCTGTGCTGGCAGAGGGATGATGCAGAATGATTTACTGTAGCTCTTCTAACATTCACAATATTGTGTGAGATGCCAACATTCTGCTTCATTAACCAGTCCTTTTGATTGCATCTTTTCCTTTTACAATTCTAGTAATTTTCTCTTCTTTGCAATTATACTAGATATCTGAATCCCTCTACGTAAATTATAGCTTTCTTTTCAAGAGGGAAACTGGCCACATAAGCTGGAAACACACTCCCCTCTGAAGCCAGAACCTGATGGGAAAGAGCTTGAGCACCAACCCTAGACTAATTAAAAGATTATTTTTACCTTGCTCCCACAATGAGCTGGTTCCTGTTGGCATCCAGTGCAAGCTGAGAAAAGTCATGCACACCTGGATAGGTGAAATTCGACACCCAGGGCTTCAGATCTGCAATGAAAACGAGAAAGCAGAAAACAGTAAAGCTGCTCCAGAAGCAGTGAGTTTACCAGGACATCCACTAATGGATTTCCTACTGAGTTATCTGTCAGGGCAAGGCTAATTAATAATCCCTTTAAAGGGTTTCTATTTATCCTGATTCTCGGCAGAATGTGCAAAAAGCCCACATATAAACACAAGGCCGTCTCAGCAGTTATTTTCACATCCATGATGGAGTGTCAGGATTGGTTTCAGAGACAAGAGCAGCTCAATTTTACTTCTGTTAAAACTGAGGAAACATCTTCAGTGTCAGGATTAAGCAGTGTAAAGGGATGAGGCTGCCCTGCCTTAACACTTCCCCAGCCTTGCCTTCTGTGCTAATCAAAGGGAAACTGCTGCCTGACAGAAAGAGAAGGTTGTGCCAACTGGTGAAGAACCAAGTTAGAGTACTGGTGATCTCCACTCAAAACCTGGCTGCTGCAATGACAGATTTTGCCTTCTCTTTCAGGTCTTAGGTTCTCTTCTAGGTTTCACTTTACCTAGCATTTCACAGCCTATCAGCTAAATCCTTCCTTCATTTTTAGATGGTGGGATGTTGGGTGTTATCACAGCATCTTTGTGGCTGAGCAATTGCACAGGTTTGAGACTGGCTTCATCAACTTGAATTTGCCCATCTAGGCAACTGTCCAAAATGCAATCACACAGGTTAAATGCAAAGCAATAGATCTGGCTATGCTTTGCTTGAGGAGACAAAGCTCTTCCAGAAGTTACATCTGTTAACAACTGAGCAATCTAGGGCAGGAAGTCCTGTTGTAATAAAAAAATATACCCGTTTTAAAAGAAAAAAGGTGAATTACTATTTTAGGGTACCCTCAGGCGTGATGCTAGGGCATTCACAGCATCCTATCTTTCAATACCACTACGAACTTTGAACTTGTGTATATTACAGATCACGGAATTTCAATCCCTCACCTTACACCTTTATTGCACAAAATAACTGGGAATGGATTTAAATGTATCTTTCAGAAAGTCATCCAGCTTTACTGTGAGGACTTCTCTTGGGAATTTATTCTGTTAACTACTCTAGCAGTAAAATACATGGAGAATACCAAATACCTCAGGGAGCAAGGCACAGATGAGACCAAATTAGTATGACTGTAATCCCTCTGTGACCTGTTCACAAGTAGGCTTGCCTCATTCAAGGACTGGTTGTTGAAGATACAGGAGGCTCAGCATGGAAGGTAATATCTTCTGGTCTCATGCCAACAGGATACCAGCACATGGGCCAGTGACCTGATGACTCATAACAATAATGATGTAGTTCAGACCAGTTCAAAAGAGCTCTGAAAAACTTGTTCCCCTGTCATTTTATATCCCCAATGATAAATTGAGAAGTCTCACTGGAGGCAGTCAGGTTCAAATGCTTTGTTGCAGGCATTAGTTTCCCTTTCCACAGGGATGAGAGGACAATGCTGATGAGGAATCTCACTAAGGCCTGTGGTGCCTTGGCATGCTTCACAGGATTACAGATGTGCAACTGTTTGGAATCTTTGACACAGGGATATTTGTTGAGCAATTTCAAGTCCTTTCTGCCTCCAGGGATGGATGAACCTTAATTAAGTCCTTAAGTTATCAAAACCTAAAAAAAACACATATAAAAAGTCAGTCCCTGAAGTTTACATGGCCTGCCTCTTTCCAAAACAGGACCTTGTCATGGAGCTTCTGCCTCTGCTCCCAACACCACTGTGTTTTGTAACAGCTCCTGTAGTGCCTCACCACAGAGCTGGGCACCATCTGGCCTGGCCCCATGCCCTGCCTAACTGGACAGGGCCCCTCCAACAGTGAGACCTCCATCCTCACAAAAATAAAAACTCTCCTGCTGGGAGCTGGAGGGTTTCAGCCCTTCTCAGCATTCCTGTCACACTGTGTAACCACACACAACACGTGTACCTCCTCTGCTCTTCAATGAAAAGGCACGAGTTAAGGAATAACTCCTCTAACCTTCAAGCATCTGCACCTCCTACACTCCTCTGGGACCCTTAATGATGTGCTAGCACCAGGGAGGCACTGCAGTTTCACCTCTGGCATTCTCCTAACTAATGGGGCTCTGACTTCTTTTCCTGTAGCTCTTTAGCTGCAGACACATTTCTGAGCCAAGCAGCAGAACCAGCAACAATAACACCTTTCAGGCAGGTTAGCTGGCTGACATGCTGCAGATCTTCTGGCATTTCTGTTGGTGATGGGGGTAGGATTAGAGGATTGCTATATAATGATGATACCTTTTAAAGATCCTGCTTTTAGGCCATAATTTCTCTTGTCATTTTACCTCCTCTTCTACTGACTCTTTCCTACTAACTAACCCACTATTAGAGTGCAGTGGCAGGAAGAATATTTCTTCATCTGCTGCTCTAAGCAAAAGCTCATCACTTCAGCGAGGTAAACTCATCAGTGCTTCCTTTTAATGGCAAGCTCTGACAAACTACAGGTAAAAATAATTTCTTAAAAATTAAAGGCAGTAGTTTGCTTGAATCTTTCCAAGTTGGCTCAAATGTCAATCAAGCCCAAGAAATAACAGGCAGTGTCTTGATTTCTATTAGTACTGCAGGTGGTACAACTTATAAAGAAACCTTTCCCAGTTATTAAATTAAAGGCTGAAAGGCATGCATTCTCAAAGCAAAATTAAGCTTTTATAGGCATGTAGTTGGAGATTATTAAACCCAGCATGGTCCCAGATAAGAATGTATAAATTCAAGTTGTCAGAATTAATGCCAAATGGCACATTTTCCTTCCCAAACTTCTTTCTTCCTGTTAAGAGGGAATGCAACTGCAACCAAGAATCAGGACATGGGTCTTTTTTCATTCAACGCATTCATATCTACTGGTCAGACCACAGGCATCCCTAAAAACATTTTCAGCTTCACTCTGACACTAACTCAGTACTTCAAGGTAAGTGCTGCCCTAGGTCCACCCCATATTAGCTGAAGTTTACACATATGGACCCAATGAACTCCAGAGATTGCTTGTATTTGACCTTCTTCTGAAGGTTGATTTTTCTAGTGCTGACTCTTTAATTTGGCTGGAAAACTTCAGTGCTGGGGTATGTTTACATTTGCAAAAGTATCTGTTTAAAAACAGTATGAAAAATTAAAAACCGGGGCTCTGGCTTTGCATGTCGGCAGCAGGAGATGGAAAACTAGGAACCACATGGCTTAGGGGCAAAATATTCATCAAGGCCTCCTTTGTGCTTCTCGTCTCTAATCATTTCCAGGGGGTTAAAGATCCATGCTCTCACTTCCTCCACATGGAAACCAACGAACAAAAGTTTAATAGTTTCCAACACCATCCATCTCCAGATATTTGATTCAGAACCTCTAAAGCTCTGCGAGTCCCTCTACAGCTCAAGGTGGTTCAGGTATCCAGCTGCAGAGAAGACAAAGCTTTGAAGGAAATGTAAGTCAGCAGGCACAGCTGTGCTCAGCTATTATGCAAACCTAAGACAAGGTGAAAAGAGGCCCTCTGCCATTTCAAAGGGTGGTCCCTGCAGCCCCTAGCACACTGCTCGGCTCTGACCTCCCTTGAGAGCACAAGGCTGGGACCAGGATTACTCAGCTGCACAAAAGACAGCAAGCCAAATTGCAGGAGCTGGGTTTAAGGGCCTGATCAAGAAGCATTTCAAATCATTGGCAGTTTTCCACTGAGTTGGATGGGTTTTGGATAAACTTCTAAAGATATGGTAAACCTGGTAATACTTGAGTCTTTATCTCCTCAAAAGCAACTCTTCCCTACTTACCCTTACTCTGTGTGTTTTGGGGGAAGGAAATATGTAAACACTGAGCTGAGGCTTCTCTGTCTGAAGGACAGCACTCACTGCTTCATCTCACTTAAGCCCCCTTGTCGGTCCCATCCCCAGCAGGCTGTGGCAGCTTTCTGTGTCCAGCACACATCACTCAAGAGCAGAGAGGTTAAATGCCCGTGCCTTGAAATTGCAAAGCCATTGTAGGTGCATGGAGTATGACTACCCACAGTGCTATTCAAGAACAGCTCTTGCAAAATAATTCTCAGCAAGGATTTCCTATTTGAAGCAAAAGAAACTAAACTGAACAGGACCAAGGATTCTTTGTATAAAATGAGAGTATACCCACAAGCACAGACTAACCATGCTCCTATCCTAGGACTGCACAGAAAAGCTTCAAAGAGATCATAAAAAGACCTTAAGAGAGATTAATTCAGAGGGTCCCCATGCCAGAAAAGATAACCTGAATTCCATACCTTATGTAAGGCTCTATAAAACAGGCTGATTCAACAGTAAAAGTTTGTGCAATGAAGTAGAGCATACACAGCACTTTGGACCTGTCAGACTCAATGGCAATAAAGAAGTACCTGTTCTGCAGATACTCAGACCTACTTTTGTGCAGTGCTAACTTAAGCACACATTGAATGCTTCCCTTACTGCCTCAGCATGGTCTCTTCTAAGTTCTCTTAGCTTACTAGTTCAGGACATGCTTAATTACTGTGTGTGAGTATTGGAGCACTTCTGGAGCATGCCCAGATGACAGCCATGACTTCTGTAACTTGTACAATATCCTCCCCTTTTGGTTTGCTTCAGCCTTGGCACAGGTCAGGTTATGTATAGTCATTGGCAGATACTCCAGTTTGCAAGTACTTGACCACCCAGTTTTATTTCAGACCACCCACTAGGCTGGAGGATTCTCACTATTCGATTTGAACCATGACCAAGAGATGCAAATCATATTGTAAAACAAGGAAATGCCTCAGGCTCTCTTCTTGGTACAGACTGATTAAATGTCCCCTTTTCAGAATCAGACCTACCATCTCATACCATCCTCTACTTTAATTATCCTCAGTATTCAGAGATTTTCCATGAAGAAGACAGTTGCCTGCTAAGACTGAGGCCTCAATTTCCATTCTGTGTGGGCCCCTGACCAGACCCATCAGAGACAAGGCAAATGAGGCTGTAACCAAAGCTGAGAAAGTTAATGATTACCCAGCCATGCTATCACCTGTCTTCTCAAACACTGCAAGTGTGGACAT
This sequence comes from Polioptila caerulea, assembly GCA_013397295.1. NCBI lineage: Eukaryota > Metazoa > Chordata > Aves > Passeriformes > Certhiidae > Polioptila > Polioptila caerulea. The sequence continues at coordinate 2,788,060 of VYXF01002425.1, forward strand.
TTCCAATACACAGAAGTTACAATGAAATTACAGCATTATCCTTATTGGACTGACAGTGAATCATATTTTAATATCAGCTTCATTTTAAATGTTGGCTCTCAGTAGTAGGTCACACCACAGGTTATTGCAATAGACTTTGGACATTAACTTTTACTCCATGCTGATTTTTAAGAGTAGCCTCCACAAGGTAAAACCACTCCACAATTTAGCAAATTTATCAGGGGAGGGAGAAATCTTTTGCTGTATGGGCAGAGCTGAACAAACAAATGTGTCAGCACTCAGAGCTCAACTTTACTTATAAGTCCAAAAAACTCAGTCTGGCTTTACCCCAGAAGTCCTCCTACACATACATATCACCCTGCTGTCTTGTCTTCCCATCACCACCTCCACCTCATTATTGGTATTCTTTCTTTCTTTCTTTAAACCCGATCCATTGAAATCTTTAATTGTACATTAAATATGTCCTCATCCCAACTGCTGCAATTTCCAGTGTCATTGTCTTCTCAAATCTCTGATCTCCACTTACAGCTCTGAGGACTTAGAAGGCTGTTGACAGAATACATGCCCTCCTACAAAACAGGTCAAACCAGCAGTTTCCTTCTCTCTCCCCTCAATACCTAAACCCAGATATTCTTCCATCTATCTCCATTTCATGGTTTCATTCAGTTTACTCTTCTGACCCCATATTCACCTTTCCTCCCATTCCAGCTTTTTTTCCTAGCAGTCTTCCCCTTCTAGACATGTTTCTACCTCATTTCCTGCCCACTCAAACAATTTTTGCTGTCTTGACCAACTACAAAGCCCCTTCTCAGATGAAGGAACAATGAACTAACCCATGAATGGCCTGTGAGTCACTGTGATAGCAGCTTGCAGTGAGCCATTCCTTTTCCATGAGATCTGAGAAGCAGGAGTTGCTAATGTCCCTCTCCAAACTGTCCCAGAATATGTGGATAGGATATGACTGGAAAAAGAAAGAGTAACACTTTTTCCGAACCTGACTGAGCTGAGACTATCCATGGGCTTTCCAGGGTGAACCCTATATGATAAACCAAGAATATTTCTTATGAGATTGCGAGTACTAAAGTGAACTTTATCAAAGCATACTGTCATCCTTGAATGGAAGATTTTGGGAGAATGTGATATGTTAACACTCACCAGAAGCAGATGTGCTAAATAAATGAAGTCTGCTGTACCACAAACTTGTTCAGTTAGGGAACTATATTGAGTAAGATTTGAAATTGAAAATGAGGTCTCTCCAAGGGATGTCTTTATTTGCACTGAACCACAGAAAAAGAAGTTAAGCACTTCACTTTAGATTTCCACCCTGTTCCCTGTCTCTGATGTGTGCTGGAGATCTGAAAAAAAGGCTGCCCATCTCTATGTCCTAGATCCAACCCCTGTGCCAAAGACAGGACCATGCACGTGCTGCTGTTAACCTTAGTGGTACCTCTGGAAAATACCCATCAGCTACTCTGTTGTGCAAAACGGTGACCTGAGTACCTGCTCCTCCACGCTGTGGGTCTACCTCACTCAGCCCTGCTGCTCTCATCAACACCACCACTCACATTCAGGGGCTGCTCCTTCACTTGAGCTGTTGTACCTCTTAGAAGTTTTACCTTCCCTTATTCCCATATGTAAGTTACTTGATCGCTTCACCTCCTGAAGCTTCACTGCAAAATCTTCCTTTTCTCTCCTGCTTGTCATGATCCATTCCATCTAAAGCCTTTTTTGAATGAAGGACATTCTTCCAACCCTCCCTTTCTTCCTGAGGTCTCAAGAAACAGCACACTGAGTAATTTTTTCAATCAAATCTCATTGCAATTATTTGTGAAGTGCCTTGGATGCCATTAATGAGGAAGTCTTAAAGAACTAACATCATTACTGATACAACTATTATTATGGAATGAAAAATATATTGAGATTGTTTGGGTGTAATTGTCAGAAGTTTTGCCTGAGAGCAATTATTTCCCTAACTACTGTATATTTATGGCTTTATCAGTCATAATTCTCAAACAAATTCTAAATCTAAAGAAGAAAGTCCTAGTTTCCATTTCCCACAGTTCTATTTTTCAAGGTTAAAAGGAAAATTGCTACAAGCCTTGTTCAAAGGAAACAAAATCCATACTGAAATGCACTGAAGGTCAAATATTCTGAAGCAGCCACAGGATGCCACCAGTTTCCAGTCAGAACTCTGTCATTAGTTAATGTTTGGACTTCATGTAGGGAGAACCAGGAGCAGCAAGGCTATGAGCTAGAAGACACTTCTCCCATAATGTGATGTGCCTTCCCTTCATGCTTACTTAGATACACATCTAATACTTCACCTCACAGTCTTCATCCTCCGTTAACTGAAATTTTGGGTTGGATTGTCAAAGTCTCACTTGCTCAAGAAAAGTGTAAATCTTGACCAGAATTTCCTATGGGGCTTTCCCAGCTGGCCTTTGGAGTTGATGAATGCTAATGTGCTTTTTTTCCCCATCAGTATACAGTAAAGGGAATAATGTATTAGTGACCAATTCAACAATAGTGGGGGTGTTTGGTGAAACGTCAAGAACTTTCTAAACAAATAAATCATACCTTATTATCCTTCAGCCCACAAAGTTAAAATAGCTTTTGCTTTCAATACAAGAAAATGTTTAGCTGCTCCCCACAGGTTTCAGGGTTTGAAGCTGTCCACATTTCAATAACACGTTGTTTAAAGAAATGAAATATTGAGAAAATACACAGTAACCTACATTCAAGTCACCTGAATCACATTTGTCTGATAGGAGGTAATAATTACAGACAGTCTGAAGTAAGCCCCCAGATTTAAACACTCCCAAACTAAATCACTTTGAAAACCTGAGGCAACAGACAGAGCAACTTGTCTGCATCTAAGAGAGATTGAGGATTAGACAATGGATCAAACACCACACATTGAGAACTCACACCAGCCATGATGATACAGTCTGCAAAGCTGAGATTTGCAGTTCTGAGAAGATCTGAGATATAAGCTTTTTAATGAAGTCCACCTCTGTGCTGTGCCTCAGCATGGCATCAGCTGAGGTGTTTTTATGGATGAAGACAGGCTGCAATTATTAAAGCAGGGACAAATTATGTTCTTCCAGTGTACCCTAACGGCCATGACCCAGGGGAAAAAGCTTTTTCCTGAGCATACTGATTTAATGGATGAAATTAATGAGAAATTAATAATGGTAGGAACTGCAAGTGGAAACCTGTCTACTACTCATTTCCAGTGAAGTTGTGAACATCCAAATGAAATGATTCATGTAACACAGATGAGTTTGCATTCACCTTGGTAAACAAGATGAAGCCGAACGCTCTGCAGCCATTGCAAACATGAATGCATGTCCCTCATGGCTCTGGCTCTTTAAATAACAAACCTTCTATAGCACTGGCATGGAAGATGTTTCTGGTTTTCCCAAGAGGCACATTACAACAGAGCTCCAAATGTCTTTAAGGAATAGCAAAGGTGCTTTATATCCGAGAAGGAGCTGTACAACCATGAAGTATACTGCTGGCAACCAGGACAGTATGACAGAGGCACAGCCCAATTGCAAATGCAGGCACTGATCTATTGGCAGTAAGATCCACACAGAAAAGACGAGAAATATGAACATGATTGACAAGAAGTAGAAACAAATTCTCTGGTGTTTAGCTTACCAGAGTGGACCACAGGGGAGCTGTGCTGGGATGACAAACTGTTTTGTGAAATGGGACTTGGATGCATGTGTATATGCATGTATAAATAAAAAGGGATGCACTAAGAATACACTTGACTTGTTTCACTAAATTCTCAGCTCACTGAAAAACAAACAAGCATGCAACATCCTTAATGTAGCTACCCACTAACAGTCAAACAGGTAGTAAGACACCAGAAACAGCCTCCTGGGAAGTAGAAGATCATTTTCTTATTGATCTAACAAGGGAAATCAAACTTTAACTGGATTTCCTATAAGCACAGAGTAGAACAATCTAATTATGAAAAGCCCAAACTGGGTATGTTATTATTGCTGGTGAACTGCACAATGAGCACCATTTATAAGCCCCAGGGAAACTGGGGCACTGTTGTGTTAGTTTGGTACTGTGCAAACACACAGGACAGTGTTTGCAGCACAAAATTCCTGTCGTGTCCCTCAGGATCTCCATGCAGGCTGCAAGGATAAACCATTCAGCTCTTGGCCCCTCCCCAGCCCACATCTCTCCTGGCAGAGCAAGTGTTATCTCTAACATTTAAAGTATGTCTATCTAGAACCAGAATTTATGTCCCTTGACTTGTGTAGACCATTTTCTCTGCATCACAACTAATGGCACAAATAATTTTGGGAATGGAGTCAGTAAAGAAACAGGCATTTCTGAACACAGCTAAAGTAAAAGCATTTTACATCCATAGTCTCCTTTCTGCTTAAACGAGTAGGACATGCTCTGGATTCTATCTTTCTTACCCACTCTGATAGCAAGACAAAGAGATACCAGTTCAAAGAGATGATTGGCTAGTGTGGATGAGATACAATAAGAACAACATAAAAAATACAGAATTCCTCAGGAAATAAAGGGAAATAGACATTTTACTTGGATTCCTCTACAACAAGGATATTATCCAGTAAACTGGGTGTTAAGAATATAATCTAGGGTAAAGTATAATAAAAAGAGACTGAGCACAAGCAAAGTGGGAACTGAAGACTAGAGAACACAAAACATGCTACGGCATCCCATTTGTGTGGTGATGGGAAGCCTAGTTAGCAAGGTTGTGAAAAAGAAGCTATTCAACCGCTTTGTAACATAAACTGTTTTGTTAACCTATTCACTCTGGCAGTAAATTAATGTACCCTGTATGACTGAATGGTCAGAGGCCTTATTATTATTATGGCCCATCCACAGAAAATTGCTGGTGTAACATAATCCTTTCCCCTGGCAGCAGGAGCATCAGAAGGGCTCTGCTGGGGTCACTCTTTCAGCCATTACACACTCCCATTGTGTACCAGGTTGTAATTCATGAGTTGATGCATCTGGAGACCCACAGAAAGCCCCTGAGCCACACTGTTGAGGACAGACAGCCTCAGAGCAATCTGGAAACACCCCATAAAATTTAGATTCCCCTACTTGTCTACAATTGGAGCCTAAAGCTGCGTGTGCCGGCATCAGAGCAGGGCATAGCTTTAAGAGAAATCAGATTATGAACTGAGGTGTGGTTTTGGACACGTGAGCCCTCTTCACCAGACCTTAAAAACTATGTGCAGTGAACAAAATGTGCCTTTAATTTGATTCCTGTGAATTTCCAGCTGAGCTTTGCAGCAGAAAATACAAGATTAAACTGTATAATGAACAAACACAAGGAAACAGGTGCTGTGAAAAAACAGCTTTGATTCTCACTTGGATTTAAACTCAAATGATAATCTGGGTCATTTTCTTGATGTGTCAGCAATTTCAATCTTTCTTTCTTTTGCACAATTGTCAGGTTCTAATTAACTCACAGTTTTTGCCCTCTATCATTGGAGAGAGGAAGGGAACAAGAACAGTGAAAGAGGAGGACAGATTTTTTTTTTCCTGTGAAATATTCATGACTTATTAAAACAAAGCAAACTGGCAGATTATGATTATGTTTACAGAGCCATCAATTCTGCAGAGTTGCACTCATATTGAGTGCCAAGAAATGCCCACCAATTCCTCAACTTCAGGAATTGGGGCTTCTAATATTCCTTGCAGAATGATTTACCTCAGTGCAGGATTGCACAGACACATCCTCTGTAAACTCAAAATTTGGTGTTCCTGGTTAATAGAGAGAGAAACACTTTCTCTTTTCCATACCTATAATATTCTCATTACAGTTTAATCTACTGAATTTAATTTCACTGTTTTTTAACAGCAAGGTCTTCTCCTTTTGTCCCTCCCCATTTAAAACAGATGGTTAGATTTATTTAGCAATTAAAATCAGGGTTTATTTACCAGGCCAAGGTTACAGCCAGTGCCATATCATGTAGGCTTAAAGATTCTGCTAATTTATTTTAATCCACTTAAACCTTTAAGGCATGGATAATGGAAAACAGACAAGAAATCTCTTAAACTTTCCAAATTAAGAGACAAGGGTTTCCTCCTCTGTGAAGAATGTAAAGCTTTCTAGAAGAACCCCGAAAGGTCAGCAAGGAAGTCTTTGACTACTTTCTTCCTGGAAACCCTATCTCAAAGGTCACAAAACCACAACTAAATTGCCTTTAGCAAAGAACCTAACTAGAGACACATTGCAAGGTATTCAATTGCCTTTAGCAAAGAATGTAACTGGAGATGCATTGCAAAGTCTTAAATGGGAACCAAAATCGATACTCCAACATTTCGATGGAAACCCTTTTTAGCAAGGAGACTCAGCAGCTGCTGATGCTGGCACACTGACTTTAACACACTAGTCTGGAGTGAATTTTCAAATAATAGTGGTACCAATACAAAGATCTAGCTGTTGTGTGGCTAAGTGGACAGATTATCCAGACAACAATTGAGGAGTACATGACATGTACGTTCATGGAAAATCTGACTGGGATAAGGACAAGAGAGATCCTATGCTTCAAAAGAACAGGAAAAGAATTGGCCATTGCAACACAAAGGCCTCCTCTCACAATCAAGTTAAATTCCCAGATGAACAACAGAAAAACTACTAGCCCAGGTGACAAATATATAACAAAACTAAACCAGACCAGGAATGCTACAAACAGAAGCACAGCCACTCCCTGCAATTTTAAATCAACTCACTTCTCTTGCATCCAAGCGTGTCCAAATTCTCTATAACATTTCACTTTTTAAGTGTCTGGCTTCAGCAAGCCAGGTGAGGCATTATTGAAACCAGTTAGTTTCAGCATGGCACAAGATTACAGGGAGCCTGTAACAGAGTAGAAAATTGGGATTCTTAGGCCTGTAGTCCCAAAACTGCCTGAATCAAGTGACTGCTGTGAAACCTCAGAATTAAAACACTGTAAAGCATCAAAGGGAAAATGATTTGTCAGGCCACTTCCCCTAGCCTGTGGATCACAGTTGTAAGGAAAAACAGCACAGACTAAACCTAAATGGATCATCAAATTGGAATCTGAAACAGGAATGGAAGACCTTACCTTCAAAAGCAATTGTGGGGTGTTCTTTCCTAACACATTGCTGATGCTCAGCTTCAGTGTATTCAGGTACATTCTGTGATGCTGAGAGATGAAAAGCAAGAAGAAAAAGGCTTGGCAATGACAGGGAAATGGCCTTTAATCTTGAAACAATCATGACTGAAGGGCAGCTGCAGATCTAGCTTCCAAGATAGGCCCACGGAGGATACCTGAAATACAAATAATAGCACTTTCAGAAAGGCTCCACTTCCAGAAAGGCAAATGTTTATCCAGAGCGTATAACACGGGGAAGGGTGGAATTATCCCTTCCTACCAACTCCACTTGTGCTTAAGTATGTAAGGTAATATTCCAAAAACAGTACAAAAAACCAAACCAAAACAAACCAAAACAAACGAGCAGTCAAAAGCCCACCCCAACTTACAACCATAAAGAAGGGAAGTGTGCAGCTCCCTAAATACCTGTCTCTGTGTACCCCTGGGTGTGTCTTACAAAGCACCTGGGGTGCAATGGCTGGCACTGACAACAAGAAATTTCAAATATCCCAGGTGTAAATACTTCCCCTGGTGTGGACATCTCCCTCCACAATTTCATGTGTCCACAGTAAATTCCATGCTAAATTCAGGAGATTGCTAAGGAAAGGCCAACATCAGTCACCACGAAAACACATGGGTAATTAACACTTTTTACATGTTTTAACATGTGATTCATACCTCTGACCACTGCTGTTTTAAATGTCTTGAAACAAAACAAGCCAGTAAAAAGGTCTTGCCAGGAAAGTGCTAATTGAAATTAATAAAATTAGAATAATTTAAAGGGGAAAATGGTGAGAAGTGAGTCAATTGCCTTCATTTTTATGGAATGCTATAGCTCCCAGTCACAAGAGCTGAGGCACAGCTAAAGAGGAGGAGCAGTCACTCTCAGGCGAGGAGAGAGGAAAGTCATGCCTTTTCTATGTGAACATTTTTATAACTTATAACATTTTTTATAATTTAGTAGCAGTAAAGGCACAGCTCTAAAAATTCCCCCGGGCCTACCAGGCCTGAGGCAGAGGATGGAGGGTTAATTAGCCCATGCCACAAGCTCCCCAAGATGATGCAGCTGAAGAAAATCAGCATGGCCAAATTTAATCTTATTGATGTGCATAGTATATTTTCCTATGTAACTTTGTTCAGTTATTGCAAACATATGTTTTCAAACAAATTGAGCCCTACCTTTAAATCTTATCTAGGGATAAAGCTGATTCTGATTAAATTCACACATAATGAGATTTTTAATTCCTGCAGATGTCATTCATAAAGTTAGTATAACAGTCAACACCTGCACTGTCTGATATCTCTGTATTTTTGTTTGGAGTCTCTAAAACACTTTCAGTGACCTGAAATGGGCAGGCTGATGGCAGATAACATGAGGTGCTGATGCACATTGACAGGCTCGTGGCATGGAGCAAACTCCAATATAGAGGACAATATTGCAACATCAAGGAGCTGGAAGAATTTTGTAAAGGTCTTCAGGCATCACAAGAGCAATAAGGGACTGCTTACACCAAAAATGCAAGACAGTTGGTCTGAAAAATGGATCCTATGTTTTATTCTTAACTGTATTTCTCAGTGATTTTAAACATGCATAAAGATGAGTTGCCAGTGAATCCATTCTGCAAGTCCTCAGCAGCAGCTCCATACCTCTGACTGAAAATAGCATTGGCATTCAGGGCTCAGAGTAGTTCTAGGGACTTGGTTTCCCAACCAGTGTGAGTGAGACATTACAACATTTCACATTTTTTCCATCTCCATATACATGCAGATTTTATGCAGTGATGTATAAAATCCCTTTCCAGCTCTCCAAAAGAGGTTCTACAGCACTTTACTATGGAGGGTGGCTGTTTTTAAAAACATAGCAAATATAATGTTAAATTAAAAAATGGGACTGGCAGAAGGAAGAGATGTGAAATCATTTAAAGCTAAGGCCAGCCAGCATTTAGTCACTAAGCACAAGCATACAGCAGGGTGTTCACCACTGAGTACTGTGGCACCTCACATGATGGACATGTTGTACGAGCCACACTGTAATAAAAATTATTGATGATGAAGCTTCACATAATATTTTTGGCCGCTGAATTAAATGATCCTTTTTTTTCCAGTAAAGATCCAGAAATGAAGCACAGCACAGAGATGTGAAGGCCAGGGAGATGCATTTTGTATAGCTTTCAGATACACTTAAAGTCAAAGCCAAACTTTCCTTAGATAGGAGATGGTTGTTGTGGGAAATGCACATAAGGTAAAAGGACTTTTTCACTGTCAGATATCCTTGCTGGAAACTGGAAAAGACAGTCATGGAAATCTCACTTTATGCACGCTCTACTACTCCCAGTGCAGCCATTACTGGCTAATCCTAGAAAGAAGGTACTAAACTAGACAGACTTCCAGTCTGAGCCAATATGGCCATTTCATGTACTAATCATCCAAACAATGATCTCAAGCTAGGTGAAAAAAAAAAATAATCTTAAAACAAAGACATGTGATAGGTTCCTATGCTCCTCTACAGGCCTATGTGGTGTGCAATCAGCAGATGAGTAAATTCAAGTTTCACACTCATTATGGTCATGAAATGATAAAAAGTTGGATACAAGAAAGCTTCATAACATCCCATAGCCTATTCTGTGCCAAAGCAGAGTACATTTACTAGTGTTTTGTCTGGACTAGTTGTAAAATGTGCCAAGTATCTGGATTTCTGCCACTTTCCCTGGGAGATTTTACCACAGTCCAAGAGACTTCAGTGTTCCTTAGAAAGCTGTAACTGGTATTTGGGGTAAAGTTCTATCTTCTTTTCCTTATTGTCACAGAGAAATTCAAAGTGTACATGAAAATAATGGTTTTGAACTTGAAGTGGAAAGTAATAACTGACCAAACCAAGGTGAAAAAGGAACATTACCAAAAACTCATATCCTTTACTGTGTTCTCTATCTCCTACATCCAATTGCATTCATCAAATGTGTGGAGCTCTTGTGTACTGGAAAGTTGAGGAAAATCAGTGTCATGTACAGCCCTGAGTTGGTGTTTCCTGGAGTCAGAGTCAGTGGGTAAATGCCAGCTTGGTCAAGGGCAATAGAAGTCAGAGCCCTAGAGCTGAACAATATTGAGACAGTGAATAACACTGAAAAATCTTAGTCCTTCAACCTGTCCCTTCCCAGGCTTCCTTGTTCACTTTTTCTCAGTACTTTAAGACTATAATTTAGTAATTCCCAGCTGCTGCAAATTCATCTACAAAAAGACCCCCACACTCCCAGTATGAAGCAGTGCCACATGCAAGCACAGGTCAGCAGTATGCCAAGAGCAAGCTCATAACTGCCTGGGAGAGTCCAGCAGTTATGAAGTGTTTTAATGAAATGAAATGTTTAATTTTACTGGAGGTGGCCAAATTCAAGCCTTCAATTTTGCCCAAGCTGCAGATTTCCACTGTGAAGCCTGGAGTATGACCAGTGCTTAGGGCTAATCCCCATCCAGGCTGCTAAAATGCTGCATGTCCCAAGCACAGCCCAGACTAGTGGTGCTTTGCAGTGCTGGAACTTGCCCTGGCCTTAAGCCATTTAGATACATTTAAATGCTATAAAAAGAGCTGTTCTTATTAAACTGCTCAGAATGGCTTAGGGCTCAAGAAATCAGCTGTCAAGGTTTCAGCGCAGATGAGAGACAAGAACTCAAATCCCTGGGTAAACTGAAATCTCAGACAGGACATATAATTTCAATTATTTCTTTGCTCATCTTGATGCATCTTTACCATCTTAGCTATTCCTCTCCCTGGCCCAATGCAGACACGTTAAAAAGAGATTAAAATGTCCAAAAATAGCATCTGTCCAAGTTTATCTGTCCTGTCCCTCATGAAAGCCTGTCCTCTGAGCCCCTGCACAGCACCAAGGGCCAGTGATGGGTCACCTTTCTCCCCTTTTCTACTCCATACAGTGAATCTCTTCAGCCCTCTGACAGCAAAAGGCCAATAAATTCAGGCTACACTGGATTTGGTGAAATTTGCTCCACATTAAGGTATTTTGTAGAGCACCACTTCTGCCACCATCCTCTTTTCTCTTGAATCAGGCTTTCTCAGCTCGTTGGCCTCCCTGACTGCAGTGGCTGTGGCAGGGGATGGACAAAGAGCTGCTCCATCTGGGAAAGGCAGGAGGTCTGCACACTCAGAGCATCTCCAAAGCTGAGATTTGCAACCTCAGTGCCCGTGTCAGCACAAACCCACTCTGCCTGCCCATCTCCCAGCCAGGACATTCCATGGCAGCCCAAGAGGGACAGGGTATAATTCTGCTTTGCCTCGTGGCTTCACCCCAGTGCAAGGGCAGCATTCAGGGGATCACCCACAGTCCCTCCCGTCCCTCCCTTATTTATTGTCAGGGAATGAGTCTTTTCCAACTCACCCCGTATTGCAACTCCATTGATTTCACAGGAACTAATCCTGATTTACAGAGGATAACTCAGATCAGGCCCCTTTTGACTAAAGCTTTGTGTCTAAAAGAAAAATACCTTCAATCAATCTTCAGGGCTTTAAAACAAAGTACACTTTAAAAATGGCTGTACCAGGAATTCATATCCTGCTTTCCTCTGACTGTAACTATCATTTTGACTTAATAAAATGTGACAGTAAAGTTAAAGGATAAAAGAAAGTGCTTCATCTTTCATTTTAAAGGAAAGATATGCCTTTAAAAAAGACTAAAAAAGGAACCTCCTGCAAAAGCTTTAATTCTTCTGTTCAGGATCTTTTGTGATTGCCACAGTTATGGTTTTATTAGACTGGGATAGCAGAGAGAAGAGGAGCAATGGAAAGATGTGGACATTAAAGTATTCAAAAAAGTACTGGAAGAATAAGGGAAATAAATATAAACATTGTAAAGCAAGACAAATCAGAAATGTGGCTATGACAGGCTGGCACAGGCAGCTCTGCCCCAGAAAACAGAGCTCCAAGGCCAACAAAGCTATGGTCCTTTATTCATCTGATGCTCCTCATCCTTCCCTGCCTCTCCAGCTGGAATCCATCCCGCCCAAGGGCTCCAAGGGCCATTCCATACTATCGAAGGAAAAGCACAGCTTTTGCCTCTGCCTCTGGCCACATGCACACACTCAGCCCTCAGCTGTGCCCGTGCTGGGGACATGGATACATCTTACAGCCAAAACATGGCATGCTGCACTTGCATGTCCAGAGGTCAAATCTCATGTGCACTGTTAGACTGGACTTGTGGATCCTGAGCTCTTCCCACTTACTTGCTTTGCGAGGTAAATCTACGGAAATGGTCAAACCATGGCTGAGATGAGAATCTGCAAAGAGATCTCGTTTTGATTTAATTAAATCCCCCCACAGTCTTCTGAAGAATGGGTGAGTTCACTTTGGATTTCGTGGCAGTTTATATGCCACAGCTCTTGTTCTGGTTGCCACCAGGCCCCTCTGTACCCACCCTGTTCAGGGCTTCCCATGGCCTCACCTGCCACATCACCTGTGTGTCTCACACTGACCTCACTTTCACAACAGGAAGACAAACCCACATTCTCATACATATAATCAGAGGGTTATCTTCAACCTCCCCCTGCAATTCAGCACCAGGGTGTACCTCAAGTGTGTGCAGGCAATGTGCAGCTGTCTTGTGGCAGAGCAGAAGCTTGAGCTCCATGCAGACCCTTCTCACAGCTCCTGCCTCACAGAGTCTGCTGGGCACCCCTTGCAGTATCACAGCAGGTTTTGTATCAGGAATAAAACAATCAAGATTTTGCAACACATGTCAATTCATTGAAACCCTCCTGTTATCTAGGTCTGTATAAATAATTTGGGTAACTCTTTGCAAGGGAGAAATCAGTTTTTCCTGGTATACTGTTTGGTTCATGGCTCATGAAGCCTGTAGTGGAGCTGAGTAGTAATAGTCTATACTCTGATGTTCTTAGGACTACATTCCACAAAAGATTGACAGTGCACTTGGGGGCACTTTATTTCTAGGGCTCTTTCTGATTGCTGATCAAAGCCACCCAGGACTGGTCAAGGTCCAAAACCAAGTCCACAAAATGCAATGGGATATTTCCATTTCTAACAGGCAACAGAGACAAAACTCTTAATAATGGTTTAGCTCAAAATGAATTGGTTGTTGTCAGGCCACTTCTCTATGGACTGGCTAGGCCCTCAGTAAGCCATCAGCCACCACTTGGTTACTTGGCTTTAATACTGCAGTCCACTGCCACAAGGTCCTAGAAACAGAACTGTTTCCTCACCTGTAGGGGAAGCCCTCCAAAACAAGACTCTATTATAGAAATCTCCCATGAAATAAAGCTGATTCAACAATAAAAGTCAGTGTAACAGTGCAAAATATACTGTACCTCTGGGTTCCTGCCAAATCCAGTGGGCATAAATAAATACCTGCTCTGCTGACACTCAGACTTGATTTTGAGTAGTGCTAACCTGACCACACATTGAGTGTGTCCCCAAGGTTCAAGAGGCTCCCCAGAGAGCTCTAGATCTTTTTCTTTTTACTGGCTACACTTCATATGAAGACATGAGAGGCTTTGTTAACATTTGTTTGGGGTATGAATTTAGCACTTGAGAAAAGGTGCCTTGGAGTCTGAAGTCTTCTATTTATTCAAAGATTGTATTTGGCAATGAAGGCTCACACTCATTTATCTCCCTGGTGGTATGCTGCCACTGTTTTCTAGAAAAGCGCCTCTACAGGGGGGATGGAAATGTTTTCTATTTACTGTTCACAGAATGGCCTCTCTGAGAGATGGCAAAGTTTTGTCAAAGAATTACCAAATTTTTGGTAATTCCCGGACCTGGACTGGCTATGGAATTACTTTTATGTGTTCCATCTGCGAAACACAGAGATGAAGACAAAGCCTAACACAACAGCAGAATGTAATTGATGCTGTGGTACATAGCACAACTGCAACTTAGACACGACATTTACTGGAGCCTAGGTTTAGAATCAGGAGCTCCTGACTCCGGGTCAAAGTCTCTGGATGCTCAGTCAAAAAGAGGAAGAGTGTACATAGTCCAAGAGAGGAGCCACCCCAGGTCCCATGGGACAGCAGCAACAGCAGGAATAGCTATTCCAGGGGCCCTGTCTGCAGCAGGGGAGCGTGCACAGGGCTCAGCACCCCTTGCAGTGCAGTCACCTTTCTCACTGAACTTGTGATTTGGAATCCTCTGCATGGGGGCTGTAAATCCAAGGTAGCAGACACGTTGTTTACATGCAGATCAGCTGCATAACGAGAGCACAGCAGATTCAGCATCACACTTACTGCAAATCATCACCTGGCTGCAAGAGTTCTTTCTGGCTTGAGACTTGGTACTCAACCCTTAGACTAATGCCTTAAGCCTGTATCTGTTACAGAAACACCAACACAGCAGCTTTTCAAGTCTCTCCCCTGCATAATCTAGTTGGTTTGTAAATGTGCGAATTAGCAGAGCCACAGCCCCCAAGGCCACCCTGCAGAGCCACTGTCATTCCAACGCACTCCTGTGCTTGACAGCCTGGAGACAATCCTCTATTTGCAGTGACTTCCAGATGTGAGGTGCTCCTGCTCACAGATCTCCCCACTGCAGCTGTGACACTACAACTCTGGAAACTGAGGCAGGACACAGATTTGTCACTCAGCCACTAGTATCTGCAGTGAGTTTTAGACAGAGACAAAAAGAGGAATTAATTCCTCCTGACTTTTCAAAATGCTTTTGCTATGGGCATATCTTTTGTTTCACAGTTTAATATGAAAACCCTAAGTGTTATTGAATTTTTGTCTTTAGACTAGAGTATAAACCATTGTTTTACTGACACTATTTTTTTATTCAGCTCTAATTATAGGGTCTATTGCAGACATCCCATAGGATGTTTAGTAAGGAAGTTGGTGACAATAGCTTCAAATTATGTTAGACCTGATACAGGTTGGCAACCAAGTTTCTCTCTTCGACACAGTGGCAGCAATCTGGGGACAAGTGCAGTCCCCAGATTGTGCCATGCAGATAAGCAATATTGATAAACTATGTAGCAGTCACTGTGATGCCCCTGAGCCACAGGACTGGGAAAACAAAAAATTAAGAAAGAAGAAATTAAAAAAAAAAACAAACAAAAAAACCCAAACAAACCACTTAATTTTCTTCTGACCTAAAGCAATCCCACAATTCAAGTCTCCAGAAGACAAACACCAAGCCATGAAATCATCACATCAATGAACCTCCTGCCTGAGAGTCAGCCATAACATCTGGGCTGGCCTTTCCCAGAGGCCTGTTTTTTCCTGCTTAAAACCTCTGACACCACCTCCAGCTTCTGCCACTCCCTTCTACTCCATCCAACAAATCCTCTTGCACCACTGACACAGCCCCACATGCCAGGGTCAGAGCCAGTTGTCACACATTGCAAACCGACCCATCCCTCCCAGCAGCTCCTTCCTCCACTGCTATCTTGGAAAAACAGAATGAGAAGAACTTTTTCTTTTAATGCTTATCCATGCAGGAGAGAGAAACCAGAGCTTGTTTTGTCAAAGATTTGTGATTACCCAGTGCCACATAACACATACTCGTGGTTTAATTGTAACTCTAGGAGAAGGAGCATAAAGCGTCCCTGTAGCACAACTCCAAGTTTCAGCCTGTTTGGAAACAAGAATATGTTCTGCTGCATTGTCTCCTTGGCACAGCACAGCATCATTTATCATACAGAAACCTTTGGCTAGAAAGTGTTCAGCCAGCCTATATATGCCCCAAATGTGAACAGACAAAACAGTAATTGTCAGCCAGACTCTTTTTTTGTCCTGCCATGCTCAGATTTTCTCATACTTCTTGCAACAGCTGGTACCTGTTGAGCTCTGTTCGCTTCCCCTCATTGAGCAGCAGGGCTGCTTTGGTCTGCCCCATCTCTTGTACTGTACTTGGGATTCTAAAAAGTAGTGATGCTCTTCCCAGATCCTCCTGGCTGCAGGGCAGCACTGAAAGGAAGCAGTGCAGAACGTACACAGCTCACAAATGACAGGTTATTACCGGCTGCTGTGTATAAACAAAATGGGACTGATTCCTCATCTGCTGAAAACAACAGTGACATCAATTTTCCCACAAAAAATATATGGTGATCAACAGTTTCTGAAAAGACAGAGCTGGATTTTCCCCTCTTTCCACACATGCTCTGCAACTTCTCTGATACCAGGGACGTGGTAGTGTGTTAACTGAAGCTCACCAGCCTCAGAGCACAGGCATTACTATGCTGGGTCACAGAGACATCCTTGAGAGCTTTTCTCAAAAGGTGTATTTAGGCAAAGGCAAAGTCAAGCAGGACAGCTGACCTCCAAAAAGGCCTTGGTTGCTTCCTTTTAATGAACTGCAGTTGAAATTTTCTCTGTCTGCAGATTTACTTTAACTAAACAGTACAGAGTCCCCATCCTGTAGTGGGACTCCTGAATTCCCAAAGACATTGGAGTGATCCAGGATTTAATGCAAATCCAATGATCTACAACTTAGCTAAGAAATTCCATTCTGGAATGGAAGAGAATAATATCTGAGACTGAAATCTGGTATCCTCCTCTGCACTTATGTTTTTGACCATCAGATGTCCAGCCAAGACTGGGTATCTGAATGTTTTCCCACCAGGCAGGAGAAGCAGCCTGCCAGAGGACACCCCAGCCCCGGGGTATCAGCTCTTTGCCTCAGAAATGCTTTAAAATACCCAAACAACCCCTCAGACAGAAACCTCGTTGTCATTTTCCAGAGGCAGGGTCTGAGCAAGCATTTGGGAGCTGATATAATTTTAATACACTCTGAGGCCAGCCTTCCTAGAGAAGATGAATTATTTGTAATGAATTCCAATCACATGGTGCTCCAGCTCCCACACCTTCATCCTGCATATATAACCAAATTAGTTTAGGAGATGTAAGTTATTCAGGGACTTAGCAGTTCAGTCTGGCCTTGGAGGAGTTGCTCTCATTATGGCTTTTATGCAAATTCTGTCCTCCAAATCTCTTCTGAATCAATTATTACTAGATTAATTTAAACATGTCCACCTGGGGTGCCTGTATATCATGTGCCTCATGTTAAAAAGTAAAAAGGATGATAATGAATTCAGGAGGTGACTGAAACAGATTCCTGCTTTGTGGAAATGTGACCTTTTTGCATAATGTCATAAAAGAAAGAGGTTCCTTCAAGAAACATGGCAGATAGGGTTGTTCGTTGGATCAGCTGGGCTTTCAATCACTCTTTGGAAATTAGCATGATACAATAAAAAATTAATAAGAAATTTAAAAAAATATCACTTTAATGCTCCAGACTATTAAAGTCTTTGATGGACTACTAATTGAAATGTAATGCTTAATTTTAAGCAATGCCATTTTATTAATGGTAAAAACTTGAATTAATGTCATTAACCAATGTTAATATTACAAATCCCCTGAGGGATAACAAAGCAATTATGTTATTCACAGAACTGAAAGGGGGAAAAAGATGTAATCAGTACATGACTGCACTAAGGCAGAAGAGACTGCTTCCATCTGCATTACCTCAGCTGAGAAAGGGTGTTTATTTGGGTTTTTTTGAGCAAAGAGGAGGGAGAGGAAGAGAAGAAATTGTGCTAAGTTAATTATTGCTGATTTTCAGGCACTTAGTAGCTAGGAAATTATTCTGTTACTCAAACACCATACTGTGGGGACCCTGGAAAAATAATTTGGGAATGAGAAATTGATTACAAACCCTCCTTCTTGGAGGTCTCCCCTGTGTGTGCTTGGATCCTAACACATGCACTAACAGCCTTCACCTGATGGAAAAGACTGATGCAAATATGCAGCCCCACACCTGGCAGCAAATGACTGTGCTGGTTTGTATCTACCAGGGATCACCAAGGAGAACACCTTCTGCACTACTGAGTGCCCTCAATTTCATGTGAGAGCAGGTGCTTTTATTTTATATAGTTTAGCAAGTACAGCATCTTGTCAGATCCACGGTGCATACAGCAGGGGAGATGGGGTTAGACTTAATTAAAGAACCAAAACCAATACTCTTGCTAACTGCCAGAAGTCACATTGCCCAGAGGGGTTAAGAACTTTGTATAATGCTGGTATAATACTGCATTTACTCCAAAATAACCGTGTTTGACATAAATCCTTGATTAAGTATTTTTTTTATTGTGTAGTTGATAATTCAGAGACAATGGGGAGATTCAGCAAGCCAGAGCATGAAGAATTCCCCAAGGAGCTACAAACCTTTTTATTGCTAAGAATCCCAAAGGCTTTTGGTTTTTATTTACAAAAAGTGAAAGTACTGCAATGCACCCAAAACACCATTGTCAAAATCCAAATGCCTCTTTTAGTGTGCACTTTTCAATGCAAGCAGTCAAATGTGTTGCAAATTCACAAGCAGTATTAACCCATGGGAAGAGGTACAATAATAAATTTCCTCTGTTGCATGTAACATCACAATGCTCTGGTGTAAACCAGCATGGAGAATGCTCAGGAGATTCTTCTGAGACTGTCCTGCCAAGCACTTTTTAAAAATAAGGTTTCTTTGCAAAAAAAGAAAAACATTGACACTAATTACTACCAGACTTGCTATTTTTGTTGTACAGGGTGTAAAACCTCGATACCAACTCAAGATAAATCAACTGGAAAAAAACCTAAGGCCATCAGGGGAGTGAGAATCTATGCCTAAACTTGGCTGATGTAATAACAGGGATTCATACTTGGTGGCTGGGACCAGGGTGTCTTTCTTTGTAAGCCAAGCACAGAACACCCAGGTGCCTCTTTATGTTTCTGTTCAGAGTATAAACACAGCTGTAAAACACAATGAGATTTGGGGATTTTACTTAAATTGATATATTACTTAGCAATTGTATTATAAATGCCAGAATGAGAAGGGGAAGAATTACTGCAAGGTTTCCACTCTGCTTACCAATGAGGTCCTGCACGTGGCAGGCTTCAGTCTGTGGAGCAAGTTATGCTCGACAGCACGATAACTTTTCTCCTGCAAATTTGCAAATCATTGCATTTTCATCTCCCAGCAATGGTTCCTCTCTTACCTCTTGTCTCCTCCATCTCCTCAAAGAACATCAAACCTCCTGTGTAATCTTTCCATTCTGTTACTCTTCCATTTTCTCTTCCAACTCCCCACTCCTGATTTGAAAACGAGGGAGGGGAAGCCACTGAAGACACCAAGGTCAAGGCAGAGCGAGACAAAGTCAAATTCATGCAATCATTTAACACCACACGCCATCAGACCATTACAGAGACATGAGACGTTATGGATTGCAGCTTAATAGATCGCAATAGAGGATGATGGGGGAGAGGAGAAGAGAGAAATGTTCCTTCTGGGCTGAGACTTGCTGATTAAAGTGCACGAGTGGGCAGGGGACAGCATTTGTGTTCATAAAGCTGAGTCTTACCTCTCGATATTAATGGGCACACCATTGTCGCCAGACACAATGTTTTGTTATTGCGTGATTAATTGAGAGTCACACGCAATGACATATTACAGGCAGGATAAAGCTGTCACTGGAAAGCAATTCTTCACAGTAATTCCTGCCAGTCTCTACAGTCTGAAATAGCATACCTCGTTACAGACGACCCCTCAAGCACAAATGCATTACATATCTTTATATAAATAACAGTGACTAACAAGGGCAGTCTGAGGTAATCTCTGTGGGATATGAAATAGGGAAAAAGGTAAGGCAGAGAAATTGCTTTCAAATATTAGTAAGCTTGTCTGTGCTAATCCCCATCAAATGAACCATTTCTCTTTTCCTTTAAAATAAAAACTGTTCCTGCTGGAGACACAGGAAGTATGATAAAAGGACATGTTGTGACATAAATGACAACTAGAAATCTTACTTCTTCAAAAGGCCACTAGTTCTAAATCTTAAAAACTTATCTTGATCAAGACTAATTAAACTTCGACACAGTCACTTTATCACTTACTTAGGTCAGTAATTATCAGTAACTGGTCCAGCTCACTTTTTTAAAGCCACCAGATCAAAGACTCTTTTACATTTCTTTTGGCAGCAGCAAGAAGATCTCAATTCATTAATTTTCTACATGCATTTTATTTCAGTCAGAGTCACTGCATTCAAAATACAATGCAGGAAAAGAAAATCTACATTGCTCAAGGGAAAGGACACAGCCCAGGGGAATACAGGCACCCAGGAAAAACAGCTTGCATCACTTATGCTCTGTGTATGACAAATTCCTGGCTGAATTGCCAGGAGTGGCACACAGTTGCCTAATCTCCAGTTGTTCAGCATTTCCCATACCATTGGCTGACGGTCAGATCTGTTCCAGTGCTCTTTTCTTACTGCCTGATTGGAGCCAATACCCCACGACCTGGGTGAGCAATAATTTAAAGACTCACCACCAGATAGGGCAGCATTACCCAAAAACAACAGTACTGTGAAAAACAAAGTTCACTTTTTTTGTAGGATTTAAAAGGTTTAATAAAAGACAATAAAGACAAGGCAATAAAGCAAAATACACGGCCGGGGTGTCTCTGGCCAAGAGCATGCCTCTTGTCCCAGAGACCACCCCCCCCAAATATGTATATTTAAACTTTTCTAAGAACTTATTTCCATGTTTCTGGGAGCTATTTTGCATGGCCACTCCTTGGTCCCGCCTTTTTAGAGCATGTGTGTTTTTTGGCTGTGGCTTTAATTAATTCTTATCAGTCTTAATTTGAGCTCTGGTCTATAATTTCTACAAATGGTTGATGCTGGCAGCTGACCTATCAGTAACATATTCTTCTTATCAGTAGCAGGGGTCTTAACTGGGTGCTGTCCCGACCAGGCCACTCTCTACAAAGACACCTTATCAACTTTACTCCTAAAGAAAACTATATCTTTAAAACCATTTCCATACCACACATACAGTATTCACCCTCTATGAGTGCGAAAAGGAAAAAAACCCAATACCATAATATGTATTTATAACAACCTTATATGTATAACACTCATCTTAATATTTGTGAAAAGCCAACTTTATAATATGCGTTTACAGCAGTACCTTCTGTTTGGCAACCTCTCCATTAAAGAGTTCCATTTCACACCACCAGACACTGTTTTAAGCCATTTCAAGCTCAGCCACTTGGACTTTCTGTTAGCAACCACTGGCAAACTAAGGAAAAGTCATGCAAAGGTCTTTACCTGCTTGGAAGATGTTCTCTACCTCCTCAGAAGATAGGAGCTTGCAGTCTCTCATAAATCTGCCACTGACAGGAGCCAAGAGAAATGGGGACAGGAAAGCACAAAGCCTGGGCTGTCCTGTGGCCTGGAGGCAAATAGCAATCTCTGTCTTCACCTAACTCAACCAGAGCCCTGCAAGGGAGTAAATCTGTGTCCACTGGCCTTTTTAACAGCCCCTTAATGACCGTTAACTTTTTTCAGCCAGCCATTGATTCTAATGGCATGTGCATTCACACACAATAATACCTCAGACGGCCTTCATTAATTTACCATGCATAATTTCTCTGAAAGCTTTTGCCAATAGAATACCCCTAAACTGACTCACTAACTCATGAAGATAAAGCACTTTCTGTGTGAAACCATTATGCAGATGCACAGCATTCTCCTCAAATAAGTTAAAAAGTAGGTATTGTTCGGTGTCTACCCATTTTTTGGACACAGCAAAGTACCAGGGCTTGAAAATGTAAAGCTGCTGCTGGAGTATCCGGTGTGACAATGAATATGTAAGATACTCCAGGCTGAAGAAAGAACAACAAGAAAAAAGGCAAATTATATGAAAAAGCCTTTCTGCTGTGAAGTTCCTGAAATCTTTTACAAATTTCGACAATGGGAAGTCCTAAAAGTGAAAGGCTGTTAAAATTCCAAAGGAAAATGCAGCAATATAGATATTCACAGGCCTGGGTCCATTCATCCGGAGAGAGGGTGGGGGAAGATCCAGCAAAGGGAGTGTATTAGAAACAAACCATCCCAGAGAACAAGGGTTTGGAGCTGTCAGGAGCTACAGTGCTGCCGTTAGCCTTGCAGTAAATTATGGAGCTGTCAGCATTTTCCCATTATAAATCTCTCAAGCCTCCTCTTATGTACACTAATGTAAGATTCAGACCTCAGTCCCATGGTGGCAATGATACCGCAGACAAAAGCATCACAGACCCCCTTTGGAAGTATAAGATCCATAAATCCAACCTGTGGTCTTATAAACTCTAAAAGATGTTGGTCATAGGGAATAAAAAAAGGTCACTGGTTCTTTTTTTTTTTTTTTTTTTCCTTAATTACAATTAGTTTGTCTTTAAACAAAGTCAGAGGATGAGAACTGAGGAGCTGATTGAAAAGATGATCAGGAATAGGCTCCTCTTTTGCACTACACTCAAGTCTTTTATCAGCTTGCAAGTCTCTCATCCCTTTCCGGAGGATTGATCACAGAGCCCATGAGTGCTGTGACTCCACTTCCAAGGTTATAGGTGCTGTCCTACTCGTGTAAAAAAACACCTTCCTTAGACAGTCACTTATGAGGACCTGCAATATTAAATGTGGAGGTAAAATAAAGATTAAAATAAAATTAGATCTGAAAATTTAATCTGTCTCAAATTCATGAGTCGTGGGACTTGGGGTTTTGGTTTCTCATCAATGAGCAGTGAACCCCTTGCAGGGAGTTCAGAAGCCACAGAGCAGATGGATTAGGAGCACAGCTCTTAAAAAATTCTCTATTAATAGCAAGCCTTATATTTTTAAGAAATTGGATTTTTTGTTGTTATTTCAGGATATAGACTGCAAGAGTCCCCATGTACTTCCGTGCAAAAAAAAAAGGAAGAAAAAAAAGATAATGAAGACTGACAGTGTATGTGAGGGGAATATGCTCACATGGAGATACTTTTTCAAGTGAAAGCCATCAGGAAGATTTTGGCAACATGGATTTAGTACAAAGGATATAAGCCATTATCGGCACAAAGGTAATGAAAACGAAGGAAAAACACCTCTGCCTCGAGTTAAAGACCATTAATATTGCCACTAATTATACACACTTAACTACAGCTCTGCCTGGAACCGTAACATCACAACATGCCAATTAACTGTCTAGGGAGTAACAGACTGCTTTAAAAGTCCCTAAATATGTGTTTACAGATGATAAGGGGGAAAGTGATTTATCACAGACTGAAGAGGAGCATCTCCCCTGTCCCCTCTTCATTTTTTTCTACATTTACCTTGCTCCAAACACCAGGCTCTTCCTCCATTCTCTTGAGGCCAGCCCGGGATGCTGAGCCTGGTCTGTCAAACTGGGCAGACTTGGGCAGGGGCTGCAACTCTCCAGTTACTCAGGGGCCAGCAGTAAATCTCAGCACCACATACATGCCTGTACTAGGCATCAAGTGGTGCGTATGCTGGAGGATTTGGGACTGCAAGCAGTCTGTCTGCTCCAGATAAAGTAATGACTCAAACACAAGGCAGGAGACCCTCGAGGCTCCCAGTGCGTGCGCCAGCCCAGCAGAGTTACAGCCACCCCCAGCCCTCCATTCAGCAGGAATAGCAAATCACTCCTCACGTTTTGCTAACCCTTTAACAGTGTTTCCATACAGTACCGTCCTTTGCTCTTGGCTTGTGTACTATAGGGGAAAAAGTAGGACAATGATTCCCTTCTTAATTCCTGATTTTTACTTTTTTTTTAACTGGATAGGGTTTTTTACTTAAATCTTCCAGTGTATCTGTTTATAAAATAACCAGCATAGCACTCTGCTTCAGAGAGAATATATAACAGAAGAATAAAATTCTATCCATATGTCCGAAGTACTAGAGGTTCACAGTAGAGCTGGCAAATGGTGTAATTAATCCTGACTGCATTTCAGCAAAGAAAAATCTCAAAATAATGTACAATTTCTCTCTTTGTGAATTACCACTTGAGAAAACTCCCTGCCTGTATCATATATACCCAAAGACATTTTTGCAGATTGTTTACAATAAATCAAATTTGGGACAGTGCTTGACTGATGAAATTTCAAACACCATCTCTTTATTCTTTGGGTGCTCCTTTTATAATGTCAAGTTAACAGAAAAAACACAGCGGATACACAGACGCCAGACACATTCAAAGGTTTCCATCTGGGCTTTAATTACTATCACAGTTGCCTCACTAAATTGAATACTTTCCTCCTCCTCCTAAGGGCTTTGCCTTGTATCTGATTCAGCTTACTTTGCCTTGATGAACAAAATCTGGTATAATCATTTTCTATGATGCCCCAGAGGAGCATCATCCCATGTATAAACTTGCTGCCCCATAAGTCATTTTTTTAACATTTCTCTGTTCAGACATTATCCTGAACTGTTCTGATATTTATTTTTTTTCCTTCAGGAAATTATTTTGGAAAAGTCCTAAAGCAGTCCTTTTCTCCAAAAGCCACATTTAGATTACATTAAGTCACTGCTGTTATTGTAAAATTTAAAAAGAGGCAACAATGTCCAAAGCACTTCTTCCAAATGCAGAAGACAAACAAACCCCCCCTTCTCCCTCTGCACACAGCATCACCTGTTTCTGACCCCACTGACCAGTTCATTATTGCTTTCAGATGGTAATTAGTGAGGCCAGACAGCCTGAGCTTTGCCATTTCTCCTGATCTGCTAGGCTTGGCCCCCCTCAGTTACTATCAGTGTCTTTCTCTAGGTGTTCTCAGAGAGCAGGAAGTGTGTGCCATCTGTTTAAGCTCCCCTGATTTGAACGGTTAAATAAAAACACATAACATAATCCACAAAAATGTCATTGTTAGGGTTCTGCAGCAAGCTCTGAACCCTTGATAATTAACTACAGACCTACTTGTTGGTTTCCAATAAGGTCATTCTTTCAGTAATCAGAGGTGGTCCCAGGAGGTAGTACATAAATAGCCTATATTGAAGCCTAAATTAGGCTAACTCAGAACTTTCTGTACTCTTCACTGCAAATAAAGCAAATATTTATAGACTCTTGCAATTTTTGACGTTCCTACCTAGGAATTAGCATCAGAGCAGTTCTTCTTGCTCATGGTAAATCAGAATCCTAGCAAATGTCCCAAAGCTCAGATTCCTCAGTGTATTATTTTTATTTGAAACTTCCCTCACTAGTCTTTAGATAAATAATAAAACAAAACAAAATAAAACAAAATAAAACAAAATAAAATAAAATAAAAATTCATTCAAAAGGAAGATGAAAACAGACTTTGAAGGAAAATATCCCTCTGTTAAAATCTTGTTAAGTCATATTGCTACAGACTTGGAACACCTGGCTTCTATTCTGTGCTCTGCCACTGACTCTCTGTAGCCTCAAGCAAGTCCTTTCAGCTGTAAGTCTCCATTTTTTCATTCTTTTCAAGCAAATAAGAGTTTTCCTTAATTCTCCCCTTTGCTTTCTGTCTTGGCCATCCAGAGCCATGCATAATTTTAAAGAAGGCAAGTAACAACACTTCTCCCTGGATGTACCAAACAAGTGGACATTTCTCTGAAGGATGGAGGCTCTGGACTGTAAAGATCATCTCCTAATATTTGTGAACTCTTCTTTTTTTTTAGAGCATTTAGAGAAGGCTAATGTTATTCTGTAGGAGTTTCTGGAAGCAGCTGGCTGAGTTTCTGCTGGAATCATCACTTTAAACATTGTTGGGATGTCATTGTTTTGTTCAGAGGTGTCAGAACGCCTAGAGCTTTGGCCAGCCATCTTCTCTCATTAGTAATTTTCACACAAGTCTAAATAAATGTGTTTGTACTGTGCCCAACGTAATGCAGCTCCTGTGTGCCACATTAACACAGCTAATAAATAAAAAATCCTATTCATGATATTCTTGCACCAAGCCAGCAGTAGAAAATGGCCACTCATCAGGGAAGTGGGAAGCATTAGTGGCTGGGGTGGATGGTGTTAGCAAACAGGCTCCAGCTGGAAGAGCAAGCAACTTTATCAATTATTTTCAATAGCAAACTGCATTTCCTTGCCCTTCTACTCCCTCATAGAGAAGGTCTGGTGAAAAGCACTGTACCCATTTATCCTTAGTGAGCTCTTGAGCCAGCAAGCCCCTTTGTTACATTTTGGCCTGGAAACTGAGATCTGAATGATCAATGCTGTTCGGCTGCTGCCTCTACACAGGGCAGGAAGAATGATACCAATGGGCAGTGAAGAATACTCCTTCCTCAATAGCTGCCACCAACATGCTAGATGCCTTTCAGATACTCAACATCCAGCCTAAAAGTGTTGTCAAAGCGCTCCCAGGCACCACTGGAACACAAAATTAACGCACAGGAGAACATCTCTGTGAATACATCAATGGAACTCCATGCCTCATGCCTGGACTGCACCCAGCTGTGGTGCAGCTTCCTTACATCTCCTTATCACTATCAATCTATCTTACCTGGAATGATAAAGTGATCTCATTTCACAAGAAAATGTTTTAAGAACAGAGACTTGACTTTAGAGACAAACATAGTTATCATAGAATGTATACACATTTTCCCTCAGAAAAATAGAATTTCAGACTAATCAGACTATTTATTTGTTCCAGGTAGCATGATTAATGGTTTTCCCATTTCACAGAATAAACACATTTGAACAAGAATTCCAAAACCACAGTATCCCACTGAACTCCCCCCAGCCTGTGGGTTTAGAGAGCAAAGGTTCCAGTTTCTTTCAGCCAGGAAATGAGCTCCTGTCCTTTCAGGGCTGGGTACTACCAATACAAATAATCCCCTATCATCTTACTCAGATGCACTGAGTCTTTGATAGAAGCAATTTCATGAACAGTCTGCAGAAACTCCCCCTCTCTGCAGTCCCCGTTCAAAGCTCTTTATTTCCACTGCCTTTTTCTTCACTTCCCTTTTTCCTCAGATGAGCCCAGCTCTCAGACCGAGACAATTACATTTTCTCCAGAGCAATAGAGCTAATGTTACTCTCAACAAAGTTCAAGAGAGTTACAACAATATTCATGGCCAAGACCCCTTGCCTCTGAAGACACTTGACAGAGGAGAAAGATGGTGCCTTCCTAACCACCAGGCTTGCAAAAATCCAAACCAAGAAATCATTCACCTGTGCTCATAAAAAGTAATACTTTGCTGTGATTTTAAAAAGTGAGCTACTGAAATCTAGGAGTGCTAAAGGAAAAGCAGCCTTCTATGAATCCTGGGTGGTTCACTGTGAAGATGACAGTTGCCCTAGAAACCTCATAAACTGGAGTGGCAGATAACTGAAGTAGATGAGATCTGTCAGAAAAAGTTTGGCACCATCAAACCAATGCTTTGAAAGCATAAAAATGACTAATTGTCTGTGTTTTCTTTGCCACATCAGACAAAAGGCTTTCCTGGCAGTGAAGGACAGCTTTCTGAGCTGTGTTTTGCTATTCACTCATCTGCTTAAATTTTGAGTGTAAGATTTAAAGCTTGTTTTAAAAAATTAAAAGCTTCTTTTATTCAAATGAAAGCTAAGTAAGTAATGGGTTTGTCTTCTTTCCCCTTCTCTCCCAAAGGCCTGAGTTCAGATAACCTTCTGAAAAAGACTGGTGTTCTGCTGGTCCTAAACCTTACTCAACACCACTATAAAGATGCCACCTAACTCACCCCAGGTCTTATTTTATGAACAGGAGGTTATCAAGAAGAAAAATAAATACTGGAGGTCTGACCTGTGATGCATTGATAAAACAACCTTACTTTGAACAGATTCTGAGTTGTCATATCAAATTTACAGAATCATAGAATCATCTGGGTTGGAAAAGACCTCCAAGATCATGAAGTCCAACCATTAACCCAGCACTGTCAAGGCCACCACTAAACCATGTCCCCAGGTGCCACATCTACAGGTCTTTTAAACACCTCTAGGAATGTTGACTCAACCACTTTCCTGGGCAGCCTGTTCCACTGCTTGAGAACCCTTCCAGAGAGGAAATTTTTCCCAATATCCAATCTAAACCTCCCCTGGCACAACCTTGGGCTGTTGTCTCCTGTCCTGTCACCTGCAGCCTGGGAGAAGAGGCCCACCCTCACCTTACTACAGCTTCCTTTTGGCAGTATATAGAGAGCAACAAGGTCCCCCCAAGCCTCCTTTTACCCAGGCTAAAGAACATGAGTTTGTTCAACCACTCGTGATAAGACTTGTTCTCTAGATTAACTACTCAAGGTAGTGACTTTTGCCAAGCCCACTTATCTTGATTTCTCATCTACAATAAATAAACAATAACACTGAAAAAGAGAAGGTTGAGTTCAAAAAGAAAAAAACCTTTCGTTATACAGTATTTAGACTTGTGTTTCCTTATTTGGCCTCTTTGTTTCTCATTCCTTTTCCCTCCCTTTAACTGGCCAGTTGCCAATAGAGGAGAAGAGATAAGCAACAAAAATTGATTATAAGCAATAAAAGGCATTTGAAACTTTCTTGAGGACTGAGCCAGAGCAGGAGGGAAAACTTAGGAACTCTGGATTTTCTATGCTCTTCTTCACGGGTCCTGAGCGATGCCAGTGTAACTGTGCAAGCAGCACACAAGCAAACAGCACAGCTGTTTGCATTCTCTCTGTGCACAGGGAAGCAATTTTCCCCTTTCATTTATTATTCACAACTTGCTGCAGCCATTCTGCAAATTCAGTACATCTCCTTTAATGCAACAATGAGATTGAGATGCAGATTCTTTCCCTTGTGTTATTTGTGGGTTTGGTTTTTTTCCTTGAACACTGAGAACGCTGGATTTGGGTTTTCTTTCTACTTAAATTTCTCTTTTCAATTTGGAGATGATTTAAACTATGCAGAATGCAGACAGGCAACAAGTAAGGATTTCCTGCTCTGATCCATGCCTTCTCTTCCAGTCAAGCCTGCAAAAATAACCCCTGAATCCTCAACATGGACACACCCCTTAGAATTTAGAGCAGAGATAGTCCCAACTCTCCCAAAAATGGTTTGGGAATTCAATGGCTTCAGAGAAAATGCTGTCTCCTTTTCCTCTCTACACTAATTAGTACAAACCGTAGTCAACTCCTTTGCAAAAAAGCAAACATGTAACACTAATAGCCATT
Source organism: Polioptila caerulea (assembly GCA_013397295.1). Classification (NCBI taxonomy): domain Eukaryota; kingdom Metazoa; phylum Chordata; class Aves; order Passeriformes; family Certhiidae; genus Polioptila; species Polioptila caerulea. The sequence goes on from VYXF01002425.1 coordinate 2,817,095, forward strand.
ACCATTACTAACTCCCTGCTTTTGAAAAAAGCCCTTGACTGCAACCCCCAATATTTATTCTCACTTGATGTTAAGATGACAGATTTGCCAACCAGCTTGGGAGGTGAAATAGCATCAGTGGGCCACCTGCTGCCTTAAAGTTTAGCTTTAATAATACAATGCAATATCATAAGAGGAAGTCATCTGATGCAATTGATACAGGAGGAAAATGTAGATTTTCTCACTCTCTCTGGAAGTTTTGATTTAGGCACCAAAATGAGATATATTGTTGTGCTCCTACACATCCAAACTGAACAGAGCAAAGTCAGATCCATCCCTGGTGTGAGCCTTGGCTTGGCATGGGGCCAAAAAAACAAGAGCATAGATTTCTTCCCACAGAGCAGGGTTGGCAGCCACTCTGCATTTCTTCTCCAGATAAAGTGGAATATCTTTGTTTTGCTTTGAGAAGTTAATCGTTGTATCATTGAGGCTTCATACCATACTGCATAGGAGTGTCTCTGGACAACATCCATCCTGTGGCTCAGCATGGTTGGTTACCTGTTCACCCACTACAGCATCACTGCTGTTTCTATACTGTCAGGACACAATCAGATTTCATTTCAATATTGCATTGGTGCCATACCCTGAACACGAAACACCAATTTGCACACAACATGTTAGGAGCCAGATTGCACAACTGTAACCCAGTCCAAGACCACTGACAAGAGCAGAAGTGCATCATGCACATCAGCAGATCACCTGCTCCAGGTCTGATGTTTAGGGGCAGGACTGCCCAGAAAAACTTTGGGTTTGAATCTAACATAGTCTGGGCAGTTCTTCTAACCTTTTGATGATGTGGTGCTTAGATTGCCTGGTTGCCTTACCAAAATATCTTAGTGACTTAAATTTGTGAAATGCATTGAGATTTTAGGGTGAAACAGGCTGTGGGAAGTCAGAGCATCGCTGCAGATGTGATCAAATGTGCTGTACACTGTGGGGTATGTAACAGTTCTGCCAACATAGGAATGCTAGCAGACTTCTGCTCTTTGTAACTTGGCATGATTGGCATGATATAAAGGACTAAGTTTTGGAGGACAATTTAGTAGTACAAGCCCTATCATCCCAACCTGGCTATCTGCATGACTTACGTGGGTTACTGCAGTAGCCCATCTCCAGTATTCACAGTTCTAGTGAAGATTAACACTCCTTTTTAAGAGATATCAAGTAAGTCCCTTGTTCCCTTGATGGGAAATCCTTTTAGGAAAAAATATAAAGCTTTAGACTGTCTGCATTCTAACCTAGAAAGCAGAGGACCCTGCTAAATAAAAGTGTAAGCCTGGGTTCTTCACCATCAGTTAGGTTGGGATGAAAGTCCTTCTTTTCATACACAGGCTGATATATTAAATGTGTCTTGACAGTGAGATCAGCTCCAGGTTTAAATCAGAAAACAGAAAATCCCCATGTAATTTCAGTAGTGCCACTTCACTGAATAAATGCTTACACCAAATTCAGGTCAACCCAAATGCCATCTGCCCTGGCTGGTATGACATGTAAAGGGTAAGGGTTTCTCTGCCAGGAGCAGATACCTGCAGAATTTCTTTTCTACCTTTGCAAGGGAACAGGAACTGATCATTTACAGAGTGCAAATACACCTGAGTGTCATCTAAGGCAGAGCCTCTATCAGAACAGAGCACCACCACTTACAGGGGCTCACGTTGTTTTTCCTCCCCCATTGAATAGACTGCTAAATGAACAAAATCAATTTGATCTCACACATCTAACTAGCATATTAGAAAAAATTTCAAGAGCAGCTGCTGCCTACCTACAACTCTCTAATTCCAGCCCAAACAATCTGTTTCCCAGTTGTGGGAGAGCAATCCACAAAAGGACCCAACAATCAGAGTCAGCAGAGAGATGACATTGCGCCTCCATCTCTGGCATGCAGCTAATTACAAAGGACAATTATTATAATTAATGCCAGTGGATGTGGCCAAGTCTCCCTGCAACTGCTGTGGGGAATTTCTACCCCAAATTCAACCAAAAACCATCTGTCAGACAGGAAAAGCACAAAATAAAACCCCTCCTTGCCAAAGATTCTCAGTAAAATGTTTTACTGCTGCTAACCTGGCAGTAACAGGGAGATCACACAAGTTTCAAATAGGAACCACAGTGAGAAGTGAAAATCCCTGACTTCATATTCTCTGCCCCATCACGTAAACAGTCCACTGATTTATGCAGCAAGAGGCTGTTGCTGGAGAGGCTCAGGGATGTATAAGTTACACAATCCTGTTTGTCATAAGCTGGTTTGTTTTGTACAGAAGTAGAGATCAGGTAGAGAAAATGGACTGCAAATGCTGCTGCTGCAGAGCTCTGTCAAGGGAGTGAGTTACACAAACGCAACTTGATACTGACCATTCACACATTTACATTTTCTCATCCTTGTACCTCCGTGACCACTTGAAAGGCAATAGGAATAAGGACAAATTATGAAAGCAGATATATCATGACTGATCCATGCACATACTGTTAAGAGGAAAATTTGGCTATGCAGAAAATTTGTTGACTATGTCAGGCTTCTTTCTGTGCAACACACCAAGTCCACACAATTGTCTGTCATGGTGATCTGATTTCCTCAGAGCAGATCTTCTCTTGCTGCAGTGCTGCAGGTGAGCTCTCATCAAAAAATACCCACCCATTGATTTATTTATCACTTCCTTCAGGCTAGGTGTTGGCACCCAGGCCACTGTAAGAAATGAGGTGATGGTACTCAGGCATACCTGAACCAGCTGAGACTGTCACAGACTCAAGTACTTGTTGTACAATAGAGAAAAAAGAAAATGGCCAAGACAAAAGCGTTGCAAAGCAGGAGTGTTCTCAAAAATGTTACATAGTGAGTAATACTGGGGTGTTTTTCTTCCCAAAGGGTGATTCTTACTGGCATACAAAAATAATAGCTTATAAAGTTTCAATATTACCTTCTTCTGGACATGTTCAGCAGTCTCGCCAGCTCAAGTGAGAAGCCTCCCACATTTTAGGGCTGATCTATGCTGGGATCCCTAAGCCAGATGCAGATACATTCACACCATCTTCAAAATGTGTACTACAGGTATCCACAGCAGTTTAGGCACAGCAGAATGGAGCACAGCTACACATCTTAACTGGGAATATCTGAGTCAAAATGCTGCTGGAAAGACTCAAACTCACAGCACATAGCTACACACTCACACTGCCTGATAGGCAGGCTCCAAGGAGTTGAAAAGGTAGAACTAGAGTCTGCTGAAGAAAGAGATACCTGCAGATGAATCCACAGCCATTCACTTCCACTGAGTTATTACAAGATCAAAGACAAGGTGAGCTGGGGCTGACATGGCTGGAACACCTGGTTCAGCTCCTAGCCCTGCAAGAGGTAACTTACCCAATTTAATGCAGGCAGATAGATATGGGCAACTTACTAGTATGTGCAAAAGCATCTGAGGATATACTTCTATTCATCCCTGTTACTGAAATAATTATTGAAATAGACTTCTGCCATCTGTAGCACCTCATGGGTCAAAGTTAAGGTGTCTTTGCAGAATATTTCTGTACAGGTGCACTGAATTACGTACATGTATTGATCTGAGCTGAATGAAAATTGATAGATCTAAGTTCTTGTTGATGTACGACTATGCAACATTCGACATAAGTTAATTAAAAACTGCTCAGTACTCTTCACACATAGGCTGATGGTGAATACATCAGTAAAACCAAAACCATTACACAGGACAGTTGTTTTGAGCTGGAATGTACACATGTAGGTTTGTGACATACTAGAGAAAGATGAAATATTACTGTTTAATTTCAACACTTTCAGAGTCATGACAATTACATGTTTATCAGCCTCTTTAAAATGTTTGCCTTACTTCCCATCAATATTTAATTCTTCTCTTGTTAGTGGTTAGCTCTGAAAGAGAATAAAAGGCTCCAAAGGAATAAGGAAAGCCATTAATAACTTTCAAGAAAAATCATCTATGGCTTCCAGCTAAGTAAATCAAGCTCTTTTATGACATAATGTGGGTAAGACAAAGTTAATTCTAAGGATTTAAATGTAAAAGTTTTCCCAAAAATCTAACTTGTCCTTTTACATTTGAAATAACTCCTGCTCAGACTAGTCAGAGAAAATAATCTTTGTAGCTTTTAAAAAAACAACATCTGAAGCAGTTTTCTCACCATGCCAGCAGTTCAAATGTTGGTATGTACTTTTTAATATCTAAAATTACTTCTGTTTTCATATTGATTTCTGGAACATCAATGAGGAAACAATCTTTGTATCCATGGTGGGAATCCCCTGAACGACCTGAGCCTGATGAGAGGAGAAAAATAGAGATGTCCAAGTCAAGGAAAGTAGTTTAGTATAATAACTAAGGATGTGGTGAAGCTACAGTTTTCAAACACACCTTCCTGTCACATAACATAAATCCATCAGCACCAGGTCACTGCTACATCCCTCTGGGGTGCAAATGTAATTGAAACCTCACAGCCACTTAAGAGCTGTTGTTTTTCTATGTTTAAGAGGCTAGAGAGGTTAGACTCAACTGCACTGATAGATCAGATCGGGCTGGCATTTGTACCACCACTGTCCAACTGCAAAGTAAATTATGGACAAACGTTTTGCTTCTGATTTGCACCAACTTGCTGTACACACACCCAAACCACTCAGCTGTGAGAGTCAGGGGAGATGAGCCTTTGGAAGAATATATAAAGAATCAGTTAAAGGTGCTTAACATCTGTTACTGAACTACATTATGTCTCATCAGTTAGATTTGATTCTACTTCCCACCGGTGTTTTTCTTTATCCCTCTATCTTCTTTCCATTATTTCTGTTCAAAGGAGTAAAGACAGTAGATAAAATGTTAAAATTATTTAGGATTTTCAGCTGTAAGAAGAGTGTATAAGCAACATTAAGAATCTGATTTCAGTGTAAGATAGGATATTTGGATAAATCAGATATCCCAGAGCAATTCAGCTGCTTGGAATTGCTGATTAAAGAAAGATCTGCTGTTCTCTCCCTTGAATGATGAAAAACTGTTCCTGCAGCTGACCTAGCTATGTCCTTTCAATTTCTTTCTCTGTTCTTTCCTTTTCATATAATTTTTTGGAAGTTGCCTTTTTAATTTTTTAAAGCATTATTTTGTACCAGGTGCTGCAGACTCTGATGGAACTGCAAGACTGCAGCATAGTGTAGACAAAAGGGGGCCAGGTCTCATTTAGCTACATCTGGAAGGGAAGGCAGCTGAGCTGAGACACACAGACATCAGCACAGATCAGCCACCAAATTCAGGCACTTCAGCACAGGCTGACTTCTGCATTACTGCTGCCTTATTGATGCAGATTCTCTGAACAGCAAAGTTCTCAGAAGACCAGAATAAAAGAGTTCAATGTTGAGGGCAACAAGCACTGTATGGTCCCGGTGCTGGTGGAGTTTTCTACAGGGGACTATTTTGTATTCAGAAACTGGGGATGAGCTGAATCTTTAAAACATGAGAAAAATCCAAGCCCACAAAGTTAAGTTGATTTCTACCTGAGAAGACAAGAGGTGGAATGGTGGTGCCTGCGAGCCTGCCTGGGCAGCAAGGTCTGCCTGTCCCTGAGGGCAGAAGTGGGAAATTGCCTGTTACACCACAGGCCAATGTACTCCACAATTTGCAGTCCTACTCAGTTTCACTCTGCTGATAGTGTTGGATGAAAATGGATTTGCCCACATAACCATGGCTAAAAATGCTGCAATTCTGCAGCTTGTGCAGGCCTTTCTCCAGCAAATGCCTCCTTAAAATTGCAGGAATGGAGTCTCACCACCACACTGTGTCTGTGCCTCCCACACCTACGAAATCAGCCAGCAGTGCCTGGCACCCTGACATTGCACAGCAAGAGAGCAAAAAACACACAAACCTTATTTGGACATTCTTTTAAATAACGTTTTACATGTCTGAGTGGAATTCTTTGGGATATTTAATCTCCCTTTGTTACAGAGAACCACCTGGTAGAATGATACGGCGCAGAGTCCCAAGGCAGGTTGATGTCAGGGTTGGCAATGCTCAGGTCTGACTTGCAGGAAGGATATTTTGGGCTGATGTTGACATCCTATACACTGAGATGTTATAGCCAAGTTGTCTGTATCAATTCTGTCTTAATTCTCTCTTCGATAGGTGGGAATTAAGAAATTACAGGAAGTCAAGTGGCCTCAATCTCCTACATGGTTATTATATCAAAACTGAGTGATCATTCTGCTGACTCAAATACATGAGGAAAGAGCAAAATCACAGTCACTCAAATATAAAAAAGCAGCTAAAAATGAAAGCAGACTGTGGTTAATTAAGTAATGAGGAGAAAGCACACCTATTTTTCATTTGAGTTTTATGTAATTCACATGCTCACAAGTCTTCACTGCTTCATAATAGACCTAAGAACTCATTAGCAAAGCTTATTTTAATTCTGAGAAAATTATTGTAATATCTGCCTATGGAGTTGCATAAGTGATTTACTTAATTTATCCAGTGGAAAGAGAGGACTAAACTGTAAGTGATAAATGTAATGAAAATTGGGCATTTCCACGGCACTATTTAAATTTTTCCTCATCTTCCCTGGTTCCCCACTTGGCCAAGCCATGCTGGCCCAGCTACCTTTGCTTCTATCCCTGCTCTGCTCTCTAACATCAGCATCTCCCTCCTAACATCCCTGCATGCACAACATCAACACACTTCAGGACACCAGCCACCTCTGAAGGCTGTGAGGCAGAGGAAACTCCTTTATGGCACTGTGTAATTTCCCACATCTTCCCTAAGGCATGTGACACTGGATACTGCCACTGGCAGCACACTGCAGAGAGAATGACAGCCAGTTTTATCTGCATCTGTCAACTAAAATGTGCACCATTAATTGTTGTGCCAGTAGTCCTGTAGGAATGAACCACCCACAAGAACGATAGGGTGTGTCAAATAACCAACGTCCTGCTGAATGAAAGTTATCTTCAGGAAGGTATTAAAAAATAATGCTGGATACCAGACACAGCTACGTTGACTTTTTCATCTGCACAGTATTGGCATCATTCACAAACAAGGGCCTGGAGCTAAACAACCAAAGTAACTTTGGAGAACAGACTTCATCCTATTCTGCCCTGTGTATAATATACAAAATTACCAGTCAGCTTCCTAACCCAGCCCCCTCAGTGCTACTAAATCCCTTTAAAAAGCAGGAAGAAAAATTGTTTTCTCCTCTACAAAAAAGGAAGAGTTTGCAGTGGTCAGAGATTGAGAAAAAATGTTCTGACCTGGAAACTGACTGGGTTTAGTGTGTAAACATTAATCAGAAATAAATAAGAAATATCAAGGTATGTATTGCACTGTGGATCATGCACCAATGTTCATTACTGCCAAACCAAAGTAGGAAATAACCCAAAGAGGAGGATCTCAGTGCCAGAAGAAGAAGTCAAGGCCACAAGGGTAAAAAACAAGCATAAAGAAAATGCAAGAGTTTGAGAAAACTAGTTATTTACTCCTGGGAATATGGGGAGAAGGAAGCAGAGCACTCTCAGGGTCTGTGAAGAAAGAGCTTCAGTGACTTCCGCTTCCTTTGCAGTCATTCAATCCTGACAGGCAGGGACAAATTGAATAAAAATCAAAAGCACCGAAGGAAAAGGGGAAGCAACACTTTTCATTAGCTTTCATATCTGCCAGTGTGGTGGGAATCCCTGGAGAAGCCGTGCAGTGTGTGATAGCCTGGGCACAGAGCTGCAGTCCGTGCCCACTGGCTGGGGGAAAGTACTGGGGGAAAGTCAACCAGTTAAATGCTAAACCAAAAGATCAAACAAATAGGCAAGTCCTAGAATCTTAAAAATCAACCAAGTGCTTTATTGGGAATCAATATAGCTCCCTTAGGAAAGAAATAAGATAATGGAAAGACTTAGATTCAGTATAGAGCCCTTCACCTGAATTCCGTACAGAAGGGCAGCAGTGACTCAGAATAAAAATGGCCAGACCCAGGCTGAGACAGAATAAAAGCAGACAGCACATTTCTATACCACCACTGAAATGAATAGTCTTAATTCATGTGATCAATTTATCTGCCTCTCAGACACAGAATTTCTCTTTAATATCACCCTCTGTTTCAAATCAGATAATTTTCCTTCTTTCTTTGCAAAAATCCAGGTTCTACCTTTCTACTGCTTCGATCAAGCCTTGTCCCATCACTTTTCTAGGTCAATTCCTCCATACCATCACTCATCCTGATCTTCTCACAGACTTCCATCCAACAAATTTCCAGCAATATTGAACTAATGCTCCTTTGGAATTCACCATAAAACAATACAGCAAGCAAAACGGTGACTTCCAGATGTCTAAAGATACATTCTTCCTCTTCCTTGCCTGCTTCCACACTCTCTCCTACCTGTTGGATCTCTACCACATGTCCACTTGGTCCATCTCTTTTTCAGGTTGGAGAGTCCTGCTCTGTTTTACTCGTTTACAGACAGAACTGGTCATAAACTTATTTTCTTACAACAGAGGTCAGTAATTGCCCTCCTCAAGATCAAGTCTGAAATCAGGCAACTGAAGGCTGAAACAACACTTCCGAGCCTCCCTGATTAGGGTTTGCCCATGAGTAGCCAAGACTTCACTGTACATGATGCCCTACAAACACCCCCATCCCAGCTCAGCTCCAGGAGCAGCAGTGTCCATCAGAAATATGTCAAAACTACTGGTATGTCCTGAAAGGGTCAAAGCAAAGATGATAAAGGGTTTATGCTCAAGATTCTCACGTATTATTCTGGCTCTCCTCGCAGCAGGCACAAGTCAGGAGAGATCTCCTTCCAAGGCCTGATCTCATTAAACTGCAACAGAATTTCTCTGAACATTCACTCAGTTTTCTGTGCTTTTTGCCCTTCTTGGCAGGAAAAGGTGCTTTTGATAGCTTGTCTATTTAACAGGGAAATTCCTCAGAGGGTCTTTGCTGAGAACATACAAAAATTCACTGACAGCTGCTGTGATGGTTGCTCGTTTTTGGGTTAACACACAGTATTTAGACAGGAAGCAGTTGAGGAAAGGTACAATTTATTAAAAATAGGCTCAGTTCCAAACCTCACATTACAGTACAACACATGGCACAGAGACAACACACTCCCACTGCAGCTACCTGCACGGATGGGCAACCCCAGATTCCCATGTTTGTGTGAGCCTGGTGCAGGAGCTGCAGTTACACCCAGGGAGAATAGGACCCACACAACCTGCAGTCCTTCAGAACTAGAACACTGCCATAAATTCCTTTCTTGAAAGACAAGGTCTTCTTTTCCACATAGTGCAAAGTGAAGCCAAATTTTTGCATTTTTTACATCTTTAAAGCAGCTGTCAGATAGAAAGCTCTCTCTCTGAAGGACTCACACGGTCCCTCACAGCACAGCACCAGTGTAACCCTAATTATCTTTACTGCACCTTTGGGAGAGATCTCCTCCAACTTACAGGAGGGAAACTGAGTCAGAAAGCCACTCAGAGATTTTGCTTGGTGTTCCCCACTGCAGAGGAGGGTGATGGTCACTTTGGCTCTTACAGAATCCCCCCAGCACTTATCTCACTGAAAAACAGTGGGATAAGTGCACATTGTCTCGTTCACTCCAGCACGGAGGTGGAGGTGGGGTTTTGTCCCCCTCCACCAGCAGCCTCTCCCCTTCTGCTCTTTTTCTATCCCCAGGGAGGCTGCATGGCTTTGGTGGGATGATTTCTGTATGTTCCAATCCATGAACCCCACAGGGACTCACACTGAGAGCGCTGTAAAATTCACATCTCCCTTCTGGCACCGGAGTGACCTGGTGTGCCCTGCCAGGCACCAGCTCCCACCAGCACAAGGTTTGTGCTCCAGACACACAGACTCTCATTCTCCTCAAGCAGCCAGCAAAGAAAACCTCTGAAGTGGGTTCATGAAGCACCTGATGTCAGCCCACACAAAACAGTCACAAAATGGTCACTTCCAAAAAATGGTTGCTATAAAAAAAGAGATGAGATTTTGCCATCCACATCAGAAATTTCCACTACCAAGTGGTGACTATTTTACTCTCTTTACAAAAGCACAGAAACTCCCACCTCTCCCTGCCGTGTCAGCCGGCTCTCTGGGATCTTTTAATGTACACCCACATTTGTCTTTCCTCACATGATATTACAGAAACATTTTGGTTTGCTCTTTTCTTATGCTGCATTCCAAAGTATTTCTGTCAACAGGGAGCTGCATCCCTGCCATAAGCTCATGTACGTAGCCAACTGGTAGGCAGCCATCAAATCCCACGTACAGCCAGAGCCTGTGGGTAAGGACAAGGATCAGCACAAAGCAGTGACACACTGTGAGGACACAGACACACATGTGCCTCTCCTGCCCTCACTGCAAAGGCTTTTTGCCCACTTGAAACCCTTGATGTGTAAAATAAAGTGTCAATGAAATTTCATGAAGATTCATGCACAGATTTCCCCCCCAGCATCTTGGTGGGGCAGACCTTGGTGTAGCTGGCTGCCGTAGCACAATGGGCACTGGTAATTAACATTCACGTGTAGGTGGAGGATCTGGGCATGGCTGACACGAAAGTCGGAGTTTCTGAGCATTAAGGAACTGAGTCCTGGCTGCTGAACACAAGAACTTCAGCAGGAGCACTGAACCATGCAGAGGGGGAAGAGAAGCAGTGCTTGCCTGGAAGTGGTAGTTCTTTGCATTTTTTCACAATTAGAAAATTCAGCAGTAGCTGAATGGATTTATATCTGAAGTAGCAAAAAGAATATTTTTTTCTGCCTCCAGAGAAAATAGCATCCCAAACTCTAATTTTTATTAAAACAACTGCAGAGAGCAGTCTAGAATGAAATTGCCATCTGAATCTTAATTAAACCTTCACGTTGAAACACTGTAGCGAATTACATGTAAGATTAAAAAAAAGGAGTGATATTAGCATATAATGAGCCTCATCAATTACTATGGATCAGGAAAAGTAGCCCTCATATTATTGAAATGGTTTAATTTGCATGACTGGATGATTCAGATTCTTCTTGGTCATTCATTCAAATCTCCCCAGAAGACATAGCCACAGAGAAATGTCCCGTAGCAGTCTTAGGCTCAAATAACTAAATTAAATACGCTGTTAGTTACTCTCTCATTTTGCAGTAGGGAAATTGAAAAGATCTCCTATGGTAAGTCCAGGGAGGAACACAGATCTTTAGCCATTACTAACTGTATATGTATATCAAATCAGTATGATTTTTATAGTGCAGCACTATGTAAAATCACTTGCATATTTAAGTTTAACTCTCATAGACAGAGGCTCATAGACAGAGACAGTCCCATGCTGGAAACAGGAAATGTATTTTAACAGTAAACAAGGAGTGGACTTAAGGATAAAGATCAGTGTTCCCACCATTTGAAGAGGAGCCCAATAATTAATAAAACACCCAGACGGCAAACAAACTATACTCAGAACTTAGGTTGTGTGTGCGCTTGGGATTACTTCCACTTAGCCACGGGAGACAAGTAGTTGAGAGATCTGGGAATACAATAGCACATACAGAGGAACCACATTGAGGTGTTTCCTTTCAATTTTGTTAGTCTTGGATTTTCTTGGCCATCCTTGGGAGTTTTCCACAACTATAATTGCATTGGTTTATGACGACAAACAGCTGGATGATGGGCGCAAAGATAAAAGTCAGGAGCTGCTTGGCAATATTTTGGACACCACATTTTTCCTCTCTAATATTCCTGCTCACGAGTTACATTATTTCCCTGCTTTGCAAGGACATTGGGGCAATCCATTTAATACTGTTGAGCAGATTAAGATGTTGAACGATTATCGATCACTAAGCTCATTCTGACTTTAGTACCCTATACATACATAGGCCAATCTTCAAGACACTTCTGATTATCAGCACTGACTGATTATATTTAATGAAAACTAGTTTAGAAACACATTTGAGTCAGGTATCATTCATTCATTTCCAGATTCAATCAGCAAAGGAGAGGGGGAAAGTTTGTTTCCTTTTCTGCAGATTAAAGGCCGCGTCTGCTTTGAAAATTAATCACTTTCTGCTGTCATAAAGTCCTCCAAGAAGCAAACTGATGGATTGGCATCAGGTTACTCACAATAAACAGATATCCACATGCCTGCAAGCTTGTAAAGATTAAGGATGGAAAAGGATTTTTTGAGGTACACAGAGATACCATCGTCAGTAATGATTTGAGGAAAACAAAGGCGAAATCTTAATTTGAAAATGCACTGTGGCGTGTTTATTGGAGAATGGAGCAGAGATAAACTTCCAAAGGAAGTTCTGAAAATTTCATCACTTGCAACTGGATAGAAATGAACCAGATAAAGTACCTGAGAACATACTATCAGGTGCACTAATGTTTTGGCAGGCAGATCATTTAGGTGACTTGAAAAGCTCCTTTTCTATCTGATATTCCCGGAAGGCCCATAGATTTTATTAACACACCCCTGGTCCACCAAGGCCCTCAGTGACCCTGGGATGTTAGCAGGGAAGAAGAGAGGGGAGGAAGGAACAACTCCTCGGGACACCGACATTTTTCAGGAGCACAGCCCAGCCATGCACCATGCCCCCCTCTTCTCCCAACCCCCCGCCGCAGTCTCCATGCAGAGAAAAAAGCCTGCAGGCATTTATTGTCTTTAAAAACTATTTATCTGACAAGTGACTGCCTGGCCGTGTCCTGGCTTTAAATCAGAGAGATGGCAGGACATTCAAAACATCCCTTGCGGTCCACAGGCATCCCTGTGCTCCCACCAAGTCCCTGGTGTCCCAGCCATGCCCTTGTTGTGGGCAGCATGATAACAAAGAATGGATAATGACTCCAATTAGGAGGTGTGAATGTCATTCCACTCCCCCTGCTCTCTTACAGGTCACTATGAATGTGTTTGAAAACTACTGGCACAGCAATTTAACGATAATTCAGATTTAATTTGCACTCTGTCATCTCTGTCTTTTCTATAGGCTTTAATAGTTTAATTTAACAGTCTTAAACACTGTCTATATTACCGAGACATAATGTGTATTTCAGATTTGAGCAGCTGCGTGGCACAAAATAATATTTCACATTTATATTGTGCCTTTCATGTCGAAGATGCTGAAAAATGCCTTGATTACTATATCCACAGAAGAATCAACTCATCCATCACTGAAATGCAGTCACTTCTAGGTTGGAAACCTCATCAGTCCTTAATAATTTAGGCAAAATAGAGCAGAATATTCCACTCCATGAGGAGGCAAGTTGAGCAGATAAAATTAAGTTATCCAAAACTGCAGCTGGGCAGGGCTGTCTCATACGCTCACCCTCATGACAGGAAGTTTTTTATGGCTCTCAGATATCTAATCAAAAGGCAGTACCTGCGGGAACAGTTTCCTTTACACCAGCACGGTTTATTACCGGTCAAGGGAAGGAAGGCTCTATTGTCTGTGCCTGCCTCGGCTCTGCCTCTCCCTCTGCCACCTCCCCTCTGGGTCAGTAAGTCCCAATCTGATGCCAGTCAGAACAGACACTTGAAAACACAAAGAAGCAGTGAAATGATGGCCAAAGTTCCTCACTCTGGCACTGTCGAAGCCGGATCCTCCGAGCCAGTGAGAAAGTGCCCATTGATGTTACTTGCTCTGAGTCAGGCCCTCATGGAGCCCAGCCCTGCTCTGCCCTTCAGCCCGTGCCTGCTCCCATCACCCAAATTCCCAACTGATCAGGGGCCCGGGGAGAGCAACTTCCACGTCTCGGTGAGTGCTCTGCTCCATCTTCCAACGAGGGCAGAGGAGAGCTGCCATACACACAGAGATGGGAACCACCGGGGATGAATTTGGCTCCCACCTCCTTCAGCTGCCCCACGACCCCTCCTGTGACCAGAGCAAACCCTCGCATTTGCAGCTTCCTCCCAAGATGTCGTGTTCTCCAGGGAAGGTGGTGCTTTCCCACAAAGTATCCCAGCTCAAGCTTTGTCCCACTGGCGCATTTTTGTGACAGTGATCCAGGGACCAAGTAAAGCAACAGGGAAGTGGATGGGTGGAGAACAAATGTGCCAAGCTTAATAAAGATTCTCTCTATTTCCAAGAGCATTATCATCCATGTTCATCATTTATTAAAAGGCTTTTATTTATGAAGCCTTTAAAGCCCACTTTAATAACCTGCAATCATTACTTGAATCACAAAATTTGCTTTTTATTATATTGTGTAAATGAAGTAATGTAGCATTTAATGTAAATTATTTTTTCCTCTTCCTCTTTTATCAATGTTTTAAAAACCATTATGATCAGGTGTTCTTCTCAACCTCCCCTAAAAATGCACTGCACAATATCTGTGGACCCAAAGTAACACTTTTCCTGGGATTTGAATACAGCAATGAAAGAATAAGGATAATAAACCAGCCTTTCCAGTGTGCTTGCTGCCTCTGAGGTTTCTAACTGGATTGTTCAGACCATTCTCTCTCCTTAGGGAGAGACTTGAGGTTCCCTTATATCCAGGAGACATAAAAAGGAATTTGTTCATTATTTGTTCATTAATAATGAACTGTTTCCAGTAGGCTTTTTTTTTTTTTTTAATCAGAGTATAAATTTACAATGGAGTTTATATATATGCAGCCTGAGAACATGGCACTGTCAATGAATGGGGTGGCCTGGATTTGTGGGGGAAGGCATGGTAACAAACCATCAGTAAGATTCTGCAGCTAGGGACTTTTCAAGAGTCACGGCCATTTCAGGCCAGTGAGAAAGACATTTCCCATTTAGGACTTCCCAGGAACTGTGCCTTACTGAGCTGCCAGGATGGCAGCAGGGCCAGCCACCTGCCTGCCGAGATGGCACAGAAATGCTCCTCAGCCCCAATCCCAGTGTGAGCTCTCCCAGCGTGCACAGCCACATCCTGAAACCAAATTATGCCTCTGCAGCCCCAGTGGGACTTACGGCAGCACGTCTCATGTCCTTCATGAGGTCAGTCTTTCACAGAGACAAAATGAAAACGTTAAAACACCTGGAGTAAAACCAGAAGGAAAAATAAAACAGGAAGAAAATTAAACCCTGGAAACTGGTCAAAACTGCAAAGCCGAGAGAAGTGGATCCAAAATTTGGAGCAATTCTAATCAGGGGTTTGGTTCTGGCTCATCTGTAATTGAAATGAAGTAAAAATCTGCCTGAGACAGTCAACAATCTCAGCTGTTTCCGAGATCTGGCTTTCATTAATTTCATTAACATCTAAAATGCATTCTTATTGCTCGTTCTTATGCTGAAGAGTAAGCGAAAGAACAACACACCAGGAACCAGTTTATCTTCGTCTTCACAGAGGAGCAGATGCAGTCTCAGTCTCAGGGGCACGCAGACCCCTTGCATGGAAAATGACAGCAAAGAGTAGTACAAGTGTGGAAATCTTTAGCCTGAAAAATAAATAAATTGGAACTAGTACTTCAATCAGTCCCTCCTGCACTTTGGGGAGCTGCACTGATATTGTTAGTATTAATCAGTGTGACAATCTCAAGCTCCACTTTGCCAGCCTTGTTCCAGAAAAACAGTCAAAAAGTCAGAACTCATATGGAGCCCTCACAAGAACCTGTGCTTTGTGAAGCCAGATCTGGGGATCCTGCAGAAGGCTCATACCCTTCCTGATTCTCATGGAAGGATAAATATCACAGACCAAGTTCCTGGGCAGAGGGAGGGATTAAACACGCTCTAGTTGGGTGTGTGTAAATGGCATTTCCATGGTAAAATGGCATTTTCACTCTTCCCTTCAATTCAGGTATTTAAGAACAGGGTGAAAATGGGAACTGGGAGGCTGGTTCCTCATGCCTCTGAAACAAAGCTGCAGCAGCTGATGAGATGAATTTCCCGTGCGCTCCCCCTGCTCTGCAGGTGTTAAAATCTCAGCCCGTGTTAAATCTCAGCCCGTGTGGCAGGAGGGGCAGTGTGTGAGGGCTGTCCTCAGAAACCTTGCACTCACAAAAGCCAAATCCAGCAGTGCTCTGGGGCACTCACCACTGCTTGGGAGGGACAAGGAAGCCACTTTCAACCTATGTAGGATATCAGGGCACAGAAACCCTGGACAAACTTATAGTCAAATTTCCCTTGATCTAAACCATTTTGCCAGACTCCATCTCTCCTCTAGTGTGAAGCAAGTCACCAACAGAGCGACTAGAGGGTGCTACAACATGTATGGGCCTCACATTCCATTCCCTGGAATTTAGGAATTCATGGCATAAATTAATTGTTCAGCCCTGTGATGATGCTGATTTGCTTCACTTGGCATAAGCAGATATTTTGCTACAAGAGAGATGATACTTTTCTGAGACCTGTCATCCTTGGGTTTTCAAATCCACTGGCATGTTTAATAGCAAAAAATATGAAAGGCAAAAATAGTCTTGTACAGATAACGACCTCCGTGTCACAAATGACAATTCAGTTTAATTAATCCAACTCACATATATTATATTCCACCCATAAAACTTAATATCAGCTAAAAATTCCCATCAAATGCAAATTTTCTTTAGTGATTTATTTATGCAATTGTGAGACAGAGAAAGCACACAAAGCAGTGGGAGCTGCAGGCTGAAGTAAACAGTGCTGTCAGAATATGCAAAACAAGGGAAGAACACAAAAAAAAAAAAGAAAGAGAGAAGGAAGGGACAAACATTCTCTGGCTGGAAAGTTGTGAGTGTTTGGAGCCAAAAGGGAGTGGAAAGCTTGGAAAGGAATTTCTACATGTAACCTACAGACTCTGCCCTATTTCCACGCCCAGCATCTCTCCCATTTAGCTAACAAATGAAAAATCTTTTTGAGGGGCAGGCATAGGGTTAGATTTGTGGTTTTAAAGGTCATTGCCTAAAAGCAGCACCGCAGCAGGCAAAAAGGAGCTTTGCAGTTGGTCGGCTTCGGCGTATCCCACACTTTGAGGAGCGCTGGCAGTGAGGTAATCCCTTAGGAATGTGTGTGCGGTTGGATGGCTGTGAAAAGAGAGCGGTCAGCTACCAAAGCTCTGTGCTGAATATTCACGTCACACACACACAATCATTTTTCTTGTTAAGTATTGAGAAGAATGGGAACATTATAAATGCAGTATCTTCTCTGGCTACAAGTTTAGCTGCTTTAAAAAGATCTCACTCCCTGCTCCTCCACTCCACTAGCCTCCATTCCCAAACCAAATCTTCACACGCGGAACTTTACAAGATATTAAAAAATCGGGGAAAATTAAATACAACTGAACCAAGGCTAAAGAGTAAGAAGTTTAAAGGGTGATGATGCAGAAAACGGCTAAAAGTGTTTCAAGGTCACTTGTCTATCTACAAATGACTCTTTATTGAACATATGGAATTCCATGCCACATGGCTGGGTTCTATCCATACCCATATTCAAAGCAAGTGCTTTCCTGTCTACATGTTGAGGAGTCATTTTACCAACAACAGATGAGTTTGCTTTGCCAGTGCCAAGTAGTATTGATAGTGCTGGTTGTTGACAATATCTTTATTTGCTTGAGGCACTTTGCAATTTGTTACAGTGAGACAGAGTAAGTGTTGATGGGGCATCTCAGCCCAAAATCAAGAACATCATGGAAAGTTTCGCACTTATTTTAGGGAGTTTTTAATCAAACCCTAAGCAGGAAAAAATGCAATATAATGCTTTCAGTCACTTTTCTGATCATTTGCCAATAAGGCTAGACAGATAATCTTCCCTTTTTTCCTTTTTTCCCCCCTCCCTTCCTTTTTTCCTGTTTCAAATGGACCTGCATTGGCATTTATCTATCCATTTTCATGTGTACTTGGTCACCCTCTGCTTAGTTCAGGGGGCTAGGGCTCACAGTTTGCCTGCACAGAAGCAAGATAACAGCACTTCACAGAAGTAATTTTCAAATTAATGGTATCTACAAAAAAAGGGAGAATTAGACCAATCACATGCCTCATTTGAAAATAATAATTTTTCTAGTTTCTAAAAAGAAGTTGCATATACTTGAACTCACAGGACTAGATTAAGTTTCTAGGTCAGTAAACTCCTGATTGTGAGATGATTAGCTTGAACGGCACATTTAAATGCCAGTCTCTTTTCTTGCAGGAAACAAACAGTTTAAGCATGCAATTCTTGACCTACTCTAGTACCTTTAAACTTACTATTTAACAAAACAAAAGAAAGAAAGGTGGTGAAAAGTTGCCAATCCACTTCAAAGCTTCTTCTCTATTTGTGGGTAAGCTAAGTCCAAAAAGGATTAATGAATGTACTCAGAGAGATGAAAACTCACTGGGAACACACTTTCTAGAACTAAGCAGCAAAAGGCTCAAACAGATGCTCGGTACCAGGGGCCAGAATGCAAATTTGCTTCAAATGTATTACTAACTTTAGCCTTCAACTTCTAAGCATGCATATAGAAATGTCTTTACAGCTGTAACTAATTTCAGCCAGAGTTCTTCAACAACGTGGCACTGGGGAAGGCCCTGGATGGTGTCTGGTGCTGTTTATTTCCAGCTGAAGACTGCCCCACAGTGTAACTTCTCTCCCTCAGGAGACACTAACTCTGCACAGATACTAACTGACCAAGCCTTAAAATCCAACTGTTTCAATTAGCTTAAAGCCCTCAATTTTATCAGTAGGAAAAGTGAAATGCAGTGCCCCCACGGGACCCTAGGGAACAACTCCCTTGTCTGTTGAGGAATTGAAGTCCCTTGTGAGACCACATCTTAACACTATCCCCAGGTATTTCACAACAGGATGTAAAATGCCCACTTCTCAAAAGGAGGACCACTTTTTCACTCTCAATTAATGAAGTTCACTAACTCACACAGACAAAAGGTTCTTTCTGGGTTTCTACCTCTACCTTTGACTACAGTAAAGTCTGTTCGTGCTTCAGTTACAGAATGGTTGCCCCCACAGGAATTTCTGCAAACAGTGCATCTCCCATGCAACATATCAGGAAGCTGACTGTCTGCATGAAATAATTTCTGTAATTTTGAAACGGTCCCAAATCCACAAGTTTGGAAGGAGAGAACTGGGGCAATGGTTAAAAAAATACACTACTAAAAAGTTATTTTCCTTTCAACTATTGCATCAAGTTCATTAATACCTTCTGCTGTTGGTGAAATGATCCCCCATTAACATTTCAATTTATTATTGCTGCTCCATTAATGAAACCACAAAAAATGGAAATGAGGCCTATAAATATGCTTAGAGTTAAAGTCACGAGTCGTAACAGCGTGCGCACTTTGTGAGTAATGTTTCAGTACCACTGGCATCCAAAACAGCGTGGAAGGATGGCTCTGCTGCATGAGCATCTGGCTGAACAAACAACAGCCCAGAAGGTCCAAACAGAAAACCACAGTTCCTGAAACAACAGGTTAAAATATCAGCAGAGTCAAATCGGCCTTAAGCCCAGCTGCTGAGTTCCAAGCAGTTCAGTGTTAAAGTGCTTTTGCAGAAGGACTTTCTCAGCGAAGGTCACTGGGACTGTTAAACTTCAACAGGCAAAACCTGCAGGACAAAGGACTTGTCTCCATGTCCTTTGTTTAAAAAAAAACTTTATTCCATGTTAAATATCTACTTACTGGCACCACACCCAGTACTGGGGGATATTGATCTCAATAGTACATCACATCTTCCAGGAAAAAGTGTAGACTACAAATAGAGAATTCCAGTCTTGGGAACCACATTAGGATTCATTTGAGAAATAAATTTATTGCCAGGTAGCCTCTTAGATCCATAAGGCTCCCACAGTTCCTCTGTTGATATTTTCTCCAACAAACAGTGAATATCCTCAATGGGTCAAGAAACATCCTTATGCAAATGGCATTACTGCAACTTGCATTTTCAATTATTAATATTCCACTTTCCATCTTACAAATGTTTTCAGAAAAGGAGGAAAGCAGAAGCTTGTTCCCCTGGGAACAAAAACACAAAATGTGATATCTTGCTGAGTTGGGAAAGGAATGGTCCTTTCAGCACATGGACGTCATATCATGCTAACAACATTTTTGTTTCTGCATTTCATTTCTCTCTATTGATTAAAAATGATCAATTCTACCCCATTTTTTTGAGCATAGCTGACAGCGCTGGGCTTATGCTAAATGAAATGTGTAGTGCTATCACTAGTACTATCATCCTGCAAGGAACATATTTATAATTATTACATTATTTTTTCTGATTTATTTTCCAGGAATCTCGGTTTTCATGACAGGGCCTGGCTTTGCTCTGAGGTCCTGCAGTGTCAGTGAGAAGAGAACACAGCAGTCCATGCTGCTTTTAAGCATTAATAGAAGAAATGCTCTAAATTAGCCAGTTTGCCACGGCAGTAATACTAGGTTTGGAAAAAACCCCAGACACCTTAGTAAAATGAAATAAAAGAAAAATATGAAAAGCAAACTATTTAATGAGAGCACAGGCTATTTCAATAAATCTAGTTATTTGATAAGCAGACTGCCACTGTCAGCCTTTTGTCATCTGTGAAAATGCATGATGAATCTTCTGTTTGCATACAATTTCAGACCTTCCCCTTCTGATCAACATCAGCATTTTGCTCCAGTGCCTCTAAGGACATGGATTGCTAGCAACCAGCCAGATTCCACCTTTCAGGAAGACTCTAAAGACTGACAACACAGGCATGGCTCAGTGCTGTGTACATATGGCACACAGACTGGGTAGTTCAAGACTGTTAAATGTTCCACCTCTTCTGAGTTTGCCTAAAGGGAATGAAAACAGCTCCTGCTGAGAGTGTACGCACATAAAGCTGTAACAAACATTTAATTTTAGCTTCTCTGGAACAGAATTAATCTGTGCATTCTCCACTACCAATTCCTACTGCCGCTGCTCAGACGAGGTGGCTTTGGAGGGTTATTAATTCCCATATGAACGGCCAGCCTCCCCCACAATGCTGAAATACAGGCACCTGAGTGTGTTTCAATCTTACTTTCCCACACTTCTTTCAATTCTTCCATAATAAGCAGATAAAGTCATTACTTGGATAAAAAGGACTTCAGTCTGACACAGGCTCACAATACTTTATCTAGCTTTGTGATTCAACCACACATTTTACCTTCTATGTGAAAAAAAATACATGCTCCAAAAAAAAAAAAAAGCTAGAAAATAATTTTAAATGTACAGCAAGTTTCAGGGAAACTGCTGAAACAGCTACATCCTGTGTGCCCTGTTTGTTTGTGCTGAACCAGTTATCAGGAGAGAAAGGTTTAGATATGATTTTTAAACTAGGCTGCTGAAAAATGTTTCACTCTCCAACAGAGTTGATTTGAAAGGATTATTTCTCTGCTACACTCTGAGAGAGCAATGCTGCCAGATGTCATGAATCTAAAATGCTTTATCAAAATCATTAGGTATCACCTGAAATCATGTGTACTTTACATACTATGCAGCCTCCTTCTGTCCTTTTGCTGAAGTTTATGTATAAAGCTTAGAGGTACTACTGAAATGACCCCAGAAAACTCTATGGAGATTGGAACTGCTTGAACTGGAGCAAAGCAGAAGTTACTCCATCAAAGTCAGCTCTTTAGTACTGAAGTTTATCTCATTTATGCTGGCTAAGGATCTAACTCTACTATCTACAGATTGAAAGATGCTAAAAAAGGACTATTTTTATATGCTCTATAAAATACGTGAGTGAAATGTAGGCAGAGATTCATCTCACCCTACTTTATTCACCTGAGCTAAGCTAGGCTGTAAGGCCTTGGTACGTCAGCAGGAGGAGATCAGCAGTCCCAAAGGTCAGCTCTTGTCACCCATGGGAAGGCCCTTCTGGTGGGTCACCCTCTGGAGATGCTCATCTCCTTCCTCCACTACACAACAAAGCTGCATTATGACAGACTGTCCCAATCACTTGTAACAAAACTAACTGACAGCTATGTGAAATACTGATCCTCCCCTTTTCCTCCCCCACTGTTTTTGTGTCAGCATAAATCCACTGACTTCTGCAGGGTTATTCACACTCAAATTCTCAAATAATAATACTCTACATAAAGCCACGTTCACCTGGTTTGAAAGCTGCTGAGGACACTGATTTCAGTTGTCCTAACTTTTCTAGAAAAGGTGCCAAAAATGCAAGAGCCTCATAGATCATCCTTTATATAAGGCCTTTCATTCTTTTCATCCAGGTTTTACCTCAACAAGAAGTTTGGTTTGACACCAGACATCTCTACCACAAAACAACAGAGAAATATAAAATACTGTAACAGCCCCTCACCACAGGATGAATTGTCCTGGATGTGAAGCAAAAGTAGATATTCACACTTCACTGCATCACTTACAGTGAATTTTGCTGAAGTTTGTGAGAGTTAATAAGCTGCCTGCTTCTCTTTCAGTGTTCAAGAGTGTCAAGTCTGTATAGAGAGAGGTACAGAAACAGTATCTGATCTAAAGCTAGAAACTAAAGAGCTTATTTCCCCTCATCTGGTGAAGAATCCAGTAAGCCTCTTAGGCATGTAGTTGAAACCACAGTAAGGACAGTATAACCCTTCCCAGAATTGAAGGATCAGGAAGAAAGTAAGAAACAAGAGGCAAATGAGTTTTTAAATAGAGTATGCTTGGGGAAAGCTTTAATCAAAGGTGATGCCCTGGGTAGGTCCTTCAGCAGATACTGCAGCATTCACTTCATACAGGGAATGGCCTGGGACTGTGTCTAGTCTTGACTCAGTTGGGGCTGATTCCACCTTTGAGCACCTCTCTCTTCCCCATCTGCAAAATGGTGATAACTTCTTATGAATAAAAATCAGTATATGGGAGCTAAGCCTTATCCTTCATGTCTTCAGGCAGGCAACACCCTGGGGAAATCAGTGTGGGATTTCCTAGGCAAAGGGTTAGAGGCCAGAGCCCAAAGCTGTGGGACAAAGCCTGCAGAAGGAGGAAGGGGTGACCCAAGTACTGTGCCCTTCACGTATCTCCTGAGTGGTGCAAAGTATTTCCCAAGTTTGTTGTTGCAAAGCAAAGCTGAGAGATATTGCTCCTCTACAAACACAGACATTTCATCAGAGGATGTCAAAACAAGTTTTGCCTTTGTTTTGTCCTTCGTAACTTAAAAAGGCATCTCCCAAATAAACAAATTCCCTTCTTGTTTCATTGTCTCCAAACATGCTGCTTCCACCTGGAGCCAGCCTCTGCAGCAGCTATCGTTTTGCTCCAATGTGGCAAACGTCCTTTCTTCCCTTCCCCCTCCTCTCCCCTTGCCTACCTGGGGAATCCAGCTGCTTGCAGAAAATCTTGAAAAGAGAAAAACCGAATAAAATGTTGGCTTCTATGGCCCAGAAATAAGAACTGAGAAAAAAAACCCAAAGAAACCTTACACCTTGTCCCCAGTGGCTCAGGGACTTGGAGCCAAATCAAGGCCATGAAAACAGAATATAGCTCTTTGTTTACAATAAATAAATAAATAAAGGACTACTCACTCCTGCCCTTTGGGATATGTTTTCTAAGGAGGAAGAAATTCCCTGTGGAGTTTATTATGTGCAGAAGGGATGTGTGCCTCCTAGGGTAAAGCAGTGGGGATAGTTTTTCCCTTGGTGATTTCTTTCCCGCTTTTATATCACTTTTTTATTAATTTTTCCAAGTCTCAGGCCCTGTTCCCCCCCCCACCTCTGCAAAAAGTGAAGCCACACAAAGGAACATGCAGGTAATTCAGCCACTCAAAACTAAACTCCTTTCCTATATAAACGATCAGTGTGTGGCCTGGGTTTCATTTGCAACTGTAAATGAAACAGGCCTACAACTGCGTTCATAATCCTCCTTAATTGAATTTCTGTGACAAAACCCAGACAAAATTATTGCCCTCAAGTTAACAGTTTGTGCAAAGTAGCCGAGGGTTCCTGGGATGCTTTAAAACAAATGCAGGACAAAACTGGATACCACAAAGCAGCTATTTAGTGTTGGTACCATTTGTTTGAAGCACGGAGGTCTCCCTGGAGGAACAAGATCATTTCAATGTGAAGGACAGGCCAGGAATTCAACACAGCCCAAAAAAAGTGAGAATTAAATAAGCAGTGGACAATCTTGGATGTAAACCAGCACATGCTGCTCACACCACAGCTACTGGAAGGAGGTGTTGGGCTGTCCTGGTTGTTTGAAGGGCAGCAGCATTCACAACTTGGTGTGGCTCACGGGACAGTTTCACAAATTCAGAAGGACTTTAAGCAACTGTTAGGTTTGTGTTGAAGTTCACACCCCACTGAAAGCGTATCTCCTTTAAAGTTCTCATGTAATAATTTCCTTCAACTAGATCATCAGTTTTATGGTAAACATGCAGAGCCTTAGTAATGACATCAGGCTGCTGGTAAAACGTCTAAACTTACTTTTAAAATGTGAGAACCACTGCTAAATGAAAGCAGTGATGCAAAAAGGGCACTGTCCTGCAGGGCACTCCCACAGTTTGCAGAAGAAAAGAATTAAAGCCTTTCCTGTTACCCAAATTTAGCGTTTGTTTTTCTTTTAGATGATACAGATATTTTCTTGACAAATTGGGCAAAGTTGATGTGAACAGAGATGTCTGCTTGCAACAGCTAATTTTGTGTGTCATTGCCATGTGCTTGGACAAACAGTCTATATTTTACCCCAAAGTACCATGTTTAAGTCATCTCTACATCAACTGGTAACTAAAGCAAACCAGCAAAGTTATTAGGGATCAAAGCAGGCTCTTTCTGCTTCACTTTACAGGGTTGATCAGAGCAGGGAAAACCATGTCATCCCAAGGCAGTGCCTGCCTGGGTTACCGCCCCACATGCTCATAGAAGTTAATATCCTTCGCATTTTAAGCAAAAGGCAAGGCTACAAGGGAATGGGGAAGGCTGAGGTAATGGAAACTGAAATCCTACAATTCCTCAGTATGCACCCGTGTCTTGTGTGTTACCCAGCCCTCTTTGCAGGCAGAGTTGATGGAAATTTAGGGGTAGAGGGGGCTGGCAGTCCCTCATGTTAAAATTTCCTCCAAGTAAAATATTGCTATAGGTGATTAAATGAACACTCCTGTTCAGAGACAGTCAGGCAGAGACCAGAACTCATTTCCACAGACCTCTGTGCCTCTGCAGGATAGTGGGTCTCTGTCCTCACCCTCACTTGCAAGGCACAGCTGACATAATGAGGGACCTCAGAGGAGTTTCCAGGAGACATGTCCCCTCCCAGAGATCCAGAGGGGTAACCATCAGGTGCTTCTGCTTTCTTCAGTGTCTCTGCTGTGCCAAACATTTCAGCAGTTGCATTAGCACCTGGCTTTGAGAGATTGCTCATTAGACCTTGGGTCCTGTGCCATTTTAGGCAACCTTTTCAGAACAATTTTTATAGTTTGTGTGCTCTGTTTTTCTTCAGGCCACCAAGTCAAACACACTGAGCAACACCGGAGAAAGAAATAAACACTGAGTCAGAAATAAACAGATGCATATGCACATACAGTCCCCCCCACACACACAAAATCAGGGCCAGAGATCAATGTTTTCAGGAAAAGGCATGAGGGAACAAATTACCACAGTGCTTTGTCAGTGGTGGCAAAGGAAAGAAAAAGGAGCATTCAGAAGTGTGATGAAATATTTCAAGAAAAAGCAATATATTTTTATGTACTTGTAAAATCCATTGGCAATGACTTTTCTGGTTAATCGGTTTCATCTTATTAAACTAAAAACATATTTGTAAAATCCAGACATATGCAAGCATAAGTCCAATCTCTTCACCAAAAGCCAGCATACCATTTCAAAAAAGAAAATTCAGCAATACAAACCGTTTTCCATTACCCTGAAATCACAGCACTCATGTGGAGAAGAGAAATGGATAGAGTGCTTGACTTCTCTAAAATGCACTTTGGAAAAACCACGTAACTCATTTACCCCAAAACTGCCATCTCCTTTCTCCCTGTTCCTGTGAAAATGGATGAATATTTTGGCCCAATTATGCAATGATTTACAAACCAACATTCTGCTGTCTTTCCTTGCACTTGTCATGTTCAACTTCTTCCCCTTTATTAGACCACTCTTCTTCCCATTAAATAGTCCCTCTGTCTCACTTGCCAAAGAACTGCCAATGGGCCCCTGATTTTACAGAAGAATAGACTCAGCTTTACCAATGGAAAAGAGCCTCTAATGTACCATGGACACAGCACAGTGAAGCATGGTAATTTGCTTGTGTTAATGATGCTACTTCACAATGATCAGGAAAACAAAAATCTCTAATAGCTAAATGACATCCAGTCCTTCTGCAGCCTGTTGAATTCAAAATCAGTGGGAGCAAAACCCAACATCCTTTAGGAGACAGGCTAAAAGTGATTGTAGTGTTTCTTTTCTTTCCCCCCAAACTCCTGATTGGCATTGAATCACTAAAATGGGTGATTTGGTGCTGGGATCAGGACAAAAAAAACCTAACAAATCAAGTGTTTCAAAATGTTTTAGCAGCTCCAAAGCAAGTGGAGAAAAATTAATGAACATATATGTAAATATTTTGGACATACTTTACACTGGCATGATTTTGTGTAAAATACCACTATAAAGCAGGGCTAAAGTATAATTCATCATTTTCACTTTTTTAGGTGAAAGAGGAAGTCATTACTGTGGGAAGGACAGAGTAGCAATCTGCGTGTGCCATTGCTTACTTCTGATGATGCTCCAGTCCCACAAAGCTCTGAGCTCTTGAGTGCTAAATCAACTCTGAGAAATGTCTTCAGCCACAGTTCTCAACAGAAAGCTTCTTAGAGCTGGGTTCCCTAGGCTGCCTGGCTGGGCAAAGCACTGATTGCTTTGGCCAGTCAAAGAGTCATTGCTCCAAAAGCCAATCTTCAAACACAGCACACTAAGCTACTCTGTGGGAGAAACTCTGCTCTCATATTTGGCCAAACACAACAGGCAGAACAGCACCAGCTTTGATGACATTATTTGGAGTGCACAAGAAGGGACCTGGGATCATAAACAATCATATGGTGCATGTTTGGTAATCCTTTGGCACCGTTGAAAGGTTGGAGAATAGACTTAAACACAGGTTTATGAAAGAAAGATGGACAATATTTACAATATTGCTTATGTAAGAAAAGGCTTCTATGAGATTTTCCTAGGGCACAGGGAGTGATTTGTCATCCAGTTGCAGTTCTGTAGATTTTGTAGCTGTCTTATTGGCACACTCCACACGTTCCTTGTCCAAAACTTTCTGTTACAGCTGTGCAAAACAGGAGCAGGACTTGAATTCAGGAGTGGCTGAGAATACAGGACCAAGGCATTTCAATTTAATCTCCATTTCATTTCACAGACTCACACAGAATCACAGAATCATTTAGGCTGAAAAAGACCTGTGAGATCATTCAGCCAAATTGATCAGCCTCCAACTTGTCAACCAGACTATGGCACTGAGGGCCACGTCCAGCCATTTCTTGAACACCTTCAGGGATGGTGACTCCACCACCTCTGTGGGCAGCCTCTTCCAATGCAATCCTTGTCCAGGCATTTTTCAATCCATGATGTTCATTACTTAATAAACCCTGAGGTAAGACCCTGTCCCCATTAAGAGACAGCTCTTACTGTAGAGTGCATAGGGTATTGTTGGAGATGGAAGGTGGGGGGGAGGTAAGATTATTTACTGTATAGCTCTACATTTGATTCTCCTGTGCTTACCACAGGAAAGGTTTGTCAATGCAGGTTGAAAATAAGCACCTGAAGACTCTCTAAATACCTATTTATTTGAGCTGGAGTAGCAGTTAAAGGGAGTACTAAAATCTTCAAGACAAATGCCACACACCTCGTATTAAAAATTCTCCAAAATGGTGTATTATTAAGTTTTTTTACTAACATGCCTGCTTCAACTAAAAGACATGTTCTAAAACTCCCACAAGATGGGTGTTTCAATAGCTGGCCCAAAGTTTGATTTGCAGAAAATGTGTCTATAGCACTAGCAACGAGGCCTTGGGAGAGACATAAGCAAAGGGGCAGTGATGTGCCTTAAACACCAAACAATTTATCGTAATTTTAAATATTAACATTTTCCGAACGAAGAATTTTGATACCTTTCATCTTGTGTTTTGCAGACTTTGCCAAGCTGAGACCATAATACATATAAGCAATTTATCAGCAAAACCATGGCTGACTCTACAGGGCCTGATACTTGAGACCTGCCAAGGCAAATCTCACTGTGCAGTCAAGGGGCCAAGGAAGGACTCCGAGCTTCTGGAAGAAGTGCTTCTCCAGTGGGGCATCCAATCTCCCAACCAGGCCTTGCTCAAAGCTGCTTGGCAGTGTGCAAAAGGCATGTTGTCTTCCAGGGGCTGAATGCAAAACAAACCTCCAAACCTCACCCCTGGGGCAAAATTCACACTTCCAGCAGAACGAGCAGAGATGCTCTTTCAGATGGGTCAGGGCTGGAAACCAGAACAGCTCTCCCTGCTAGCAATGAACAGCCATCCCTTTTTTGTTCTTCACCTTCCTTTCACTGTGCATTTTCCTCAAGATCTTTCTTCCTTGATTTTCTTGAGAAAAATGGCCTCCTTTATTGATTAAATTACAAATTCCAATGCTGGATGATTGAGTTATATGATAACACCTGACAAAAGACAATTGAAACAAATGGAAAAATTAGCACTTTCTTTATTACAAAAGGTTTGGATGTTGAGTAGCTGACTGAATTAAATGGAGATTGAGCAGATCTGAGAGAATTGATTAGGAAAAACAATGCAGAATTCAGAAAAGAGATGACAAAATTAGAACCTTAGTAATTCACCTTTGAAAAAGATGGAAAAAGTTGAGGAGAAGGAAACTGTATCCTTTTCGGGCATTCACAACCAGGACTTGCCTAAAAGCTTATCTATGTGATAAGACTCCTAAGATAGTGAACTCTGATACCAAGTTACCAAAGGCCAACAAATACATGACCAGGTCAGCAGCCTCTAGGGTTCATTTCTTCAGCTTCTAGTAGGCCTTTTTAATTAGTATCACCAGGAAAAGAAGGTTCTTGGCCTTTGTTCTGTGCCTGGGAACCAACGGCATAGCAGCTTTTGGTAATCTGTCATTGCATTTTATTCACTGCTCATAGATGCTAATGAGATATTTTTAATTTTGTCTGCTTGTGACATTTCCTGCAATACTGACAGATGTCTTGGGCTTTCTTCCTGCAGATTAGGCAACCATTATTGGAGTTCTTAGATTAAACAAGAAGCTGATAAAGCAAAGCATCTATAATGGCACGATCGACTTTGAAACCATGTCTTCTCTCAGTGACTTCTCTGCAAGCTTGTTGTCAGATAGACAGAGTCTAGCAAAGATGAGTTCTAGCAAAGCTCTGGAAAGTGCAAACACAGCTCTTAAGCAAGGGCTGCAAACATGGTATTATTTACTTACAGCTTCTGCATTACTGAAGTGTCATGTTAGTAGTCATGCTCCAGGGAGAATCTCAAGTGACCTGTGGAAACATCAGAAAACAAATCTTCAGTGGATACTTCTAACTAAATCTTCTACTAGATAGGGAAGAATTTTGACATTATTTGGAAATCAAATGTAATGAAAATATTATTTAAGTTTAACCATAAAGCAATGTAAAATTTTTCTTTAACGCTCACCTGAAGGCTGCTTCAAAACTAGCTTAAGCTGCAATTATTTGCTTCCTGCAAAAAATCCTAGCCCACAGATTGAGTAGCAGAAAATGTTTGTGGGAACAATAAATATTTTAAAACAATCAATCTGACTGAGAAATCTTGCAGCCCTGTCTGAACTTCTCATAATCCTAAATGCTTCATCCTCACAGAAGAGACAAGGAATCACTCTTGTCCCAGTTTCCAAGTAGGAGATTTGTAGTGAGAAATGTGGGCTATGAACACATATCTTACTGCTCATTGCAGTGCTCTCTTCGGGAACACTCCTGTCCCCACCATCCATCACTCTGCCTCATCATTCACTCCTGCTGGAGTTCATTGCACCTTCCATTCTGCCAGTTGAACTACAGATGCACTCAGGTTACTCAAGAATTATTTGAACTGCTCAAGTCAATGCAGGAGCTGCAGCCAGATGAAGATGTGTGAGTGCAGCCTACATGATTTGCCCCCAGCCTCACAGCAGGCGTGGCAGGGCAGAGAGCCTGCACACTGGCTGTGAGCCATAAATCCCCTCTTTGAAACCCAAAAGCAAAGCTCAGAATGAACACATTTGCTCAAGAAACCCACATTTGAAAGGTTATTCTCACTGTTTTCCCCCTTATGTTTTAACCAAACCCCACAACAGTCTCATGAAAGTAAAAAGGCAAAAATTATGACAAATTCTAAGAAATTCTAGATTAGTTTATACTAATTTATCCTTCAGTTATGGCAGCACCACAAAGCCTACCCTGTGCCTGAACTCCTTGCATTGACAGTGGTAGTCATGGCCATGGTAGTCTCTGCTCCCTGGAGCTCACCAGCAAGAGATTAAAGAGCTCAAAGTGTAGGCAGGGAAAAGACAGAGACAGCAAAAATTGGAGGACACTTCTGTACAATGGCTTGTGAGCACAAATCCCACTCAGCCAGTAAGAAATGAATCACTGTGAAGAGATTCTGACCATGGTACCTATTATACTCGACAGACAAACTCAGTGAAATAATTTATCTAGTTATTTACATGGCTTCCATTAGAGCAATGTCTGAGCACTCACAAACCAAATAGGTTTTTCTTCACTGTGCTCCTGAAAAGGAGCACATGCTGCTAACACTACATCATAGACAAGGAACAGAGACACTAAAAAGAAAAAATGCTTTTTCAAGGGAAACTAGTATCTGATCTGACAAAATTCTATATTATACCAGAGGGCTTCTGTAGGTTAAGGTGCTGCGCTCAGGGATGGGCCATCAGGCTTTAGCCATAGGCAGACTTCTTACCACTCTGGTAATTAATTTTTGAACAATGGATTCTATACAGTATGAATCAGGAAAAGTGAAAGGGAAAAAGGGAAAGGGAGGGTAACAAGGGAAATTAGGAAAAAACATTGTAAAAGAAAGTCATGATAAATGTAGCACCATCTGAG
This sequence comes from Polioptila caerulea, assembly GCA_013397295.1. NCBI lineage: Eukaryota > Metazoa > Chordata > Aves > Passeriformes > Certhiidae > Polioptila > Polioptila caerulea. The sequence goes on from VYXF01002425.1 coordinate 2,848,021, forward strand.
AAAAACCAAACTGCAGAAACAAAGGAACCAGTCACGCAGTTCATTGAGAGGACTGAAGCAATTCTTTCCTTCAAGAAACCTCATTCATCACATTTCCATAATCCAGAAAAGGATCTCACAGTCCCCTCTTTCAACATATTAAGACTAACTTACATACAGACTCTCACATTTCCTTTCTTCTCCTATCAGTCTTTCCTCATGCAAGAAGTCATAGGAAAAGGATGAAGATGTGAACATTTCTGCAGCTGTTCTGCCAGGGCTGAATCCTGAAGGTGAGACACCCAGAGAAACCCAGGGGTGACAGAGCACCCACCACAAGGACTCAGTCTTCACTGTCAGATAACTCCTGCTTCTTTAAAATGGTAACAGTGGAAATTCTTCTTGGGTGATGTCCCAGGAGGCAGATCAGAGCCCAGCACACCAGCTTGTGAGAAAACAAGATCCATCTGTTAGCTGAAACCTCCAGGACTGGCAGGTAATCTTTTCTGTAAAGTAAGCCACTGGACAGCACGAACTCTAGGTTTCATCAGCAGAATAATTCTGGTTTGCACACTGCCTCCCTAAAAATAATAGCTCCCCTTTGGCAAGAGAATAGAGGATTTCCTAAATTAACCCTTTGATCTGCAAGACACTAAACCTTCTCTTGAAATTTCTTCTCAGACATTTGAATTCCCTGCCAGGTTACAGCATGAAACCTTTCTCATCTCTCCATTAAAGTAGCAGATAGACAGATGGGATAGTCTTCATCTTTCAGGACTCTTGAAGTTCATTTCCCATCAATTTTAACAGGAATGCTCAGAGCTTCTGTTAAGTTTAAGAGAACCAAACCTACAGACTGTGCTCAGTCAAAGCCAGGAGAATCCCAAGCCTGGTATTCCCTCCACAAGGCTGTCAACAATTAAAGAGTAGTAGCATAATATAAATAACAATTTAATGGCCAAATTTCCCCCTCCACACACATTGCCAAATCATTTTTGAAAACTCTTCAAGTATTTCAGATTAGAAGCCCAGTGAGTGCTGTTGGTGGAGGTGGAGCTGTACCAGAACCACCACTGGGTCTAAATGTCTTCTTTTCATTAGTGAGTTTTATTCTTTCTTCATCCCCAGTCAAAGGCAACAAGGTTTTATTGCCCTTTTGCAAGCTATAAAAAAATCCAACACAGCAGATAGAATACACACCTCACCAAAGGTCCCTTGGGACATCCACATTTACACAGAGAACGGATCCCAAAATGCCACATAGCCAGGGCCCTGCCCTTTCCTCCAGCCCAGCCCAATTCTCCAAATTTCATGATGATTCAAAAGTCTATTTAAAGCCCCTACAGCTTTGGGTGTGTGCAAGGAATTAAGGCTGAGCCAGAAAGTTTGAACTGAGCAGCTCTGGTTGAGATTCTTGGTAAGAGTGAACCACAGAGCTGGGAGGGTTTAACTTGACACGGGGCGGGGTGAAAGGTGGTGTGTGTCAACTGGGTTATGATGTGAACCCCAAAAAAGATACAGTAGCAATGCCTGTGTCCTCCTCACAGTCAATCTGTCCTGTAAATGCTCCAATGGTACCCACACAGCCTGGTACAGCTTTCCCAAGCCTGCTCCTTGCTTGCAAAGCAGGTGCTGCTACGAAACAGGGAAAAAACAGATAGAGAGGAAGAGCTACTAATGCCTCTTGCAGTTTCCCAGTGTAAATGGAGTGGCCAGGCACAGTTACACACTGAAATGAAGGCAGCCAGGAGACCTGACAAGGTTCCTAGACACACAGCCATGGTTTGCTGCTCAAACCATGCTAAGCTCTTTAGGTAAGCTTTGTTATTACAGATGGTATTGCTTGCCCTAGATCTGATGTCCAAAATGGGGTTGCTCTCTGTAATCCTTCAGAGGCTGCTTATAAATCAGAGAACACTTCACCTCTTGACACATGGCACTAATGGATGATAATGTAAATGGAGCAGTGTTTTAGCCTTAACAGGCATTTGCTTGGGTTGCTGTAGGCAAAAATGAGGTCAGGAACTGTGGTCCCAAGCCTTAATCTCGAAGAGCCTCAGTCTGGAGTGATCTGGAGCCCTCTGGCTTGCACAGGGCTGTGCCCGTGGCAAATGCTGAGGGTGCAAAGGGGGGAGTGGGCTCTTGTGTCCCACCCCTGCACAGCTGCACCCCACAGTGCCCTCTGCACCTCCCAGGACCCTTCCCAGCCACTTTGCCTTGGTTAAATGAGAAACAGCAACTACAGTAACATAATTGCTGTGGAAATGATTTTGAAGGCATCAACCCCTAAACACAGAGAGTAAACAAAATCTGCTTCTGTATGAGCTCCTCCACTTTTCTCAGGCATCTGAGGGATGTCCTTTATAAACCATGAGATAAGAGCAGACTTGTTGTTCAGACTGCATATCTGCCTGGTTCCTTAGATACCAACCAAAGCCCAAAGGCACGGCTTGGCATCTCATCCCCTTCTTATAAACTCTTTCAGAAAGTTACAGCTGATTTTGACACAAAGATGATGAGAAATGGGGATCTATTTGTGCCATTCTGGGGAACATGCCAAACCCTGTATTAACACCCGCAACCCTGTTAAAAACAAAATAAAGCAAAAAAAACCCCCAACAACCAAACCAGCAAAAAACAACCCTCCTGTTTGCTACTGATTAGGCAGCCGAATTAAAACTGATGAAGTGATTGGATAGGATCCAAAGCTGTTTATCTGCACATAAATCACAGACATGCTTTACTCAGCCAGTATGGATTTACTGAGCTAGAGGAAAGACCTCGTACTCAGAATGCTGATTATTACAGCAATTAAAATATCAGGGAAGCAAACATTTTGGGTAGAAAGCTGTTAGGGGCTACTGGAGAAATCATTCCATTAAATATGAATTCAATCAAGTTTCAAATTTTTTAAAAAGGGAGTTTTAATAGAGGGTTTCTTTTTCTGATTAAGTGTATGTTGTTAGAAAAATCAGATTCAAAAGGAGGAAAGACACAAAATAACTAGCTGGACATGCCAAAGGAGATTAGAAAGGAAGGCTGATACATATTTTATGATCACAAGGGAATAAAAAAAATAAATTGAGAGATGTACTGTCAAACCAGACACGGCGTTAATAGCTAAAGTATATGGCAGTAAGAACTGCCATTCCCACCGCTATTAATGTAATACTGAAAATTTGGAGCAGGCTGCAGCAAAGGAAAATAAATCACTTTTTTTTTTTTTTTCAATTTGAAAAAATATATAAAATAAATCTCTACCCCCATCATTCACTCTCTGCATCCCAGCTCCCCAACACCAAGAGTGTCATTTCAGCAAGCTACAGCTTCAAGGCAAGTGAGACAAGGGACAATTTCTTCCTATCAATCATTGCTAATTTATTTATGCAATTTTTCTACTTATGAGTCTCATTGGTCTGGAGATTATTTCCTCTTTCCCCTTTGAGTCCTGAGAAACTATTTAAGATGGGAAGTAGTTACGGGGGGTAAGGAGGGGAGAGTGTCCCGTAGCCAAGTTACACATCCCAGCTGGAATTTGGGATGATGTCTTGCAGTCCTGCCTCCTTCAGCCAAGTTTCATACAGGAAGCACGAATGTGCCAAGAGCACAGTGAAATCCACTGGAGCCAATAAATAGCACTTGACTCCATTAACACACTCCTGCTATGGATCCCTCCACAAAACCCTCAGCCACCTTGCAACCAGTTTGCTCATGAGGTAGCCAAAAACTTGCACAAGAGAAAGGTTCAGGAGCCAAGAGGATCCTGTGATGAAGCCTCACAGATTCAGATTGTGTATGAATGGGAGATGTGTATCCAGAGCCCTTCCAGAAGAAGCAAACACTGCTGATAAATAAGGCTTATATGGAATAATGGCCATGGAAGATCATGGTGTCACTAGTGAGGTAAAGGGCAAATTGCTGTGAGGAACTTCATGATGTCACTGGAAGGCAACTCACTCCTTGGGGGCTCCTCTCCAAGCCTGGGGTGGGTCCAGAGGTACCACAGAGGAGCAGGCATCCCCATCAGTTCATGCAGTTTTTGCCTATACACAACAATCTATTTCAGCTACGAAAAAGGACGAGGAAAACACTTCTAAAACTTGAGATTAAAATTGTGTAATGCATGCATTATAAGTCTGATTGTTATTTCAAAGCTATTAGTAGCAAGAATAATTTCACCTAACATAGAAATGCCTCCATGATAACTTTCCGGAGTAAGAGATAACTTTTGAGGAAAGCAGCTGACAAATTACTTGACAAATTTGTCAACTACTTAGGAGCCATCAAGATAAAAGGATTTTTACATTGTATGATTTTTTAACGTATATATATATAAAACACTTTTATTGGACTATTGATAAAAGCCTGAGCCACAAAGGAACATTTTCCCCTAGCTGAAAAAAGGCAAGCTGCTAGACAAATCAGTTCAATCTCTGCCTTTCAAACAATATAAAGCAGTATAACTTTCAGGAGTAACACCTCATCTGGTTTTTTTTCCAGACTACCTATCAGGAATCAAGCAGTAAGTAAACATTTGAAAAGTGTTCCTCTGAGAGCAAAGGTTTAGATTTGAGTCACAGGATCCATTGAAAAGAAAAATTGCTTCTGTGCATTGGGACAGTGCCTTCCCTTCTGAAAAGTTTCTAAAAAGAGCAAATGGAGATAATCTTTTTACAAGGTATAACCCATAAGGAAATTCATTATTGTTTCCGTTTAAAAAAAAGTCAAGATAGTCCAGAAAGTGGGAAGGGAATCACTATTTTTAAAAGGTTAAAAATATGCAAAAGATTTCCTAACAACTATAGCCGTAAAGGCATGGTTAAAGTGCTTTATCACGCTCTAAAGTGAAGCTCCAATTGATGAGAACATGAGATAAACAAAAGAGGTAAAGACATAATAGAGCCCTAAATCACGAAGAGTATTTAATCCAGAAGTGGGGGTATATATACCCAGAGACTGTTGATTAAATATTTTAAGGATCTATTCTTCTCCCAGCACAAAACACTGGCTAGAGTGACTCCAGCACGGCCGCTCCCCAAGGCTGCATTGCAGCTCGTTAGCCCCGTGCGATGACCACTGTGGCTGCAGAGCTGAAAGGAATCATTGTTCCAGTCGTACAAAAGCTAAACCGAACCTCCCGAGGAGGTGAATGATTTGCAAAGGATTTTACAGCAAACCAGTGGCACAGCTGGGAGAAGGGAGGAACCCCAACTTAGGAGCCAGTGCCTCCCAAACCCTGTTCCTCTTTGCTTGCAAGAACACCCTGGAGTTAGGCATTACTTTCATTCCTGCCTTTTCCAAACACAGCCATGACTATTCACTTAAGACTGTCACCAAAAGCATGTACATATGCATGGAAGATCACAGAGGCAGGGCCCAGAACAGTGCCCAAAGACAATACTTAGCTCTAGATTCTACTGTCAAGAGGTGTGAAAGATAAACTCTTTCCTTCAGTGGATTTAAACTGGAAATGAAAGTTTGATCCTAAAAGGCCTAAACTAGACCTACAGCTACTTGGAAATAGTTTTCTGTTGTAGCCAACATTTGTCCTGAATTCAGTCTGATTACACAGCATTAAGTATGGCAGGCATCTGAGGACAGAGCATAATCCCATAGCAGAGCATACTGGATACACAGGCAAGGCAGGGTAAGTCATGGAGCCAGACAGTGTCGTGGATGGTCACACCAAGCTGCACACTTTTTTAAAATTTAGGTGATTAGATGAGTCAAAAATTCAGAGGAAGCAGTGGTTCATTACTTTTTTTTCCCCCTTTGGCTATTCCAAGAGATGTTTTAAGGGACAGATGATCTTTTTAACATATAGTTATGGTTCTCATTAGCACTAAATCCATGAATATGAAAAGAATTCAAGGAGAGACAGGAAATGACTGTGAACATCTTTAATTAAAGAAATTCCTATTCTTCCTCCAAAGAGTACAGCTGCACCATTCTGGTGCAGAATGCACCACTCTGGGCAAGGAAGATCAAAGAAGTAGAGTCCACTGAGCCAAATTCACCTTTTGCATTGTTTCTTAGCCAGACCCAGGATACAGAGAGCAGCTCTGCCCAAGACATTTCCAGCATGACTGTCTTCTGATTAAATCTTGGTCTGTTGACATTGACACATCCAGTCTCTCAGTTTTGCCAGGTCTTTCAAAGAAGAGCTGTGAGGGGCCAGGTCTGTGTTGCCGGTGCTGTCGGCTGCTCGGCTCCCCGCCAGCTCTCGCTGCAGGACACGGGGGAAAGAGCCAGCAGGGCCAGTGCTTTCACAGCCACCCCCAGCCTGCAGCAGCCATGCCACCAACCAAAGCACTGCAAGTCCAAGCAAATTTTAAGATCAAACTCACAGGGCTTTTAGGATCCCTGATACGCAGTCCAACCATCCTCAAAAAAATAACATTCCTCTGCCCCTAGACTGCCCAGGGTACAGGAGAGGTTTGCTTGAGCAAGCCTCTGGAGCATAAGGAGCATGTGACTATCCCTTTTTTCTCTAGGCACTGTGGCCATCGGTCCCTCTGGATGTGTATTTTTGTCCAGCAGCAGAATTAGGCTGTATGATCCCATTCTCCTGTGTGAGATGACCAAGTCTAAGCCCAGCACAGCACCTTGCAAAGGAACAGTGTATCTGACCCTTCGAGGGCTTTCTGAACACGTCTCTGCAGACTGTTGCCTGCTAATGGCACCACTTGATTGATTGATTCCTGCCGCCTCCTTCACATCTCCTCTCTTTCAGAGGACTCCCGGTCTGGGAGTTGTCTGAAGGACTGAAACTGACACTTCCCCTGGAAAAACATTTTCTGGACCCATATGTCTTTGCCAGGCAGACCAAAGGGAAACGAATCAACACAATTGGACCAGATTGGTTGTTCTGGAAAACTCTGTGTTGGGTTCACCGTTCTACAAAATCAGAGAGAAACATTTTATATTTCTGTCAAAATAAAAAATTAATTTTCAATAAGGAATTTTAAAATGCCTTTCCATTTTCCAAAATGAAACTACAACCTTCCCAAAGTGGAAACCCCTCCTAGTTTCAGACAGCACAAAATGAGCACAAACTATAAATAGTACCTTCTTATAGTGCTCCTGTGGAAAATCTGTTGAGTTTTTGTGGAATATATTCTAGGATCAAACTAAACGATTTCCACTCATCATTCCCCTGCTTATACTACATCACATCTATCTGTCCTGAGTAACTGAGAAGTAGTAGGTTCTTGTGTAAGAATGAACTCTGGCAAAATACACCAACATTATTTTGGATTTGAAGTAGTATATAACCAGGGCCTACAGCAGTGACCCATCTTTTTAGTTAACTGTGATTTCCCTGCCCATTTTACAGCAGCTAAATAGTTGCATCAACTCCCTACACTGTAGCAGGTGCATATTTTTTTATAACCAAATGATTAGAGGAACCTACATGCTTTACAGAGAGTCTGAAATATAAGGTTCCCAACAAAATCAAGAGAGAAAGTGTCATTGAGTCTGATCACAGCAGAGTTAAGTCATTGAGCCACTGGAAAATGCTACATCTAATGTCTGTCATTCTTTGCCTTTTCCAAAATCACAAATAGGCTGTGGCAGCCTCAGGAAAAGTGGCCAGGCCTTCCAGCTCCCAGATTTGTGCTTTAACTACCTGACATATCCTCTCATCACTGGAGCAGGAGACAGAATGATCAGAGACCAAAACCCCTCAAACTGAGCAATCTGAAAATATCATGTTTCAGCCCAACAGAGACGTGTGTCATTCCACCACTAACTCACCAGCCCAGAGGACAAGTTCAAGACAAACGTCCTGGCAGCAGTCCAAGGTCAGAGTCCCAGGAGGTAAACCTGTCAAGAATGGGTGATGTAAATGCTCCCTCTCAGAGACAGTCCCACTGCAGTCTTCTTTGAATCCCTTGGACTCCACAAACTTCCTTCTCTGGCATGCCTCTTTGGACTTCCTCCCTCTAATTTTCCCGTAAGCTTGTTTGTGGATGATTTATCTATTTTAAAAAGGCACGTTTTTCCTTCATTAGAAAAGAAGCACATCTGCATTGGCTGATACAAATAGTGGTGTTATAAAGCCCTCTTTAAGGAAAGATCTCTCTACTTCATGTCCTTCCTCTTCCCTGAGTTATGTGACAAAGATCCTGGGAAAATAGCTCATAAACTTCACGTTGAGCACCACCTCCCCTTCTCCCTTTTCCCTCCTCACAACATTTTTTGAAACAATTTAAATAATCCCATTCTGGGTCTGAGCATTGAGTCTGATGTGTCATCATTTCTGAAGGGCTTGCTTTTCATCCATCACTGACCAGGACACAGAGTCCCAATTCAGTGTAAATGTGACTCAGTTTCATTTTTCCAAAGAACATTTGTTTTTACTTTCTGGTATACAAAAGTGAGTAAATACTACTTGGTAGGCTAGAATTTCATGAAACCCAACTAAAATGAGGGCTCCAGATCACTAGATGCAGCATAAACATATGGTGAAAACTTTGTAATCATGCCCAAGACTACAGAGGCATCCTGTGAGGCAGCCAGGAAAGGAACTGAAGTCAATTTTCTTAGTCCCTGTGCAGAGCCTTAAACATAAGCCATCTTTCCTCCATATCTCTGTTCCCAGAAAACACATATTTTCTCAGTTTCTGCCTAGTTAGCAAATATCAAAAGCTAGCAGTATTCTGTCTCCAGTATCAACTCAGTTACAATTTTAATTGCAATTGGTTTCCTAAGTCATCGTCTCCTCTCACAGTAATTTTTGCTGAAAATGTACCTCCTGTCATTGCATAGGCTCCATTCTAATCAAGCCACACTGTTCTCTCCACACTTTTGGCACTGTGTCTAAAAATCAAAGTGCCAAATCCCCCTGTGAACTACTCAGATGAAGCACTTATGTATGCCTATCAAATTTAGAGAGAAGTCAAACTTTGACCCTAAATAAGTTGATATATGAAAACATGACAGTGCTTCTTTGGCTAGAGGAAAAAAGAGATTACTTATAAAGCCTTTACTTAATTCTTTGTGTCTGTATTACAAAACAAGTGATTATAAATCTCCTCAGATTGTTCTAAACAGTACAAGTAAACCCATCATGTGCACATATAGTGCACATGCCAGCACTATAAATGCTGTTCCAAACAGAAATGTTAAGCACAATTGCAGCCCCACTTCAGGTCAGTGCAGTCCTCTGGTAATTACAAGTGCTAAGAACAGAGCAAAGACCAGATTCAGAGCAGAACCCATCCTTTTTCACCTATAAAGAAAATAAATTTCTTTCACTGACAAAGAAAAGCCAAGAAAGAGTGAAGGAAACTTCAGAAAAGTAATGAAATCCCCAAGCCTGCTACTATATGCAGAGCTAATGATGGCTCTGTTAGTGAGCTGAAGAGGAATGGCACAAAGGATGGAGAATCTGCCAGACACTGACAAGCCGAGACAAAAAGAAGAGTTACAAACAGTCATAAAGAAAGATTTGTTTTCTCCTGGCCATGAACTGCTCTGTTCAACTACAGACCCAGAGCAGACACGGGATCTAGTCTTTGGTATCTAACCAAAAAAATGTGACTGACACCTACTTCAAGGAGGGAAGATATTTTAAGGAAGTCTTTGGTTTAACAACGCAGGAAAGACTTTCCTCATCCCACAAAGCATTGCCCATTTTACACAGGGATAAAGATGAGACCTGCTAGGGGAGGACCACCTGGCACTTGCCCCCTAAGGAGCAACTCAATGTCACAGCACAAAAGACTAAAGCTTGAATCAGCTACGTAGCTGGGTCCAGTACATGCTACATAGGAGTTGATAGACATTGGTCAGGTGCTATATAGGTGCAAAAAATATTTTGACAAAACACAGTGGAAGTGTTACCTTTCCTATGGTCCTGGAACACTACTAGTGTAACTTCCACAGATTGATGTTCAACTGCTTCAACACCTCATCTGAGAGGTGGATTAAATCTGTGACTATCCCCAGCCAAAAAAATTGTGTTACTGCACCAAAATCTCTTGTGCTGACTCTTAATAATCTGCATTTACTTCCCTCAGCCTTTACAGCTTTTCTCTTTGATATTTACTGCCAGTGCAACTGCTGCCATTGCTTCCACAGAACATCACAAACACTTTATTACTAATTTTCACCAAAGAGCAGAGAAGATCTGAGAGCAACTGGGAAGTCTTCCAAGCAACATACAGACTTTTGACTGCAACAGAAAGCAAAAACTAGAAGCAAAAACTTGAAATCTCACAACTGGAGTGAGGAGTTTGCAGCTGAAGTGTCTTATACATCCAATAAGGGATGCTGCAGAACCAAGAGAGAGGACAGATTGCAAAAACTGACTCAGTTGTACTGCAGAGGAAATAATGTCCACAGCAGTACAGATGTTTTCCTACAAGTGTTTATGTGTTTGCACTGGGGAATGAAACTTGACTAGCAATGAGGTTTCCATCTGAAACTTTCTAGTAGCTGGAATTTGCTAATTTTCCACTTCTCCGATGAAGATCTCAGTGCTCAAAGAAGATCTCTATAAAGCAATGTTTTTATGGGAATAAATTAATCTTCCAGCGAGCTCTCCAACACACACATCCATAGTAGCATGTAACAACCAGTGCTAGTATTTAGGCTGTATTTTCCTTGCTAAAAGCAACACTACTCTCTTTCTCTTTAGGACACCTCCAATTTTCATTTCAGATAATTACAGAATAAAATCTACCATCGTCTCCACTTGCATTGCTGTTGACAGAGACCAATGCCTAAAGACTTATTTTCCAGTGTACAGTTAGATCCCTAGCAAGCTCTGCTCATCAGATTTTTCCATTAATTTTCCAAATGACATGAGATCACAGTTTTACATTCATTTCCTGATAATTATCAAGGTCCTGGAAAAATTGCATTAAATTTTGAACAGCTCAAATCCTTATGAGAATTCTGTTTCTTAAACACAGTATTCATCATCTGTTTTGGATAATAGGACCCCCTTTCATGCACTGGATGTTACCCTTTTATTTTCAGACATTGCAAAACTCATCAGTTGGCAATCATTAACTGTTAGTTGGCATCCCTATGCAGCCTCATCAATTAGGTACTTTGTGCCTATCAATATATTTAAAATAAAGCAAGATCACCTGTATATCTGTGCTACAAAGAGATAAATAGTTTTGTTAAACAGTTGTCTTTATAGTATCAGAATCACTTATTTAAATATCAGTATCAGTTCTTGCACTGTTCACCAATTCCAGTAAATTTGCATGGAAAATACATTTGGCTGACTCTTAGTCAGATGTGAGGTTCTGGCAGTATGTATTTGTAGTCTCTTTTTCATAAATCCTTCCTGGCAACACAGGTACAAGGCTGGTTTCAGACATTCCCCTAAAACGTGCTGTAAGCAGGCAGGAGCCCAGGAGCTCATTTGGAGCAGCAAGACCTGCAGGTGGGGAATTAAGATCACCCACAGTGTGACAACAGCCATGGGTCAGCTCTGCTTCAAGGAAACAGTAGGAGTGGAATACAAGAGTAGGATTTCCAACAGGTGCCTCTGACGTGTCCACTGTCCTCAGAACAGTGAAGAGTGAAGGATCCAAGCCCCCCATTATCCAATGGAGTCCCCCACAGCCTTTCTGTGACAGTTCTGACCAGGCACAGAAGTCATGAGGCTGTAAATCTCCATCACCCGCACAATCACAGCAGGCTTAAGCTCTTGTTTCATATTATGAAGATACAAAATATCCGATTTCTTTCTTCAGTGTTAGAGAAACAAGAAGGATTTTACCATGCTACCGCAGTGCCTTCATTCAAACATGGAATATTAATGCATCTAATGGTCATGATGGACAAGGCAGACAAAACACCACTGGACTCCACTGTTGAACCTACTGTATCAGGCAGGAAAGACTGAATGCCACACTCACTGATTTCGGAAAACAGAATATTTCTACATAGTTTGTCATAACTACCTCATTAAGCAAACAATTTCCCTGTCTGCCTGCCCCTAACCATCTAAAAGTTTAGCCTCATTTCCAATTTGAATTTGCCCTTTATTAAATTGAATTCACTGTTCTTTGTGCTACTACTTTTGTTATGTATCATTTCCTTTTCCCGGTATTAAATGACCCTTAAGATGATCATCCTGCCATTAAGCATTTCTCTAGATGAGACTGGCTAAATTCATTCCTGCTCCTGTATCTCCTTTAATGGTGCACTCTTCCTTTGGAGTCTGGTTTCTGACATTAAGAGCATGATCTTGGTGCATGATGCTACAGGTGTGATCTTAGCAACATCATAATGATACCTTTGTAAATTCTCTTATCCCAACAAAGCTGTTTTTTAACCTTCACTAAAATGATCTGTGTTTTGATAACTTCCATCAACAAATACTTCTTTTTCTGACTGCTTTCATTTTGCATCACTCATCTCAGGATAGATTTGTTGATTCAGACCAGATACTTCCCTTGTGGCACCACAAACATCTATCCATGGAATTAAAAACCCATTGGGTCTCAGCACTGCCCAAGCCTTTTGAGAGCTTTGGCAATCAGGTTCACTGATGTGAGAGGCACTGACTCATGCTGTCAAACAGGATTGAAGTTAAGAACTCTTACATTTTCCTAAATCTTGAGCTGTGGGATATGGGATTTATTGTGGAGTTAGGCATCCAACACCAGTAAGGTTAATGCAGTTGTGAGTTTCAGCTGAAGTGCCTGCCCCTTCATTTGCACATTCTTTTAACTCAGCTGGTTTTCCTACGCATTCTACCTTCTCAGTGTTCAAGTCCAATGTGACACAGTCATTTCCTCACTTGTTATCCTTTCCTCTATGTCCTTTGCCAGACCTGGACCAAACCCCATTTTGGAAAGATATTTCTGAGCTACCTTAACAGGCTTAGCCTCACATGTTTCAAAACAGCATTAATGGACAGAAGTAATAAAACTCATCTGATCAGTTTAAGTACAGACATCCCTCACAGATGCTTACTGCATGTGTGCACATGCAGTCACACAAACACACATGCTTCTTCACCTGCAGGATCAAACCTCTTGAAATTCTTCCATGATTAACTTGCAAAGAACTTACAACCCAATCAGAGACCCACCTAAAAGACTGCTCACAGTACCTATGTTCTGCCTGCCAAAGTTGTTTGCTTCTAAGGCTTTTTTTTTTTTAACAAATATGCATATGGACATAGATATGATCTGAACACATATATGTGTCTATATATATTTTTATATATGTGTATGTTTGTGTATATATTTGTGTGTATATATGTACATGTCTGTATAATTATGTATGTAAGTACAATTGTATATATATAGTTATACACACTTATTTGTAATTTTGGCCTCATGTGCCCCCAAAGAGCAAAACACTTGAAAATTATTCTTCCAGTAGGGCTGTGGCAGCATGGTGAAAATCTCTCTGCTCTTAATTAGTCAAAGGCTCTTAAACTCATGGAGTTATAAAGTGCCAGAAGTAGAAATCTATTGAATGTAAGAAATGTGCTTTAGATAAGCAGCAGGGAATAATGTACAAGATGGCCCAGTGTTACTTGGCTTGACGAAGTATTACTTTCCCTGGACCAGCAGCAGAGCTTTTAGTGTTCCTTCTTTACTTTTAATGAAAATTTACCACTGAATCTCCCCTATATCATGACCTGGGATTCACAAAAACAATGCAACAGCCTATATATATTATTCTGATTATATTATCCAGAGACAATTTCAAAACAGACTGTTTAGAAGCCACTCAATATAAAGCAGAAAAGAAGAAAATAACATTTTCCATCTCTTTACTGAAAAGCAAAAAGCCCTAAAACCAAGCAAAATTGTACACAGCTATGTGACACCAGCAGCAACTTTTCTGGTACTATGTATGCCCTGCTGAATGGTGTTTCACTCAGCTGATGTAGCCTTACTGAAAGGTTAATAAAGAGGTGTGATCTTGGGCTAATAAAGGCTGAGTCTGTTATAAAGGAGATAGATTTCAATTTGCAAGGAGAAAGAGGAGAGGAAAAGAGGCAGGAGAAGTCTCTGCTGAGGGCACAGCTGGCTTGCCATGATTTGCAAGGCAGGGACAAGGGGCCTTTTATGGGGTTTCACTATGACAGCACATGGGGGCAAGCAGAGCCAGGACCTCCTCCAAAGGCCCCTGCAAGGTTCTTTTCCCAGAGCCATAGGGCAAACCCAGAGCTCGTTTTCCAGCTTAAGGATAAGAGAAACCAACATTTGAGTTCTCATCTGCTCCTGTATTTGACATTATTTATCACTCTGATGGACTGTGTTGCAATTAAAAAGATATGAGGAGCTTGCCAGCCTGTGGGGGCTTTTCTAAACTAGAATGCATAAGAAAGTCTGAGATGCAAACCACTTCAGAAGCACACACATGGAACTGTGAGATGCACCATCCCTTAGATATGGGGCTGGTCCACCCACAGGCACCAAAGAGCCCTCAGAGAAAAGAGGGATCCTCACCTGCTCTTTCTCCCACTGCTCAGAAAGTGGGAAACCATGGTGGTTTTCACTGAAGCAAGCCTTCCTTTCAAATATGCATTTCTGCAGAGCCTGGCAGGCTTCTTCCAGCCTCCCAAGAATGCATTTCCAGCACACTCTGTCCAAAGACCCTCTGTTCCCTCCACACACTCTCAAATCCCATCAAGGTAAACAAGTGATAAGACCTCAGGATTAGGTCTACTGACCTCAGAAGGAATTTTGCTCAAACAAGCATTAAGCCTGGAAGGATTTTGTCCTTACTGAGAGGCTTCTAAAGGTTTCCCACATAAGAGTTTCAGGAAAATGACTTGTGGAATTTACATCCCGCTTTGCTCCCTCAGACGTTTTGGCAGCTTATCCTAGAGGACACCAGAGCTGGCACTCAGACAAGACATCAGCTCACAGCCTAACAAATTATTGATTCTCTCCTCACTTCGAAACAAGGCAACAACGAAGTCCTAAATGCACTGCATCCTTCAATATCTCCCTCCAGAGAAATACCCATCTGTAATGCTGCCAGAAAGGGGGTGTTTCCGTCTCGGGCCATCTCAGGTGGACAGAGCTCTGTGCTTATGTATTTTGTTCTTGATGACCAGGTGAGATTTCTGCACAGAGCAACTTTCAAATCCACACTGAGAAACAGTGAGACATATGTACAAATGCTTGAGTGCACATATATGAAATAGAATGAATTTGGAGTGCAGAAGGTGTCCAACAGAAAATGGGGTTAAGAGTTTGTTTTCCCCAGTATTACATTATTAAGAGATAAACAGAACTTTCCATGCGTCATACACTTAATGAGCTCCAGACTGAGGACACAAAAAGGTCTTGACATTGGCTTGAAGAAACAAAATGTTCTCAATGATCTTGACAAATTGAGACACTTCATCATAAAAGGCACATCACCACGTGAGCATGAGGATTTTAAAATTCCTGTTATTTTTCTGCAACTTATAGCAACATGTGCCATGCTTTCTTGTTTTCCACCAGCTCTCTTCACTGCCCACTCACTAGGAATGTAGGTTCTCCCTTGACCCACTGCTCTGCAAGGGCTGTTCCTTCTCCTGCTGCTGGTATCCCAACTCTGCAGCCCCCAAATGCCAAAACCAGCACGCAGCCACCAAAAATTGCTGGTGGCTCAGCACTAGACTCACGTCAGGAGCAGGCTGAAGAGTAACATCTACTTCTACCTCTCTGTGGAGTTCTGGGAGCAGCCTTCCCTTGTGTTAAGGGCTAGAGACCAGGCCATTTGATGGAATCCATGATGCAGTGCCTCGTTGGGATATACAGGGGAAGCCAGGAACTGAACCCAAGAGCTGCAGCTTGCAGCCTTTCATTAGATCTCACATGCAATGCCTCCCACTGCCTTGCACCAGTTCACAATAGGACTAAAAGGGGTCCCTTGGGCAAATTCTGCATTCTCACAACTTAGAATACAGATAAATCCAGCAGCTCATCTATTCTGCATTGAAATGCTTCCCCTGCACCTGAAATCAATATGGTTTTTATGCAAATTTTTACTACATGTGCAGCATGGATTCTAAACATTCATTCAATTGACACACCTAAATAGCTCAGAAAATGATATTATAGCTTAGCAATTCAATGATCTACAATTTTATATCTCCCTAACCACATATTTATAAACAACACTATCAACATTGTTAAGGCTACTGAGTGAAACTCTTATACCATTTCTAAATGCACTTTTTTGCAAATGCTACTTTTATCAGAAACATTAAACAGCAATTTTTTTTTTGCTTCAGGCACTCTTTTCTGATTAAGATTGATACAACAGAGATTTCAAATGTGCAAAATACTCTGTACCACAAATACTTTTCATTGTCCCTGTGAATTGCAGTATGTCCCAATTTCAAGAGTCTGCTTTGCTTTAGATAACGTTGCCAAGTTACTAAAAAAAACCATCAGCAGTGGACTGTTTGCGTCCCAGGGTCATAATAATGTATCCTGGTGATACTGAAACATCAAGATGTAAACAATAGAGACAGAAGGATGTTGACCCAAGAGGCCAAGTCTAAAAAACCTGCATTTTTAAAGCAAAGCAGGATTTTGACCATGGGATAGAACTGGTATAGGTACCTGCAGAACTAGGTGCCAATTTTAGCATTTCTCAGATGAATTTTCAAACTGATTTCATATGTTGGGCTCACAGCAGAATAGATACCTCAGCAGATGCAGATTCCTGTACACTGAAGAGGCTGGGATAATCACTCCTAGTCCCAAGGCAGAGAAATAGGAGAACATTTGTTTTCAATATTTAAATTAACTAATGCTGCAGGATATCTTGTAATAAATACAAACGTACATAATAAAAGGCAGAGGACAGCACTGAGACAGACACCTATCCTGCTGCATGGTTTTGCAGCTTTAAAATACCCTGGATTGCAATCAAATACGAGCCACCATTAGCTGCAGCAACATTTTCTCAGAGATGGACTGATAGCAAGACAAGGCAGATTGTGAATCTTTTATTGGGCTAATACATAAGCTGTAACACATGAGCCTTCAGGCCAAAGAAGTCTTTAGGAGGCTGGCAGCAGAAACAACATTTCTGGCCTGAAAGTATCTCAATGTTTCGAGCCAACATGAAGTCTCCACCTCTGCCCATTTTATCTCAAGAAGCTGAAAATATTTTTTGCAGCCTGTTTGTGACAGTGACAATGACAACCTGCACAAACCCAGCAGGCCCAGCAGAAAAGTCCTTACTGCCTAAGTGCTCTGTTTGGTCTCTGTCCATCCAGGCTATTTATAGAGCAGCCACAGGGACACTCACAGCCCAAGGTGGCAGGGCAAGTTTTGCAAGAAAGTACACTCAGGAAATTACCAATTCTCTGTGAAAACACGCAAATACTTTCCCCTGTCACTGGTACTTGAGTGTCCCTGGAAGTGACCATTGCAAATCTCTTGCAATTACAGTGCAACTTAAGGGAGGAAAAATACTGTTGTCAAGGTGTTTCTCAGAGACCAAGGGATGTGGCCAGGAGTGACTTCCATCTTTTTTGATAAGATTTCCATACAAACATAAGGGCCACTTAGCAGAGACTTGAACAAGGTGTTTCCAAACGAAAAGACGGAGGGGTGTTGGTTGAGTTAAAAAGCTGGGCTCTGAAATTTGGCACTGCATTATCCGATAATTCCGACCCTGCAGAGACAATCATAGAAGCCAAAAAGAAAAACAATTTTATTGTTGTCCACATAATATCACAAAACTTGTGAACCACAGAGAGTTTAAGCAATCTGGCCACCAGGATCAGAAACTTAACTGTGATCTCTTGCATCTGCAAAACACCTTTTGCAGGAGATAATGGGATGGATTTTTCAAGTCTCTACGAAGCACATTAGTACTGAAATAGGGTTTCCAGCACCAGTAAGGCTGAAGTGGTCAGAAAATCTTTGGAAATTTTATTTTCTTGAGCTAAAGCAATTTGTGGTAACATATCAGTTCTGCTGAAATTGTGTCTGAAAGGCAACAAAGGGAAGAAAACTGGGAAAGTTATGAAAAGGGGGAAATCAGACATGGAAAAGCTTTGAGAAGCAGAAAACATTCTGAAATAAGGTTTTGCCTCTGCATGTTCCATATTATGTGTCTGAAGACAAACATTTCTTAAAACAAAGCATTTCTGTGAACCCCATACAAAGCTTCCTCCCTCCCTCACCTCAGAATTTCCTTTCCAGTTTTGAAATTTTCTGTGTTTGATTCTATTCAGAATAACTGCAAACATTAAAATCCTACATAAAACATAGCTTTTGTCCATACCATAACTTACACCTAAAACCCCATTCTTCTCTGTAAGGACAATGTACCTGAGTAGTTCACAAAATGTTCTATGCCTCTTTATTAGGCTTGTAAATATTTCTTTTTTTTTAATATAAACTCATCTGGTTAGGAAGTCATGACGCCAGTAGCCCTGAGCACACATCACACGGCATTCTCAGACAACTCAGTTAGAAGCATAAGGCTATGAATAATCAGATCTCAACTATCCCAACAAACAGGAAAAATAATGAAAGCAAAGGGGAGAGGGAAAGAATTCAAACAAGCAATGGATGCATGATAACGACAGAGCCGGAGCACCGCTGTAGTGCAGCCAGGCTGTGGCAGGCGATAACATTCACTCCCCAGAGAAACCTTTAGGCTTATGACAAATCAAGGATGATGCTCAACAGCCATTTGATGAGCTCTGCAACAGCTGCTGAGGTCTGCATGCCACTGCAACACAGCTGGAAATGCACAGTGCCACAGCATTAACTGGATAATGACTCAGGGCTTGCCAAGCACTGAGTATCAGTAACTTTTTCTGATGAGTTATTTGTGTCCATAATCAACTGTGAAACTCTGTAAGAAAGAGTTCTCTGAAAAGGAGGATTTATCTGCAAAGCAAACCACTGTAGTTAATAAAGTTGTCCGGCCTCAAAGCCTCAAAGCCTCAACAAACCAGACTCAAAACCATGTTGCAGGCTTAGGGCAATTATTAATGTTTTCCCAGGGATGGAAATTTAAGGAGTATTTAGTATTTATGGTAAATGAATAAATTGGTGGGCCTTTGTCTGTGAAATGGAAGAGGTGCTGGGGGAGCAGAAGAACTATAATGCCCCCATCACAGTAGGATCAAGGATGAAAAATGTTACATCATTGGAGGGCCATTTTTGACTTGGAAAAAAATCCTAATAGCGCAATCACTTACATCTTGATTGTAAGATATCATGTGCTGTGATAAAGGCTGGCACCAGCTTTCCCAGTGAGCAGAATCCAGGGAACAAATTCTGGCATAGGCAGTTCCACTTCACTCAGTTTTGCCAGAGAAAAGCTGTGTCCACTTCACTGCAAGAAATATCAGGCTGTGTGCAGTCACCCTACAGGGAAAACAAGGGGAAGAACCAAGCTTGTTGCTTCCCTTCACTCCATCATGGTGAAATGAGCCAGTGTAGGAGGAAATACTGTGGACAAGACAGTGGGGGATTAGACTCTACTCCTCTGTGCACAGGGACAGGTCAGACTAATCCAGCTCTTCTAGTTTGGCTTTTTTTGTGCATAGTACAAGAAAATCCCTGGCACAGCTCTCAGCCATAGGATCTCTCCTTTCACTGAGTGATTGCTCTGGCCAGTTCCAGGAGTGGCTCCCAGCTGGTGGTGGAACAGCGCTGCGGTTGTCATCACCATTCCTGGAACCAGAATCCTCTGCAGCTGCCACGTTCTTGGTGAGCCCATGAATCACTGCCCACAGAGGGGCAACAAGGGAGGGTGTGGCAAGTGAGGATGATCTGCAGAAGGAGGGCAGGGGGTACATTCCTGTCTTTGCCTAAATACATGAAAGATCAGCCCCAGTCCAGACTTAAGACATTGACACATTGCCACACTGATCAGTCTTTTCCCATGAGGGACAAAGGCATCTGCCTTCAAAAATGTAAATTAAATAGCAAACATTGCCTTCTTTATTATACTAATGCCAAGAGCATGGAAAGGGAGGCAGGGGGAACCTAGCAGAATCTTACTCTGATTTACATCAAATGCCATTTGTACTTTTCACTGACTGCCTGAGGGGGAGGAAAACCACAGAATGAATATGGGGGGGGGTCTTTATCATCACCAAAAGAGAAGTGCAAGAAAAGAGCAGATGGGAGAGGATGAAAAGAGGAAAAAGAAGTATTTCAGAGAAATGAGTTTATAGCTGTTGTTTCTTCAGCATTTCAGAGGTCCAGATTGAGCACATATGCTGAGGAAGGAGAGGAGGTTTCTACAGCCAGCAGCAGAGGCTGTGGTACTTTTCCAGAGGTTTCTACCACTTGGAAGCTGAGTCCTAGGAGCTGTTCCACAATAGACTTTTAGGGATGACAGTGATGAGAGCACCGGTTTTGCAAACCTTAGAGGAAAAGGACTATTTTAATGGATCTCAGCATGTTTGACATGGCTAGTCTTGTACTGAGGGTAGGGACAGAGCCCACACAGCCCATAAAGAGACCATTCACTATGGATGCCCGTTCATGTGGCTGTATCAGTGAGTAGCTGAAAGAACCTGTTGGTGCAAAAGATCCCCAAGAGGAGCTACAATGCTGAGAAAAGCTGTGTTCCCAGTATTTTCCTTGGAGAACCTGGCAATGACTGCACAGAGCACAAACTCCTCTTACTCTCCTCATGTGACAAGCCAGATGTGTCACGCTGAGCTCTCATGGAGACCATGGCAATCAAGCAGAACAAAACAACATCCAGCCTGGTTAGACTGTCTCCTCAAGCAGCCTCAGTGGTAATCAGGCCTTTTATTCCCTTGTGCATGATGACCCATCAGGAGAAACCATCATTGTCAATGCTCAATTTTATCCCAAATCTTGCACTGGCTGGTCATTTCTTTAAAGCACTGGTTTCTATAGTTACACAAAAAGGAGTGCTGTTCCTGATTCCTAAGGAAATGAGACCAAACTTGCAGTATGACTTTCTCTTCTTCCTGCTAACTTGAGAACTCATGGACCAGCTTTTATCCAGAGCAGAAAAGAGTGGAGGCTTCCAGAATAAGTAAGTTCTCACAAATTTCATGAACACAAGCTCTGGAGAGGATACAGCTCCAGGAAAGGCTGAAACATGAACTGAGGCTGAGGCAGACACAGCTCTGCCTGGCTACAGAAGCAAAACAAACAAACAAAATTCAGCCACATTAATTTCTGAGAAATTACCTTTCCCAAACATAAGGTTTAGAAACCATTTGTTTCTAAGGATCATTGAATTAATAATCATGAAAACCAATGGTTTTTCCAAAAGTTATTTTATTTCCCATCATTAATTCAGCTTCTTTAAACTGCTAAAGATATGTGCACATGAATGGCAAACCAAATGTGTCCTACTAGTGCCACATCAAGATGATGCTATTGAAAGGCACTACAGTACCCTTTGTTCCCTCACTAAATCTGCCCTGGGGATAAATGCAACCCATACCCATGGGATTTAGCCAAAATCCACTGCAAACCACAGCAGAGATAAAGCTGGCATTTCTGGTATTGCCTTGACTAGGGTGGTTTAAGGTGCCAGTATTTCAGGCTTCCTGAGCAGGTCTACCATTCAGCTTTGTTTACATTGTCACTGATGGAGGGGGCACCCACAGAGAATTAGAGCTCTGAAAATATCTCCACGCAGACAAGGCCAAAGAGGCCTCCTCCTCATGGTGATTTACTTCACTGCAGCAATGAAAATTCCTGTCTGGAACCAAGTGCCTGACTGCAAACTTACCACAGCTCCAGGGCTAGCAGAGTCAAAAGGTCACATTATTTATTTGTTGCTCTTCCAAGATCACTTTCCCATGAACTAGATGGATTCTCAAATGCCTCCTATTGCACAGAAGACTGTGATTAATCTAAGTCTTGATTCAATTTGGGACTAGCAGTGTTTTCTCAAAAAAACTGTCTTAAATTCACTCCTTGGATTCTTAGCAGTTTTAAAACTGGACAATTAGTTTTAAACTAGACTATATAAAGGTCTTCTTTTGGTAAGCAAGTGTAATGACTGCAGAAAATAAATTGCTCTAATTATTGATGTAATTCTTTGCCCGACAGAGGAAGAATTCCATGTTCAGGATCTTCAGCTGCTTTCTTTTTCCCTTCTCTGTATTAAGACATGGAAGAGGTCTGTTCTGCTCTCAGTCCTGCTACCAACCTGTGTGTTGTTGCATGTAAAACTCAAATTTCATGAGTATTTTCTCTGCTAATAAAAAAGTGCTTCTTTGTGTCTGAAGTATGGTATTATTTAATTTTTATGTAATATAATAGAGCATGATTTTATATGATCTTTCATATCTTTCTCTTCTTCATAAAGCTGCAGTTCCTGGAGCCATGTTGTTACACAAAATTCCCATTACACCAAAACTAAAAAAAAAGGAGAAGAAAAAAAAGGAAAAAACAACAAGCTTTTTGTGCTCAGGAAAAGAAAGAGAAGACTGCAAAGGTGAAAATACGGGAGGTTTAAAAACCAGAAGAGCGAACCTTATCAAATCATGTCACAGCAGTTTAAGACATCACCATCCCCAGATGGCTGCCTCAACTATTTGCTAGAGGTTTCCACTGCTTGAGGCAATGGGCAGAGCAGAACATGTGTCTGCACTTTAGCACAGCAGCTTAGAGCCAGAGATCTCGGTGCATGGCCATCAGATCAGGTGTGAGCCAAAGGGGAGGTTTTGCACAGAACCAAAGGCAGCACAGGCTTATCTGCCCTTCTGCCTATTCTGCTATAAACTGGGGCCCTGACAGACAGGACTGGCCAGATAGTGGGGCCACATCTCTGGCCCCAGGTTTATCAACCCTCGCTTTGTACCCCAGCATTTCACACAAGCTCTTTTGGAAGCAGCAATGCTAATGCTGCCATAGGATCTGGGTCAGGTTGGCTTCCCTACTCAGTTACCCTGTAACCCCAGCTCTTCAACATCCTCTGTAATCCCACCCTGGCCTTGCAACCTCCCTCTTCCAAATCTCCTGACATCCCCTCATGACAGACTCTGTCCCACTGCCCCAGCCAGGACATGGCTTTCTCTCCCTACAGCCTGGCATGTGGAGCTGAATGCTGCCCATCACTGAGCTGACAGCCCAGCCCAGTCTGCCACGGTGGCACTAGGGCAACTGCTTCTCCATGGAGGCATTGATTTGGCTCCCTGTCCTCCATCCAACTATAGCATTTTCATTTGCCAGTCACAGGAATGCTTCTTGTCCTTTTCCAGGGGTATATCTGCATCAGGAACCATTGGCACCAGCGAGACAGAGATCCAATCGCTCTGCAAAAGGAGCTTGGCTGTACAGATGTTGGCTACACATAACCTAGCCACAGTTTAAACTCATGACCTTGAGGGTTTACTCCCCCAAATACAACACTTAATTCTATGATTGCCTTTCCACCTCAAACACTCATCAAAACATTAATAAGGCATGAGGTCTTATATGCTAAAATGGGCACATTCCCACTGGGAAAACAGCCGTCCAAGAAGTCTCAAGCCTGGCAGGAAACTGGCTTTCCAAGAGCCTGGAGTTATGTGGGACAAGCTAAATGATGCTACTCAGCAACTGTTTCCCAGAGAAATACAGCAAGGGCCATGACAAGGCCAACAAAGGCTAAAAATATCCCAGAGTTTAGCCCACACTCTACATATGTAGTTCCAGTTAACGTGCCATAATTAAGGCTTTCTGTCCACAAACAGAGGTGTATGAAGTGCAACACCATCACACAATGGGGAACAGCGATGTGTAAGAGACTCAAAGACAAGGGGACCGTGCTGCTATTCAGCACAGAAGATACCAGAGTCCCAGGGATAACAGGAAATCGAGAGGAATGCCTCAGAAGGAAAATATCTCCTCACAGGGTAATGGGAAGCTGGAGTAAAAATTCAGCAGTTTAGGTGGATCC
Source organism: Polioptila caerulea (assembly GCA_013397295.1). Taxonomy (NCBI): domain Eukaryota; kingdom Metazoa; phylum Chordata; class Aves; order Passeriformes; family Certhiidae; genus Polioptila; species Polioptila caerulea. The sequence goes on from VYXF01002425.1 coordinate 2,871,853, forward strand.
CAGCGATTTGGTGAGTGTAGCTGCCTTCAACATTTACATTTCTCTGAGTTATGTCTACGAATTGTACTTATTTGAGACTGCAAAGCATCTGTTTAAAGCAGTCTCTAATTTGAGACATTTTTCCCTTTGATAATATGATGGCATCAAATTCCAAAGTGCTAAAAACCAGACAAAAATCAAGAGCTGAGATGCTGCAAGATGTGACATTTTTCATGTAACAGCAAGCCAGTCTGACACTCTCATGGATCCCAGCATGCTGTTACTACGTGAAGCTCTAATGCCGTTGATAATAGTTAAAGGATGGCAGTTATGTTTCAGGAGCCAAAAATAATTTAAAAACCTTGAAGTGCCTTTAAACAAACGTTACTGAAACCTCTCCTTGTGGTCCTTGAATTCCCATCGGGTAGACACTATACCCTTCATGTAACCCCTGGTTGCTGATTAATGAAACTTGGCAAAGGGTAGCAAAGCCACGCCAAAGGCAGCACAAAATCCCAAGTTTCTTCAAATCTCAGGGGTGAAAATTCACAGACAACAACAGCACCCCCCAATCATTTCCTGACTTCACTTAGCCAGAAGTTTGAGATAAGAGTGCTCAAATAGGCAGCGCTTTTCCCTCTGTGTTCCTGACAATGGCTCCACATTCAAAGCAATCACAGCCATCTCCAGTGTACAATTACAGCCTTTTACAGTCTCACCTTGTCTAACTCCCCACCACGGACCACAGGCCTAGTCAGACACTACGTGCATTTGCAGTAAGTTTTCATGTAGTTGCCTGGATCTCTAGCTCCTGTAGAACTCTGCTGTCTGCAAAGTTAACAGGTATGAAAAAGTTGGATACAATTCCCACATAAGCTAAAACTGAGCTTTTTGGATCATTAGTGTTCATAGCACCTAATCATGCTACTGCAAGAATAACTAACCCTTTATGTTCTGCAGGTTCTGGCCTGAGCTGCAGAGGCTGAACATCCAGACTGGCTGTGTGTTCATGTTCTACATCACATCTCAGTTTTTCTGCTTTGTTTTATTTATGACAAAAAAGCACTAATCCACATGCCATGTAATCAGATAATCTATACTCTGGTTTGCTTGCTCTGCAGCAAGATTCAAAAGACAATATTCAGCGAGCAGCAGCAGCATCCCAGCTTGTTGTGTACAAACCAGCAGCTTGGGACCACTGGTGCACGGAGAGGTCAGAGCAACACGCTGCAGTAACGATCAGATACAGCCAAGGTGACTGAAAGCAGACTAGCCCAAGTCCCAGACCTCGTCTGGAACAAGAAGGAATGCCTGTTCAGCCACAGCACTGCAGCAATCGAGATACCCCCAGCACACCCTGGGCAGCAGAGAAGGGAGAAGAGCTGTGTTGGTGAGGGAGCGTAGCTCACTGCCTGCAGCCAAGGGCAGAGCCAGCCCTGCTTTGCTGCTGCACTGTGGTGGTGTTGCCAGAGATGCAAAGCCCAGGAAAACCCATGGAGACAAGTTTGCACACAGCCTGAGAAGTCAGTGCTAAAAATGACCCATACAGATTTCCCACCCTGTGCAAAGTCACTATTCCTCAGATCAACAATGGGCTGTGAGGGCAAATGGCTTGCTACATTAGAGTAATTAACTTCTATGCTTTTTGGCTATTTGTAGATAGAAATCCTTTCAAGCAGGGATCTTGGATGCAAGTAATTGATTTTTTTTTTTAATCAACTAAGGGACATTTCACAAAATGTATCATACTTATCATAATATGTTCCATGTGTCATTATAAATCCATGGTTCTCCCAAAGCTGCACCTCAGTCCTGCTGCTCAAAATTTGTCAGCTGTCCGTGCCTGGTGGTGACAGTTTCCATTGCATGTGGTAGAGGGTAGGTGGTGTGCATGCACTGAGGCAGCAGAAAACCCACTGAAGACATTCCAACAACATGTCTGTAGGCAGCAGTGCAAAAATCCCAATCCCAGTTCTGCTTTTGATTTCCTCCTGTGACCCTGGTTAAGCATCTGTGTGCCAGCTTTCCCACCTGTGCAAGACCCCAGTTCCTGGGGTTCTTGTGAAGATTACCTTCTGTAAGGCTCTTACGAGAATTAAAATAAAGCATTTCCCTTGTGGTTGCACAGATGTCCATGTGCAAGAGTCCTGGGCTTCTCAACATAAATGCAACCAAGAGCTTCTGCAGCATTTCAACCATGTTCTACAGAAAGGATCAAAACCTTTACTTAAAGAAAAGACTGAAAGTCTTCTGGGAATAATTTTTAGCCAGCACCAAGGAAGCTGCTTCTGGAAGCTTGTGCTCTGCAGAATTTTATAGGATGATTTAAGAATACTCAAAACTCCATTTTCCTGTATAAAAGAGTGAGACTGGGAAAGGTAAAAAAGCAGACTGGGATGACAAAATGCAGAGAGGAAATATCAGACGGGGATTGTAAAAGAAATGCAAAGTGTTAAATGTCTAGGGAAGGCTGGGCAAAATAAGAAACACTATCCCAGGTATGAAAACCAGAAAAAGCCAGGCTATAAGAAATCCTTATATATCAGTGAGTGAGCAGTAGCTCCTCTGGGAAGAGAGAATTAATTCAACAGTGAAGTGGGAAAAGGAAATGAAAAAAGCACTGGTGTGACACTTAAAGACTGCTCGGAAAAGTCATGGTGAAAGTGCTAATGAAGTGCACACTGATAATTACCACTGAGCAAGCTCCCCACTATGCCAGGGTGCAGGATCACAGAGCCTGAGCTGTGGGTTTGCTGACCATCCCATCACAAGCCATGGCTGAACACTAGAGAATTCCCAGGGGGTCATAGAGCAGGTGATGACAAAAGGTTGGGGCTGGATGATGGGAAGAGAAAGAGAGATCTGCACATCCTCTTTTCTCTCCATGGAGCTACACACTGTCCTTGCCACAACAGCTCCATTTCTACCAATGCACCAGGCTAAAAAGTATCAGCACAGACCCAGGTGCCACATGCAGACCCACCGTTTCATGGCTGTCACACACTCAGCTCCTGGGCACAGCAGGAAGCTGGTCATGCAGTACCACCCAGACCCAGCTCCATGTGGCCAGATGTCAGGGAGCACTGATCATTCAGATAGCTGGATAACAATACATGGCACTGACGGAGTACCTGTAATTACCAAGGCACTTTGTGAGTATGAATGCAACCTCTGTCACTAGGAGACAAATTAATATTTGTCCTCATTATACGAGAATGAACTGAGACACAGAAAGGTTACGTGATTTGTTCTACACAGCAAAAGTGAACAGCAGAGCAAGGAAGATGATGACTGACAGTCACCAAATTTCCTCCACACTCCCTGGTTTTCCTCTGCTCCTAGCTGTGACAGACAGCAATACATTTGTACTGGCAGCTATGGGGAGCAAGTACAAAACACATAGCTGGGACTGGGCATTCATACTGGTAACAAATCTATCCAGCTTTGTGATGCCAAACTGTAGGCAGGGAGAGGCAAAAGCCTTTGCAAAATGCTACCCATTTCAAAGCCAATCCCTGGATATTAGGAGCTGGGAGAAGACATTCACAAAGAACATTTATTGCATCCACACACTCCACAAAGCAGCCACTATTTACCAGCATTAGGCCCAGCAGACGCACAGCTCAAGTAGGAATCCAAATCTGGACAGATTTTCCTAAAATTCCCACCAAAATCAGAAAAAAGACAGAAGTGCAGAGTGGACTGGTTACTAGCTGATATATTTGAAGAGGGAACTTAAAACAATTCAGTTCCTGGCTGACATAGCCTGCTTAGGGGCTATTTTCAAACCAGCAAGAAAAAGAGGATAAAAATATTTCCTCCATGGATCTGGACTTCTCTCCCTTCCTGTAATACTTTTGCTGTGCTTGCCAGATTGGAAACTGCTTCTGGCCAAAATGTCCCCACCAGGAACAGAACAGAAACTGAGGCATCTGCTAATAGATATCACCTAATAACAGAGAAAAGTTGTTTCACTTGTAGTTCATAGTGGTATCTCTGGCAGACCTGGAGAGCCGTGCATTCGGAAGGTGAATTCATAAACCCTGGTTTGAACTTCTGACATCTCCTTCACTGCTGAGCATCATCCTCACTGTGGGCTAGCACTGGGTGCCTCATTCACCTTGGCTTTGTACCCTGTGAATTCACTAAGCCTGGGGTGCCCAGAGGCAGCTTCAGAGCTGCACTCTCAGAACTATTTCAAACCCAGCCTATAGGATGAGCCAGTTACACCGCCAGCAGTGCAGCAGGTATAAGCATAAGTCACTGCTGGAGGTGAAATGAGCTCATCAGCACTCATTTCTCCCCCTGAAACCCCTTTGCATGCCCAGTCCAGCCTTGTCCCACAGTGGAATGGTCACACCTCTGCAGATCTTGTCTGTTCTCCCATCTCTGAATTAGGCCCAGCTCCCCAAGGCATGCTGTATGTATTTGATGGCCTTCAGCCACACGGAGAATTTACACTGCCCAGAACTTGTAGGGTCAGGAATCTTGGCCATCTCTACATTCAACTAATGAAAAGGAAAGGAGCAACACTAGGCCTGGAGACAGCTGCACTGCTCTGGAAGGGAACTTCTCAGAAGCACAGCTGCTCCTTCCCCACATGACAGTGGCAGCAGGCAGAGACCTGCAGGTCCCTCAGGCTGCCCATTTTGATCTGCTTATATTCCATATCTTTTTTTAATTATTATAACTTACTGTAGAAACCGAGCAGCAAAAGAATATCCCACCCCAAGAGATAATAAAGGTTTCAATGAAAGAAGGCTGCAAATATCAGGGTGCATATTAGGGGACAGAGAAGCACACACAGGTGGCTACTACATTAAAAGTCAGCATTAGCAAACTCAGAGTGGCTGAGTTTACTTTCTTGCTGTCTCACCTCTTCTCCTCCCACACTTGATGGGAGAGCCTGACAACCTATAAAATCCAAATGCCAAGAAACAGCAGTTTTGTAATCATTTGTGCAAGTCAGGCTTATAGTGCTGGACAGGAGGAACTCCCAGAGCACCTGAGAAGCAAAAATGTCTCAACCATCATGTCTAGAGCAAGCTTCAGAAAATTCACAGTAATTTCCCATACTGAAAACCAGCCCTCAGTACCAGGATCCCACAGGGCAGCTGCTCCAGCCTCCAGCCCTCCTTCTGGTCCCCCACAAAAGCAAAGGAAACCTCAGGGAAATACCAGCAGGCCAACTCAGAGTGTGGAGGCAGTCCTGTGAAAATCAGCAGAGAAGGAGCTCTGCAGCTGCTGGTGGAGTTTTGCTCTCCAGGGCAAAGGGAGAGGCTGTGGGAAAGACAGCCCCAAGGGCTGGCTGGGAAGGAGAGTTCCCTGATGGTTAATGTGTCTCTAAGCAAGACAAAATCCACCTCCTCCCATGGAGTAAAGGTGAAATGTGGGGTCCACATAGCCTCACACGGCAGTGAGAATGCTGCCTCAGCATGGACACTCTGACCTCTCTTCCAAGCATATGAAAACTATTGCACCTTATCGGCTCTCCTCTGCTGGAAACCTCCCGCAATCCCATGCTGGGGACTTAGAAAGAGGTCAGGGAGGGAGAATTTTACATGCTGAATCATTCCCAGACAAATCGTTTCCTTATTATACATGGCAGCCTCCCACGGACAGACTGCCAGAGGGCTCTCTGAAATCGTATTAGGTGCCTTTCCCTTGCTTCTCTTTATCCCCCCGACATCCTTCTCTCACTTAAAACGTTATAGCTTGCAGTCCCACTGGAGAGGGTCTGGGGGTCATGAGCATGGAAACAGTCCAAGGGGCCCAAGGAAGGGAACAGCACAAGGGCCTGCTGTAAACTGCTCCAGGCTCAGCCACTCCTGCACGGGGTGGCCACACTCACAGCTCACACTCACAGCTCACACTGACAGCTCACACTGACTGCTCACAGCTCATGCTCCCAGCTCACACTCCCAGCTCACACTCACAGCTCATGCTCACAGCTCACGCTCACAGTTCACACTCACAGCTCACACTCCCAGCTCACGCTGACAGCTCACACTCCCAGCTCACACTCACAGCTCACACTCCCATCTCACACTCACAGCTCACGCTCACACTCCCAGCTCACACTCCCAGCTCCTGCTCCTGCTCCCAGCCTTTTGCAGGACCTGCAGCCAGATGTCAGGATCCAGCGAGCCCTGCGGCAGAGCTGCCCTTCAGACCCGCAAGGCCTCTGCTCCGGCACGCTGCCGATCGTGCCTGCAGGTCAGGTGTGTGCGTTCTTACCACGTCTGCCCACACCCCGGGCTCTCTGGATGCAGACCAGGAGCCACAGAACTGTATTTCAGAGAGCATCAAAGGGGAGTTTGTTAATAAGTCCCGAGGAGGCACTTAGCTCTGTGCCATGCCAAGGCTCCGGTTGCAGCCTCCGGGCTGGAGCTGACTTGCACCCAGCCAGCCAGAAGTGTGGAGAGATGGGGGTAATTCCCCCCACCAAACCGCACCGCCCTGTGTGGGGCATGACTTGTGCTGGGAGGTGCAGGGCTTCTTGCTGCAAGGGCTGCGTGCCCGCGCCTCCCGAGCTGCCTGCCAGGGGGGACGGGCAGCAGAGGAGCGCAGCTGCGGCTCCAGGCCCCTCCGTGAGGCCTGGGGAGAAAAGCAGGATACTCAAACTTCACACGGGCGGTTTCTAAAGTCAGCACAGTGTCTTGACAGAATTGCAGCAGCATTATTGTGCGCAGCTGGGGGTAAATTATTCCTTATGTAACTTTTATTTAACATAGCAACTTCCCTTGTAAATCACGCTGCTTGGGCCCCAGTCGCTGCAGGGACGTTGCCAATCGAGGCTGTGACAGAAGTAATGCCAGATCCGAATCAAACACACAAACCCTTCTGAGGTTACTCAAAACGTGCTCAAGAGCTTTTCAGCAGGGCTGGGTCTGCAGGCTCACAACACGTGCTTGGGCCATTTCTGGTTTGTTACTCAGATTCCTCTGCTAAGGACGGCTGGGGCAGTCCCACAGCATTACAAGGTTTCCATTTATTCCAGCAGAACTGAATAGAGGTTCTCATGCTGCCTCTCCACTCAAATGCTTTGGAGCCACAGGAATCATTAACACATCAGGGAAAACAGAAATCTTCTCTATACACTCACAATTTCCTAAAAATTGTATCATCAAATCTGGCCAGTAGCCATCTCTCTCTGTTGTTTCTTTTCTCCTACCCGCCGTGCTCTGCTTTATCTTGGGGAGCAGCTGCCCTGCAGAGCTCTCTTCTGTTTCAGGACGGTTCAGCAGTGAGTTACTGACAGCCCCATGATGTTGTAGCAGGTACAACATGTGAGGGTGACCCAGCACCACGAGGTCATTTAAAATGCAGCCACAGCACACTGTTCCAGGTTCCAGCTTGGAAGTGACTTGTCATTGTTAGAACTCAGTCTCTTGGTGTCGTTTGCAACATAAGGCTGAATTCAAATGGTGTCTGTCCTACAGAGTTACAAATCCCATTTTAGCCTCTAGGTTCCTCTGAACCTTAACAGATGTGCTGTGAACCTCACTTAAGTAAAGCAAGTCCCAGGCCTGGGAAATGAAACAAAAACTGCAAGTAGAATTTTATTGCTTAGAAATTGCTCTGGAATCTGGACCCACAGGAATTTGCCCAGCACACACATCGTTTCTCCTATCAGCAGAGCACCTCTTTATCCCTCATGGCTGATGTGGCACTGCAGTGTCAGAGTCCTCGTCTCCAGCACACTGAACACAGAGACGTTCAGCACAACTGTGAGGGGTCTCCCCAGAGAGGCATTCCTGCAGGCACCCATGAGGCACAGTTCTCACAAATCTGGCAAGCACCAGCTCACCAGCCTCTGATTCCATCTGTCAGAGGCCTGAAGCAGCTCAGGGTGGCCTGGGTTTTTGCTCTGTTTTCCCTGCAGCCCATGGAGCCCCACTGTCCATTACTGCATTAGGTAAAAGAGCGGCTCATATTCAAGACAAGAAAGGAAAAGGCTGGGGAAGGAATATCCCAACCACTGCAGCACTGAAAGGACATGGAGATTAACCAACTTGCTTGGGGTTACACGAGCAGTGGCAAAGGCAAGAATTAAACCAGAATCCTCCAAGTCCTGTGCTAGTGCCCTTAACACAGGCCTTTCCTCTCTGCCTCTAATAGAGTGTCTTTACCTTTCAAGGGCAAAGCAGGGAAAGTGGCAGTGCTGCTTTGTTCCCTTCCTGCAGCACAAGCAGAAAATGACAGCTACAGCACAGCCAGGTGGGACTGAAAACAGAGCACTTGGAGCAGCAGTGTCAAGTGGCTAAACTTTTTTGACAATTAATGAAGATATGCGACAGCCAGAGACCTCCTTTCCCACAGCTGCAAGCTGCTCCGAGCTCCTGAAGTGTTTGGATCACTTTCCCATTCCCTCTCTGTAGCATATCTGGCAGAGTTATGGAGATGTGGACATTTGAGCAAGCAGAGCTGATTTACCTTCACTTGCTTTGTTTCTCAGCAGTGCCTGCATCCCCTCAGAACATCTGCTTTGTGTTTTATAGCTGTTTTAATTGGGAGCAATGCTGAATGCTTAGTAACTGGCTCTTTCTTTAAGTTCCACAGTCAGACTCCAACACTATTTTTTATTTCTAACTGGAGAACTCTGTGAGGGAAAACCTGAAAGCACAACTGAGGCAAGTAACTGCTGACACTCTGCAAGTGTTTTGAGAGAGAGTGCCCACACAATCCTTGTCCTCTCAGTTTCCCCCTTGAGCAGTGGAACAGAAAGAAGAAGATGCATTTGATCTTCCTAAACTGTGAGGCTATGGTGATTTGTAACTATATCTCTTCTTCAGCAGAATGGGCCAACCATATTTTTAAATCAGTCTTGAAACATTAAATTTAAAAAATCAAGTCACATAATCAAAGCAGAGACTGACCTACGCATCCCTGAGTAATTTTTGTCAGGGCCAGATATTTCAGATGGCCACTATTCACCCTCTCTGCTGACAGAATTAAGCTGCCATATCTGTATGTTTCTCAAATGTAAACCTCACATCAAAATGACATGAACAAGCTAACTTTAATAGTCTGGAAATGAAACAAAATTTCTGTGATTTTTGATTGTATTTCCATCCTGAAATATAGATAAAGGTGACTGATAGACCAGTGCAGGCTTGGCACAGGGCAATCACAATGTTCATTTTCAGAATCCTGAAAGTCCTGATAATAAAATAAATAAGCCAATTTCTCTGTGAAGTGGTAAAGAAACAAAGCAATTGGCATCCAGCATTCTCTGCCCAGCCTCAGACTGCCTTCCTACAGAAAATAGGTTGTTTCCAAACAAAACACCTTTCCAAGCCTGCCACAACAGCCCTGCTTCATGCTTTAAAAAATTTCTGCATGCATTCAAGCCTCCGTATGCACTTTGGTGGAAATTCTATACTCTCCATGATACAGACTGAACTTGAAGCCAATCAAGTTTTCAAACTTTATTTTGAGATCCTAGCTTCATACAATACCAGGGCTCCAGGCAAGAACCCCCTCGAGTGTAAGCCAGCCAGATCTAAGGCTTTATACAAGCCCAAGCACAGCAGAAATAGTGAGCTTTGATATAAAAACAGGGAAACAATCACGACAGATTGAACAAACATGAACATCTGAAATGCCATCAGAGTCATTGGTACAGTTTTTCATACGTCACTATGTCATTACATGACAGTTTGGTGGACAGGAGATGGGTCCATGACCAAGTCTAGCTCCAGTCCTAACATTCTCTCTTTGGACTGAATTCAGTCTTCATTTAATGAGCTGCAGTTTTAATTATTTACTTCCAAGTACGCCAAGTCTCTATTTGGTTTTTTATGTGGCTTGAGGCATATGTTAAATAGGATCATAATATTTACTTACCTCACCACAGTGGTGGGAGATTTAAAGCACCAACTTGCACTTTATTGAAATACAAAAAGATAACGTCTGAAGCAGTTTCAGGCACTATCCTGAACACCCCCATTCTGTTTTTAAGGCTCAAAAAGTCATATATTTTTGTGACATTTTTCTATTTTGTTCTGCACAAAATGGTAATGAACTAAAGGTAAAAACATTAGAATCCAAACAGCCCCCATTTGCAATACTGCAAATTCACAGCAAAAGCAGGCTGCAGGGAATGTAGGTAATTTCTTTTTCTTGTTGTTTTGTGATTCAAGCCAGTTAATAAAGAAAAAAAAAAGTATTAAAACTTCATAAATCACAACTTTGATGAAGAAAAAGAAGACAAAAAGAAATCCATGGAATTTTCCTTTCCTTGTTCTATGAGCAGCATTTATTACAGTACTCAGGTAGGGTTTTTAAGAAGGCAAAACTGATTTCTTGGTTGACAAGAACTCTTCAATTGTGTTTGCAATGTATTTTAAAAAATAATTATTACTCTAAGTGTTAAAACATTATTCCTGACTTTACCGAGGGCAAACTTCAGCACAGGTGAACCACTGGAGAGGAACAAAACAAACTGGCTGGCAGTTCTGAAAAACTGTAACCCAAGAAGTGTCCACAATGTGCTCTGCCCTTGCACATAGGTAGATCTTTTATGGAGACTGCATGATTCCAAGCAGTCAAGTTAAGGCACAGCTATGAGAAGTAGGCTTAACTCTTACACAGCCATTTTCATCCTTATACCTAAAAGGAGCATTTACCTTTAAAACTACTGGATCTGTTTTCCATGATGGGACAGGGATGGGGAACCCATAAGAGTTAAGGCTGTGAGTGAGTGACCAAGTCCCAGCTCAATATTGTGGGCACATTGCTGTGCTGCCTGTCCTGGTCACACCAGGGAGTGCAAGCGTGCAGGGAAGGCCTGGCCAAAGCACTGAATGAGACCCAGCTCTACAGGAAAACTGAGGAACTGCCATCTGCTCAACAAGCAGATAAGACTAGGGCCATGCCCCATTAACCACTTTGACGTGGATGGGAAAGAAGTGTCTTATTCTGCCTGGACCAATCCCTCTCTGAGCATTTATGAATCCTTTCACCTACATCCACCCATCTCAGCTGTTTGCCTATTCTTTAATATCTTCAGTAAAACATTAACATAGGAGCACTCGGAACAGAAGTCAATCAAACAGGAAGCATTCACTCCTCTCCATGCCTTCCCAAATACAAACAGCTTTTTCCCAGTGCTCAATCAACACCCCAACCACTCCTCCCTTTCTTTAGGAAACACCTGAGCAAACAGGTGTGTCTAACAGACTGCTCTCAAGTCCAGCAAACCCTCTGGGAAGTAGCTCATGGCTAAGCTGTCCTGTCTAATAGTTGATCCCTTTTTCCATCCTTGGGTGAAGACAGGACTCATGGGAGACCCAGCAGCAGTGCTGTGTAGACCAGAAGCTCTGGTTTCATTTTCAAATCTGGGTTGTTGACCTGTGGTGCACTGGCACAGGTCTGTCAGCCTCCGCCTCCCAAAGTGCAGTCATTATTTAAACACAAAGCCCTTGGGAGAGGTATTGCTGCTGTCTAAATGAGGGAGGACAGGCTGTGACTACCTCAGGCAATTTAGGAGCAGTGTAAAAGTGCAGGAAGGCTGGGAGAGCTACCAATACCTTTTTAGCTTTTTCCCACCCTGGAAAATTTGCCACCATCTGAAGCCATCTCCCATGAGATGTTTGTAGCTGCCTATTGTAACAGATCTCTGGCTTCTGCCAGACTTTCCTGGGTGTCAACCAAAACAGCACAAATACTGGAAGGCTGAAAGCTGTCACACAAGACCAAGTTATTTCCATCTGTAACTCAACAGAGTATTTGAACCCCAGGCTATTGAAATGAATGGCTGATATGTGACATCCACTACACGACCCACATCACTCTCCCACACTGCTTTGACCTCAGCTGAAACCATTTGCAATTTTACTTCTTCTGCAGTGGCAGGGATTAATGATTGATCATGGACCTTCACCATGAATCTCCGGGCTTCTGTCAGCCAGTGTCACAAACTTAACATTATCTAATTGTAAGTTTTCCCATCTAATTGCAATATACACCTGCTCAATGTCCCTCTGTGTGTGAAAAAGCATCATACTTCATTTAAAAAGCCCTCATTTAAATTCAACAGCTAGCTGCACAGATTTAACCATTAAACTGATTTATGTTGCATAAAAGATCAAACCAGATCGCACCTTGTGGCCAAATAACCATAAAAGGTTTCTGTAAAGATCATTAATTCACCTCCCTGGGCAGTTAGTTTAGCAGTAAATATGACTTAGATGACTTTATCCAGTTAACCTTAATCAATTTGTTATTATGATTAGTCACCCTAAATAACAGAAATGTGAGAGGGGAAGGTGCTACAGTTCAGACCCTGGTAATGAACAGGCTGTTGGTGTGCTGACCCCAGATTCCCACACTCCTGGGAAACAGGAATGCATCCTCTGCCTGCACCTCAGGGGACCTCAGCCAACCTGCGCTGGGGAGAGCATCACAGAGGCTGGGCTTGGCCTGATCCTTTTCGTGGCCTGCAGGTAGACAGCTCAGCTCCCACCAGCACAACCCAAGAAACAGAAGAGAAGAGAAGGGGCAGAGTGGGACAGAAGGCAAGAACAGCCCATTCGCTCCATGCTATGAGGAGAGCTGGCCCAGTCGTCCACATACCAGCTTGAAACCCAGCAAGGTTCAATTTGGCAGACCTTGCTCTGTCACAGATTTCCACAGTGACCTTGGCCAAGGTATTTCATCTTACTGTATCTCAGCTCCCCAGCTGTTAGGCAGAGACGACAGTGCTTCCATCTCTCACAGGAGTGGTCTTTAAGTTTGTGAGGCATTCAAACATCACAGCTCTGGGAGCCATAAAAGCTCCTTAAGTAGGTAGATCCATCACTCTGGATGCTCCGTTCTCCTCTCTCCCTGCATGGCTCCATTGACTTCAACCCATTTAACCTGTCACGGAGGATGTGAAATCAGATTCAGGCCCTTGATCTGGCAAAGGGATTGCCTCTTCCTCAGAGTCGCTGCAATAACCAGCAGAATGGGACCCAGCGGTGTCTACAGCAGCATAAGTGATCATCAGTACTAAAGGAAATAGGCCTATATCTTGGCCACCAAAGTTATTCACACCTGAGCAAAGCACATTATACTGACAGCCCAGCACTCCCTATGCAAACTGCTGGTATCAACTGACTGCCTTTTACACCAGTTTGAAAACAGAGGGAAGAGAAGACGAGAAGGGGCTTAAATCATAACACTCATACTGGTAGAGATACAGCAGTAAATTAATGCAGTCAGTGGAACAATATTGGTGTAAGGAAGAAAACAGGACTTGAGGTGTTTGAGTGTCTGCCCCCAGTCTCCCGTGGGGCAGAGCCTTGCTCCCATCACAGCTGCACTTGGTATGCACTCAGCACATCAGTGAATCTTCACTCCTTGCATGAAAGGGCTCATTCTGTCTGTGTGCATTTCTCTGTGTGTTCACTCTCATCAGTGCAAGGAAAGCACTTTATCCTTCATTTTTATGCTCAGCCACGTGCTTCTCCAGCCTTCCCACGTTGTGTACACAAGTACAACAAGAATGTAGAACACTTCTCTTTGCAATATCCACAGATCTCCACCTCCCAGGGAAAGGACTCCAAACTCACACCTGTATTCAGCATGAATTCTGGACACTGTCATAAACTCAGCTCCTGCTTCAGTGTTTGGTCTGAATAGAAAATAAGGGTATCATGAAAACCAGTCAGTAAGGATCTTTTCACTGAACCCCAGCAGACTTTAGCTGAGATTCTCTGGGTTCAATTATTTCAGTCATTATCACTAAACAAGAGGCTCAAGCATACCTGCAAAAGTTGCTAATGTGGAACACAGGACATGGGAACAGACAATGTCATTCACTTTGGAAATGCAACATGCATCCCTTCCTCCAAGGTCAGTGATTTCTTTCCATGAACTTGGTTGCATCATCATCTGTTCTTGGATGTAAGTTTAGCTTGCTACAAGTGAAGAAGGGGGATTATGGATTTGCACAGCATACAGGAAATCTCTGTTCCTATGAAAATAGTTTGCACTCTTTGGATGTGGCTGCAGGATGGTGGCCAAAGCAGTATTGTGGAAACTATATAGTCTATCCCCATTTTGAGGGACATTTCCAAATCCACAAAAATTAGGGCACAAATAAAGTCTAAAAATTAAATCTGATGGATTTTAAGAAAAGTGGGGCCTCACTTTTGGGCATTTAAGAAGCATTTACTTAAAATTCACATATGTCTAGGAGTCATCGATTTCAGTGGCACTTATTTGTGGGCCCGAGTTCTGTCTTGATCTGAGTTGAAAGCTTCAACATTAGAAAGAAAATGCACAGACAATTTTCCATTTTTATGATTAAAGGCATATCACATCAATCTCCTATCAACAAGGAGTCTTTATTTATAGAATATGATATTAAATCTGGATTCCTTTCAAATACTGGGAAAATTTTGTTACACTATGCATCCAGGTGCTACATGTGATTTTGACAGACAGGCTCATCTGAGAGATGCCAATTAACAAACACCCTCAGAAGCAGAACGTGACAAAAGTCACAACATCATCTGAGAAGGAATGTGTTTTCTCTCACAGGAGGAGGTATCACTAAGGAAAAAGTTCGTTCATCTCCTCCAACAATATATGAATGGTTCCCTTCAATTACCCATTACTCCTTTATTAACTATAAAGAGACATCATGAAGAAATGAATACATATTACATTTCTATTTTACATAATACATCTCCATCATTACTAACAAGTCAGAGAGAGTTAAAACTCAGTGCAAAGGTTGTTGATTTTTTTATCGTCATGTTTGCTTTTAAACTCGCTGGAGTGATTAAGCAAGCCCGCGAGTTCCACATTCGTTCCTAATTTGCTCTGAAGGCAGGGGGCCAGCAGCAGGGCAAAACAGGCAGTGTCTGGCACTTCTGCTTGTTTTCAGATAGAGTTTAAGGCAGGACTCCAGACCTGGAGGGTGCTTTAAAATGCTGATCTTAAATTTCTACTGTAATTTCTTTGGGAAGATACAATGGTGTTTTATACACTACGGCCAAAATTCTACACTGAATTTGTTCAGGCTTCATGTATGGAAAAGAGCATGATTTGGAGGAGGATTGGAGCTAGAGATCACAGTGGCCACTGCTTAATGCACACTTGTTGTTAAACGGTACACAGAAGAAAATCCTACATGAATTCTTATTCTATCTGCCAAGAAATAACCATGCAAAATGGAACAAGGACCTCTTCACTTTTGAAAAACACTAAATGATATTTAATGATTTCAAATGTCAGAAACTTTATTTAAAATCTTTTTGGGGAGGACTAGTGACACCATGCCTGACCAATTAATCAGGAACAACTCTCTCATCCATGTCATCATCTGCCAATACCTTTAAAGAGCCTTTCTTTAGGACCAGACCTATTCAAATTATATATATATACATACAAGATCTGGCAAGGGCACAACGTGCCTGAGGCTGTGACTACACACTGCTGAGAGGTGGGGCTTTCTGTCCTGCTGGTAACTGAAAATGGCCCAACTCATCCCCTCCAGCCATGTCTTTTAGACAAGACCTGTTACTGACTCACATCCTGCCGAAGAAGAAACAATCTCACACAAGAACCATCTCTGACCCTCAAGTTGCTTCCTACTGGGTGTGTACAACCCAAACCTCACCTGCATCATGAAGTAGGGAGGTGCTTGATAAGCTACTAAATTCACTAAGCAAGAAGCTTGGCAACGCAAGCTTTTTTTACATATTTCATCTATACCTTAATGTAATGGAAAGACAAGATTTTTAGCAATAAAGCCATGAATGTGTTTTCAAGTTACTTGCTGCAAGCCCCTCGATTGTTAGTTTTTCTTGTGATCTCAAGTGAATTGCCTTTAAGACTTTCCTATTTCTGAGAGAAAGTAAAAGATCCCATTTTTCTGGACAACAACTTTAATTCCTTGTTTTGTCAACCTCAGACAAGGCTAGCAGGTTAATTGCTGTTTTTATTGGTATAACGAATGCCTATTATAAGGTGTGTGTTAAATTCCTATGTTCTAGCTATGTGAAAGAAACAGATCACATATACCCTCTACATGCTGCTATCCAAAGTAACAAGAAATTGGAATATCCGAGGTAAACAGTAAACAACAACAACAACAACATAATGAAAATCATAAAGACACCTCACTACTGTCAATCAGCATGGATCCTGCATGGCCAGCTCTGAGACAAAGAAAAAAGCTCTGCCTGGTCTGCACCAGCTCCCCAGATCTCATTAGGCTGAGCTTACATGCTCAGTCTCCACAGAGGTCCTTTATAAGCAAATACGTGTGAGCAAATCCCTCTGGACCTGAGGGCCATGGGGGCTGCAGCCCCCGAGCTCTCTGAGTGCCCTGCTGGTTTGCACCCAGCCCCAGCCATGCTTACTGGTTCCAGCTGTGCCAGAACCATTCCTGACCCCCTGTTCAACGTGGTGGTTACAGCACAGGTTCTCCCCTCTCCCACCTTGTGTGCCTTGTGGGCCACACCTGGAACATGATTCTAGCCCAAAAGAGTTCACAGAACTACATGCTAGTTTAAGAAGCTTACTAAAGGACTTGGCAGACAAGAAAAATAAAAAGCGGGGGATTTAACATGTTTTTTCTTTCTTTAAATCTGGAAACACTGCAGATGCAATTAACCTTGCATGGTCATCTCTTTCCACCACTTCAGGCAGCTGCCTAACATTCCCCTTCAAATTGCTTCTTTGGTGTAAAGTTTCTCTTCAGAAAGGTTTCTTTCCAGTCTTCCCTCCCTCTTTAAGTGGTCTTAAAGAAAGGACTTGGTCAGCTGGACTTCAACTGACCCTTGAATGCTGTGCTTACTTTCACAGCAGGATGCTTCAACTGCTTCATCAAATAAGTCTCAAGCTGACAGGTTTGTTGATTGGGAAAGCAAAGTCTCAAACTGAGGGTAAAGGGTATGTCACAAATATTAGTGTAAGTATGGTGAAGACCCTATATCCTTGCAGAGAACAGTGTTTGCCCTAGGCTAAAGTCTGTGCTAATATTTTGAATTTATATCACATCTTCTCAGCTGATCTTACGGGAAAAAGGCCAATTGGATTTTATAGCTCAACAGCTAATAGGATTCTACAGGATTTGATAAAGAAAGAAACTGCCGTTATAGGTTTAACTATCCTGTAACAAGGAATATAGAGCTGTGCTAAATTTCAATATTTTATAAAGTATTTGCACTGAAAATAGAGCTGCAAATCCATGTTATGTGTTAATAGTTTAAAATTAAATACCTGGATGCCTAGCTGCTGCTGAACCACATACTGAGAAAAATAAGTTATCCTATAATTTTATAGCCTGAATCTCTGACATCTGCAGTATCATCCACTCCAGGTGTTCCTTTTGCTTTGGAAATTAGGATTCAGAGGAAGAAAATTGGAACTCTGCAAAAGCTTCATCCAGAACCAAGGTAGATCAAAATGAATTTGGGCACTGCTGTTTACAGAAATATCCTCTGTGGTGTATGGCACACTAATAGACCCTGGGCTGATAGCACCAGTTATTCCCTCTCCTGCGGGAGAGCTACATCAGGGCTCCCCCCAGACATGTGTGAGCCTCCTTTTTTCAGTACTACTGTGCCTGCAGACACGGATATGGCAGCCTGAGCTTCTCTTCCAACAGAGAGAGCTCCCATGGCCAGTCAGCGCTGCAGCTGCCCAGAGGCAAGTGCTAACACCCCGAGATACCAAGAGCTTGTTGTTTTTACCAGGCTGGGTTTGAGGAGAACTGAACCAAACTAGCAGAGAAGGGAAGAATCATTAAAAATTGGTATGCAGGACCAAGGGTGGAATTGACAAGAAGGAAACAAAATCTCGAAGGAAGCACGTGAGGGACCTCAAAGGCCCAGGGGGACAAGACAGTGAAGCACTGATTGAGCCTTGCTGATATTGACAGCTCTCTACAAACATGACCCATAAGAAGGTAGGTCCCTCCTGATGCACAGATGGGGACAAAAAGAGCTGCCCTGCAAACTGGACCTGGCCAGAGAAGAGCCAAATAAGTGTATGACAAAGACCATACCTGATCCTAGGGAGATGATCTGAGAAGTTAGACTCAGTAGCCAGAAGCCATTTACAGTGGAAGCAAAAAACTAAACACTCAACTATAACCTTGGAAGCAACAGGCTTGCTGAGCCAAGCATCATCTCCTTGATAACAATCTAATGAGAAATCACTCCCCAGCTCCCTTTTTCCCTCCCTCCTCTGTGTGTACATCCCTTTGATGTGCAACTGCAAGGGCTGGCCAGGTGCAATCTGTTTTAGTGAGTAATATGCATATAGCTTTGTAAAGTATTTTTAAGACTTCAGGTGAACCTGGGTTCAATGTTTTATGTCTGTAAGTGTCAGCTCCTGATAGGGAAGTTCAGCAGTGGCTGGCTGAGTACATCTCCTCTCTTGGAAGGCACTGCACCTCCCCTCTCCAGCTTGCAGGCACCCGAGTGAAGAAGCTGAGGTGCAGGACAACCCTGCATCTTCCTGCAAGAAAAGGCTGAGCAGAGAGCTGGCTCTTGGGGAGGGAAAGGTAGTTGAATGTGAGTCTGTAAGGGATTCAATCATTTGAAGTCTCTCTGAAGCTGCAGGGTTCTGCCTGTGAACTGAGGACTGAAGGGAGGGAAGGGGCTGGGGATTTTTCGTATGTTGGCTTCTATAAACTGGGCCACCAGGCACACATGTACTTCTCCATTACTCGGCTTCCAAAGTGAGGTCAAATTGTTCATCCTGGCTGTGACTCCTTTGCAGGAGTCCAGCCACACACCGTGAAGCTGGTATGGATGATTCCCTTCTCTTCACCGTGCAAAGATGAGTCTGTTTAAACTTGCCTCCATCCCCAAGAGTAGGTGTCTGGAGTGCACTGCTGGGCAGGCACCCAACACAGCTCTCAACAAGCTACACTGAGCCTTGAGAGAAACATAATCACTTTCTGTTTGGCACCTGGAAGCACTATAACCACACTGCCAAGCTGATGCAACCTCCTTCCAAGGAAGACTAATTAACCCAAAAATGCATCACCCTGGTGTCGTCACCTGGCTCTGGATTACAAAACAGGCACCTCCCGGGCTCTCCTGGGCATTTCTGAGAAATGCTGCTCTGCCCGACGTGAGCTGTGTTCCGTGGCAAGCCATCTGCTGCTGCCGGACAGAGGGACAGGGACGTGCTGCCCCACCCGGCCCGAGGGACACACCCAGCAAGGAGAGCCTGCATCCACAGACTGAGCGAGGGCAGCACCGACACGGCACAAAGGTAACAGTAAGACTGATGTCACAGCATGTAATTTTACCACCCAGTTGCTCAGTGCTCCAGTCCTGCCCACTGGAGCTATTCTCCTGTATCAACACATGCCACTCCCTTGACCCGCAGTAAGTGCAGACAGAAGTGTCTGAGCTCAAAGCCAAGTCCTAGCCCCACACAGCATGTACAAAGGTTCAAGAAACATCCATTGCCTTCTTCCTCTGCCAGGGAATCAGTGGATGCTGGATTCCATCTACAGGTTTTTGCCTCTCACCACACAGACAACGAGCAATTTCCAATATACACGCGCATTACGCTCCAGTGGAGCAGACGATAAAGGAAAGGTAAGCGGCAGCCAGAGGACTGTCTGCACACAGCAGCCAGTGATGGGGAAGCTGTCCTCGTCTTGCAAAATTGACTCAGACACTTCCAGAAATTCACATCAGATATCCAGCCTCTCTGAACAGATAATAAATACGTCTGACCCAATAATCCAAGTGTTATCTGTGTTTCAACGACCAAATCAAACAATACAGCTACACACCTGATGTAATTTTAATAACATAACACCACAAAGAGCAGCGGAGCACAATAGCAAAAACAGACAAGGGAACATTGATTTTCAGATTGCATTCCACTATAAACATCAAACTGCTGGTGGTTTATCTGAAACATAAGCAGACCTAAGAGAGCAAAAGAGGCTGAAGTTCATGCATTTAGGCTGAAAAGTGCTTAATGTGCCAACCCCAGTGGATCCTGCAGGCAAGCTGCCTCTGCCAGCCATAAACAGGAATTCTTCATTCAGGATCAATGCAACTTCAGCTACAGTTGTACTAATTGTAGTAGCTGGATTCTGACAATGTTCATGTACGTGTTATGCATTGCAGCTTCCTGCCTACAGGGGAAGAATTTAAACTTCTTTGAGCACAGATGATTATACCTTATTTTAAAGCCTTGACCAAACTCCTTGTGCTCATGGTATGTAAACTTTAACACCTTGAATGCATTCAGCTCTCACTGACTGCTTGTAGTCCCAGGAAGTTTTTCAAGTACAGCCTCTGTGGAACCTGTCTGTAGAAGGAGGCTCACTGCTAGCTTCTCCTGTCATTTACTAGGTCATCAACCAGGTATAACTTCCCCGACATCAGATGTATGTTGTACATCAGATCCCTTTGTACAACTAGGAAATAAAAAGCAAAATCTTGTACACTGTACTTCGCCTTTAATTAGAGTCATATAAGGGATCTGAGTTTCCTTTCAGAACCTACTTTCCACCTTTAAATATATATGTGAGCACACATATTGTGTTTCTTTGACTAAACCTTAATCCCTTAACCCCTCAATCCATCTCCTCATCCAGAAGACATAAAATTCCAAACCACACACCAAAGGGCATGGTTTAGGCAAAAAAGACTTAAAACTTTAATCAGCATCTCTACAGGTGCGTTCAACAAACCTGTATTCCTAAATCTAGCACTGGCATGAGCTAGGAAATGCAGATTTATCTTCTGGTGAAGATGAGCTCAAACAATATAATTTAAAAAAGGGTTAAGGTAGGAGCATTAAAGAAGAAATCACCTCTGAATGCAGGGAGAGCTTTCTAGGGATGAATTCTCTATACACTGATGCAGTGCAGCTGCCTGCTCTCAGAGGCAGACACCAGGAGAAATGGGGCTTTAAGAGTGCTATGTCTAGTGAATGACACAGGGGAGAACTTCTAAACTCTGATGGTTTGGATGGCTGTCAGTTTTGATCCTGTGCTACTGCAACCAAGAGGCAACTTTGCTTCTTTACTGGAACACTGAACAAACATCAAGGGACCTCCTTCTGTGTGGGCCAGCAAAATCTGCAGCCAGATCTCAGGAAAAAGTCAGTACTTACTTATGGCACAGTATTACTGTAATGCTTGGATTTCCCATGAAGTGCAGTTGTCACAGAATGGAGATGGCTGGATTGAGCCTCCAAAAAGATGACAGTGGTTGGATATTCTCTTCCTTCCATGGGAGTCTGAGGAGGACTCCCTACTGATTTCATCAGCAACAGGATCATCAGCAGATGATTCACTTACCTAGCTGATAAAAGCATCATATTGGCATTCATACTACACTGGTCCAACCATAACGTTTTCTGGTTCTTTCAGAGTTTTCAAGCACCACAGAGGCTCAGTGAACATTACTTCACCATAACTGCCTCTCTGAAACATTTACCAGTATGCAAATACCTAAAATTGTGAATTTACACAAGGGAAGATGCTTCTAGACAGCTGTCAGTTTTTCTTTGGCAGAAATACAGAGCTGGTCATATTTTGGAAGGTATTTAAAGCCTAATATTTTTCAAAGAACAAGAGCCTCTACAAAATAAATAAAGCACAGAGCTTGATTCTCCACTGGACACCTCCAGTTTTACACTGGTGCAACAGTATCAAACAAATATCCAAGAATGACTTATGGTCTGGAAAACACATTTTTCTGTGGGAGATTTAGAGAATTCAATCGTGTTAGCTTATCAAAGAGCAGATTAAGAGAAGATTTGATCACAGTCTGTAAGCACCTGCACAGTATCTGGTCCTAGGCAGTTCTTTAATCTGGCACATCAAAGCACTAGAAGGTGAAATTAGACAAACAAGCTGGAAAAAGCAGACATTTTACCTACTCCTTCAACATGGGATGCCATAGACGGTCAATTTCTTAGATGTGAAAGTTTGAATTTCTCCCTAGTACAGGTATGTTCTAACAAAGTAATATATTATTGTATTAAATGCCAGAATTAGCATGTGGAATTCCATGTTCTGAAGTTTTATAGAAAATCAAGCTAGACACTCAGAGGCTGTTCTACTTTAAAAAGAAAAATAAATCCACAACAGTTATGGAAACGATATGAAATAAAGTTAAAAAACATGCAATGCAGTAACAACACTATCAGATTAATTTTTGACATTTAGAATACATCTTTGCAGAGAAAAAAGCTCTGTTGATTATGAAACAGCAGATAAAACATTTTTCCAATTATTTGTAAGGAACTTGGGTCCCCTGCTTCTTACACTCATGCAATTTATTTTGAGGCAAAGTGAGGAGGTTTGAGCTTTGTTTGAGTGGATTTCTTGTTAATTTCTCCCCTACAAAATTAATATTGAGGCATCTTCACAATTCCCACACATGGAAAAAGCACATTCATTAACCATGAAGATAGTCAGTTTTCAGCCTGGAATGCAGCTGACCTTTCCTTTTTCAGCCATTGCAGTTTCTTAGCTTCCAGAAATGGATATTTATTCTTTTTTCTCGATTTCCTTTTTTTTTGTTTTTGGAAACATTCCATTCACAGTGTGCTAGGGGATTTCACTCAAAGTAACACATGCTCCACAGATTAGCAGGCTCTTAAAAATATGCTTGTCTTCTCTTTATGGGCCTGGTCTATTAAAAAGAAGTTAACAGAAAGACACCCATTACTTCTGTGGGTATTGGATTGGGGCCTAAATTATTGCTAGTGCTGAACATGCACAGCCAGAAAGCATTTCAGAAAACATGTGCTTTTGAGTATAAAGCGGATTTCCCTGAGATCCTTTCCAAACTCCAGTGACTAGTTCTGGAGAAGACATCTGCTCTCCCACAGAGCTTTTCCCTCTAATGATGGGCAGGATCAGGCAGTCCCTGAGTACTCTCACAGTGGGGTTTTACATCACTTATCCTACAGACACACACACACACACACACACACACAGAGCTCTTTTGTACACCAGGTTTTCCGCTCCCCATTCTACCCTGGCAGCTTTTCCTCTCTAGGCCATCCATGGGAATAGTGCTGGCAGCTCACAGAATCTGAATTGTTTATGAAGCACCAATTTTGATGTGGTCAGATTCTCTCCTGTGGCTGCACCATGCCCCATATACACACCACATGTATCTGTGCATCAAACACATCTTGTGAGCTGAGGAGAAATGTCTCAATGGATCCAACTATTGCATGTGATGTACAAAGGACATTTTGCAGAGTCCCAAACATTTCCCTGGCAAGACCATCAGTGGGCTCACCAGTTCATTACAGAATGCTAATTACATCCCATCAAGTGACCTGAAACTACTCAGCAGCACTGAGTTAAGTATGCTTCCATGGGAAACACCAGAAAGCTAAACCTCTCCACAGCTGGCTTAGAAAAGATTAGTTTACAGAGACGTCTGTTCCTTGTCAAAAAATTCCTTCCATTTCTTTCTTTCATGTTATACACAGACAGATCATTATTGGCTTGAAATTGCAGAATCCATTTCTTCCCCTTAAAAGAAAATCCATGGTAAGTCTTACTGGGTTAAACTAGTAATTTAAAAAACTAAATGAAAACAGGCAGAAACAGGTTTCTGAAGATAAACATAGATTTAAAAAACAGTTTTGGTTTTAAATAGAAGCAGAAGGGCATGCATGGAGAGCTGACTTTTTTCCTAAGTGAAACCAGAATTGGAAATCCAGTTGTGAGCAATCTGGACTGTTCAGCCACTCCCACTTATTCCAGTTACCTCTCCATTTCCCTGCTACTGCAATGCTCACTTACTGCCTCTTGTCTTTAATTAGACACAAACTGTTTATAGCAGCAGTGTCCCATTAACTGCAGCAGGGCCTGGGGTCTATCAAGCTGCACAGAACACTTGCCCCTCTGTTCAGGGCTCGGTCTGATTTACACTGCCTGTTTGAAAAGCATGGCATATGCTGAAGACCCACTCCTAACAGAGACCCCTCTGGCAGGAAAGAACAGGAGCCTGCTTAGATATTAGTACAAAAATTTAAAGTTCCAGATTGTTTTCTAGCACCAAGCCGTTTCTTTTTTATTGCTGCTCTTCCACGACTTTTCTGAACTGGTTTTGAAGCTCTCTAGAAGGAGGTAGGTCTTTATACTCATATGCATTTCTGATTTGATGTCTACAGTCTTCTGTGTGTTTTATGCCCAAGCAGAAAAAAAAGCTTTAGGATACTATCTGTTTCCACCACACTGCTGAAATGGCAGAGTATAAAGACAAGCATGGGGAAGTCAGGAATTGAGTCACACATATGTCCTATCTGTTCCAGTTCTGGTTGCATTAACAGCGAGGCTCCTGTGAGTTCTCTCTGCTGGGGATGCTCAATGCCAATTCAGGGAAGTGAAAACTATTCATGTCCAGCTCCTAAAGAAGCTCCTGCCTTACCAACAGTGTTGTGGCACTGCTGAAAATGCCACAGTGGAGTCACGGAGTTTAAAGGTAAACTCATCAATATGGAGATGGGAGACAGACACCTCTCAAATCTGCACACTCACCAGGTCACTTTTTCCCTGACAGTTTTGCTTCAGCCCGTCTCAAAGGTGCACTCTTGAGCACTGCAGCATTTGAGCTCTGCTCTGCTCGCAGCATGGGAGCTGTCTGACCCCAATGGCCTGGAGATGATAGGGGTGACAAGTGACATCTGACAAAGAGTGACAAGAGACAACACTGGCAGAGCTAAGATATGCCAAAGAGGACCCTGGAACATGGAGCTGGGCTCTTAGCTGGAATAGTAACACTTGGGTGCACAGGTATTAACTGTTTGAATTTGATCATATTCCATTCTTGAGGAACAGATTGTGATCAAAGCCAAAAAAGGGGACCTGTCTCAGGAATGCAAAGCAAGTAGGAGTTGCCTTTAATAAGGGATGTATTCAGTTGATCCCCACAGTCCAGGCGTGTACAATGTGTTCAATGTGTTCCAGACTTCTTTATATTCTGGTCCTACTCAAAAAAAAAATACAGTTAATTTAGTCAAATGTTGGGGGGAGGCTCATTCATCTAGAGACAAGAACACATCCCAGAAAGCTAAAGAACTGCTTGCAGAGCTGCTGCTTTCCAGGAAAGCAGTCAGGGAGTCAGAACAAACAAGGAACTCAACATGAGCTCCCATTGCAGTGGGATCAGCAAAGCCATACATCAACAACAAATGGAGAGCTGAAGCAGAAAGGTCATTTTGCTTGAGTTGAAACAGTACATACTCTACCCCAGCTCGTGCACACCAAACCAGTCGGGCGCATTTGCACCACCAAATAAGCAGCTGACCTAAGAGAGCAGTAACACCAACACAGCTGGAGCCTGAAGAGGACATGGGAACACCAATTTGACATTTAAAAGCCAGAGAAAACAGAGTGAAAATGGTGAAGACAGCTCTGTATTTTCTGAGCTGTCTCAGGAGGGTGGAAGATGGGAGGCAGCAGTACCGTGGGAATGTCCTCTACATTTCTGAGCGATAGGAGAGAACGTGCTTCTAACTTTAGCACTTTCAGACTCCTTGTTTCCTCTCCTCCAGCAATTAACACAGAGGATATGCCTGACACACAGGATCACACAACAGGAAACAGCTCTGGAGACCTTTGGAGAGCACACACCCGTGCTGGGGTGCAACACTGTGCTGGCCCTGTTGTCCAAGCACAGGCCCTTGGTGAGCTGCAGGATGCACTGACAGGCTGCAGCTTGTCACCAAATGGGACAGAGGTCCCAGCATTCCCCAGAAAATGGGTGGCAGATGGCTCTCAGGGATTAAGAGAGCTCTCTGTAAATGTGCAGCCAGTACAGATGTGACCATGCTCCTCACTGTTCCAAGTATTTTCTCACACAACACTGAAAATTTTTATGTCTCTGACTCAGCAATGGTTAAACACGTACATCCAAGTACCCACTACAAAGCAGAAAGACTATCAGCTTTCCTTCAACCAGGGAGCCACCCCTCTGTGGCCTGGAAAACCCCCAGTGATGGTACAAAATAAAAACCTGCTAGAATGACTTGACATAAGTGTGTGCAAATGTATCCAGGATCCAGAAATATTCCACGGGGAGGAGGGCAGGCTAAGCCACCCTCGCAGTGTGTGCATCCCAAGTGGAGGCTTTGCAGGGCTACCAAAGAGAATAAATGAGGTGTCTCTTTGCCCAGGCAAACACAATAGTCAGATTCAAGTATTCTCTGTGGATGGCTCAGAAACAAAAGGCTAACACACTAAACAGCATTCTCTAATGAGATGGTCCCATCCCTGAACACCTGATAGTTTGATTTATATGGGGCAATCTTGTCTGCATAACTGGAAAAAAGGATGGCATACCTGAAATTCAGAAATTCAGAATTGCCATATGATTTAATTTGTCATGTGATTTTCCATGACCTTCTCCTTTGGTCTGTTGTCTGATAATATATAAGAAGGTGAAAGAGGAATTTCTATTGGAAGCCTCCAATACACCATATTCTAAAAACACGCAGGGTTAAAGAGAGGCAATAAGGCATTTCTTAAAAATGCTGTTTTCTCCACACTCACAAGACATGGGAGCCCACTGAGGCTAGAGGAAGATGTAAATTTAAATGCAGCGAAATGGTGCATATCTAGAATTAAATACTGCAACACAGACAATCCAGGGTCAGTACTGGTTCTGCCACTGACCCCTGCTCGGCCCCTCACACTCAGCTGCAGCCCTGGTTATCCTGATTATCATCTTGAAAAAGGATTTCAAAAACGGAGTTCTAAGTAGGCAATGTGATTTGTGCCTGTGCTACAGCTAGTTGAAAAGATAACAACAATTTTGGGCAACTATAACAATACCACTCTATGGATCTCACTTCAGATT
Organism: Polioptila caerulea; assembly: GCA_013397295.1. Lineage (NCBI taxonomy): Eukaryota > Metazoa > Chordata > Aves > Passeriformes > Certhiidae > Polioptila > Polioptila caerulea. The sequence continues at coordinate 2,898,648 of VYXF01002425.1, forward strand.
CAACTTTTTTTTTTGCTAGACTAACAAGAATAAGCTAAGACAGCCACTCCCCTGATAGTGTCAACTAAAAACCTGTAGAAATTTAAAAACCTGTCCCAGAGTCATAGGTTTAGGATCTAACATTTCAGCTTCATCTGTAGTTTAAATCACCAAGAAAGAAAATTCCTCATTTGATTGAAACCACTCACGTACAGAACTCCTTACTGATCGAAGAAAAGTGATTATCTGCTTTTTTTTTTTTTTGAGAAGGAAAACGACTGTTCCTAAAAAAGAGCTCACAAATGCCAATGTCCATTTTCTATAGAGTTCTGAATTACATTTCACAGCTCCAGATAAAAATTAATGACCTCTGCAGTGTGGAGAATGCTCCAACTGGGATCACTTTTTCTTTTATTCCTAATGCCTTACAGCACAAACACTGAGCAAAATGTCCTCACAGATATAATTGTGTTATATCATGATACTAGACAGACACGGTGCTGAGACCAGACAGTAATTTACTCACTGAGGCTCTGATCCAGTTTCATTGAAATCAATGTAAAGGTTTCCTCCAACTTGAATGGCTATTGACTGGATCAATCTTTTTCTCTTCATAGCTGAACACAGCAATTTCCCATTATTGTTCTGTGACCTTGCTTTCTCATTAAACTTCACTCAAGGGATTCATAAGGTACAGAGTACTGCATATGGAAGATAACTCAAGAGATTTATTCTGCCCGATCATGTCTAAATAAAGTAATGACAAGCAGGAGATCATCCTCCTTTTCCTGCCGTGCAGTCTGCTGGCCATCATGAGGACGTCAAGTTTTACTTTAAAGGTAAGGTAAAATCTTACACATAATATCCAGACCTCACCCTCTGGAAATCTGTGCAGTGGGGTAAGCTAAGGACGAGTTGAACTGCAGTGTGGCTGGCATTTGTTTGAATCAGACACTTCAATGCCTGTAACAAAAGTTTGGCTGTTTGTGCTCCTTTATTGAACTCTGCTGGGTCATCCAGTCTCTCGCTCTCGCACACAACCACACTATTGATCCTTTTCATAAACAACCATGATCCCCACTAGACACACTCTCCCTTTCAGAAGCTATGACACAAAACTCTCTCACTCCTCTGGTGGCCAGACCATTACAGCTCCCTGTCTGAACTCACAACCAATGGATACACACCTAATCCTGTGCCAGCCTAGAACTTTAGCTTAAATCATTCTTTCCTTCCCTGGTATTAACACTCATGATATATTTGTGAACACTTATATCCCCTTTCCACCTCAGCTCTGCTGGGCCAAGCAAGCCAGGCTGTTTTCATTTCCTCTCTAGTGACAGCTCTTCACTCTGTTTAGAATACTTTGTACCTTGTAGTACTTCAAAATACTACCACAACTTTAGAAAAATTATTATATTTTACAGACAGATTAAGCTATGATGACCTTCTGAATTACTATGGGTACGGAATATCACTTGTAATTCCTGCATTTTGGACATAATTTCAGGTTGAACTAGGTCATATATTTAATAAGCAAAGAAACAAATCCATAATACTCTAATGCATCAGGTACTCTAATGTGCTCAGGTACCAAAATGGTCAGATACTCAGTGAAGGACATTCAGAGGGTAGAGCAGTAAAAACCAGTGGCCATGAAAAATGCTGCATTGTTTTAACAGATACATGTTCTATGATATGCTGAGCATCACAAAGTGCTTTCAAAGTTAAACTGGTTATTTATCCTACATTTATAACAATATCAAGCTTTTCTTTACAAGGGAAACTCTTAGAAACTGTCCCACTTGCTTTTATTTCTGTGCAAATATTTAAAATCATTCCAGGAGTACAGAGGGAAGACAATAACAAAGAAAACACAGAGCTAGAAAGGGAAATTTATTAAAAATAAAAGTCAAACTAGCTTTTAGGTTTTGATCCAAACCAAAAAACATATGGAAAACATAATGGCTACATTGGATCTGACATTCTATTTTGAAAACAATCATGTAATGTAACACTAGGTCTTCATGCAGCAATGTTCATCCCTTGGCCATAGATCTTCAGCTGGTGTGGGTGTGCAGCATGCAGAAATATCCTGTCAGGATCCAAGACATCCTTGGACTGACCTTCCAAAAGGAGCTTGAGGCACCCCTGGGCATCCCACCCTGCAGTATTTCAGTGACTCCAGCCATCTGGCCCTAGGGCTCACCCCTACAGCAAAGCCCTCCTTCCATTTGGGATTGCTTTGAAGCAAGTGGAACCATTTGCAGATGAGGGACTAATTTTGCATGAGCAAACACAGTGCAACCTGTGGCTTAGCTTTAACAGGTCCTGAGCCCCCACAGCTTCCCCTGACTGCCTCTGAAGCTCAGAGGCTTCAAAAGCAGAGCCAGCGTATCCTCAGGGCCTGATATTTCCCCAGCCCCAAAAGCACTGAAAACTAAAGCAGGAGGGTTATCAAAGCAGTGTGTGAAAATGTGCTAGATTGTATACTGAACATTAATACTAAATGTGTATCTGTCTAGTGCTCCCTGCAGCTGGTCTGCCAGGGAGACACCAACCAGGACAGTTCCACAATTGGAAAAGCAGATGGGCTGTGATATTTCCACTACAAAGAACCAAACAAGGTCTTGCTGCCCACAGGTCCATGGACATATGCTTCCCCAAGACTGATGATTTATGAGCTAAAAAAATGGCAAGGCACTGCATAAATCTGTGAAGGTGTTCTAGCCTAAAAAAGAAGATATGTGAACACTGGGGGTTTTCCATCACTGGCCATGTAAACACTACTGCAATAAGGAATATGAGAATTGTTAAGTCTGAATCTACAGCTTTCCTGTAATGTCTGGATTTAATTTCCAATAAGTCTGCATTTTACAAGAACGCTTTTCCCAGTTTTCTTTGGCTCTGTTTTCCAGGACCTTGTATTTTGTTACAAGGGAAAGAAAGCAATCCATAAAATGTTTCAAAAACGGTATATCCTGTGGATATAGAGCAAGACACGTCTTTAAAAATATGAACCAAACCATCACTTCTTCTGCACCTTCAAAGGCTTTTGCAAATGTGGGAGTTATTGCCCTAACTTTATTCCTGAAAACAGTTGTGCTTTAAGATCTGGCCATCCCTTCATGCTATCAGCTTCATTAAAAGCTTCATTAAACGAACTGCTTCACTTTGTACTGAAACAAATTAGGAATACTTACATGATCAGTCAGCTGAGCAGCAGATAATGAACAGCTGAGAGACAGTAACAGCCTAAATCAGTGCAGCTGTTTAAAACCACGGACATGACTATCTTTCAAAATTTGCCATATCCTGGTGAAATACATAAATACTCTAATAGACACACTCCTTCCACACCTAGTTTTCTTAATTACCCTTGTGTGGTCTTTTGTAACTGTAGCAGATCCAGGACAGAACTGAGGGCAGAAATCAGTTTACCCTTACTGCACCCACTGCTCAGCAGATCTCACCCCGGGGTGTTGGCAGTAGCACCGGTCAGGTTCCCTTTTTATCTAAACTCCCTCAAGCAAATTCCTCTTAACCAGCACTGCAATCACATTTTAGTCTGCAAACAGCTCTAAGGCTGATTTTATTGCAGTCCATAAAGCATTTGCATTTGCACAAAAAAACCCCACAAAGAAACACAAAAAACTTAGACAAAGAACTATCACTGAGGAAGTCCAGGCAGTTTCATGAATGCTCCTGTAAATATGCTTTGGCATGAAATCTGCAAAACTGACTCATTTAAGCCCCCCATTTTTAGTGAACATTTCTCCCATTCATTTAGACTAATGACGGATTCTCATGAGGCTTGCTTACATTACACCAGCAGCCACCAACAAATGAGAGCTGTGCAAAACTACAATGGGCTACTCTCAAGCAACTCTAAAACTGAGATTTGTCTCCATAAAAGCCTATATGAACACTTACTTTACGTAACAAACAAATTCATCAAGTCACAAATCCCTGTGTGAAGACAAAAACCAGAGCTACGATTGCTGAAAGCAGTTGCCGTGATTCAGATAAGGGATCTCGAATCACAAAGAAACTCCCTGTTTAGCACAAGCCACTGATTTATGGATGCAGTGGCCTAAGCAACACGTTGCATTTTCTAAAAGGGTCATGGCACCTCAACTACCAAAACAGGCAATATAAGCTCTCATCACACACAAAAACAGATTCACTCTATGTCCACAAAGATTCATATGATAATCTTTGACACAAATCCACCCCAGAGACACAGGTGAATACAAAAAAGTCTGAAACAAACTCCTACTTATTTCTAATCCAGAAATCAGACTAAAATTCCTCAATGTGCTTTGGGTATTCTATGTGTTTTATTTTGATTTGCGGAAGAAGAAAATCTGTACTCCCAGGATGAGGAGATTCTGTATGCCAAATGTCAGCATGGAGCACATTTTTACAGCCAGCTTCTAAACCCATGAATAAAGAAAAGGGCTTAGCGGAAATACCGACAGAAGTTTAACCACAGTGGGCCAAAGTTAGCCCTGTGTAGGTGCAGGCAACTTCACTGATGTTAATGGACTTACACCAAGTGAGGAGTTGGCTCAATGCCTCCAGCTGGCACAGCTAAAATCTGCAGGCATGATATAGAAATACAGCAGCCTGGGGGGACTGGATGCTCCCCTCCGAACCGGGCGGGATTCATGTTCATCAGAATGGATTGCGTCAATTCCTTCATGAATGAGCACCTGCAGATTCACCCACGATCAGCTCTAAGGAAACTCAGTGATGCCAGATTTTCATGGGGCAGTGATTATGGATTACAGTGCTCCTAGTAAACTGTAAAGCCTGAGGGATGATAATGTGCCCCTCACTGGCAGAAACCTCCATCAGGCCTCCTTTTGCACACAGTGCTGTGCTTTGTTTTTTCCCTAAGAGAAAGACCACACAGGGATTTTGACATCCTGTAAATGGAAAGCTGTAGTTGGTTTCTAAACGTGATGAATCTGATCCTGAGGGCCTTAGCTTCAGCAGGGAATGAATGAGCAAGCTCAGGAAAAACAATGGTGCATTATCAAATTAATTTCACAGCACAGATCACGTGAGATTCCCCGGAGTCCCTCCAATGCCAAAACACAATCCAATTGTGTAGATCAGCGGCACAACTGCTGTCATCAAGGGTAAATTAACTGGCTAGACTCATCCCCTGGTGTAACCTCACTAGAATTACTGAATAGGACAGTGGGATCCTGCAACAGACAATTTTAATATGGAATTTGACCAGTTTCATGTTTTGCCAGTAAGCAGAATTTCCAGACTTTGTCTAGATTAGCAGAATAAGTAATATTGTATAAAATCTTGCTTTATTGAAGAGCTCCATATAGGCATAAATTTTGCCATCTGGAGTTCCACTGCTTTGAAGTAAATCATGCTTGCTCCAGTTTCATTAATGGAATGACAGTGGGTCACAGCAAGTGACCTCCAAATCCAACACACAGAGAGAAGCATAAATACCCCTACACAGCCTGACATAGACTGCATCTGTATCACAATCAAACTGAAAGTGATTTAGGCTACAGACCTGCAAAGAATTCTGCAAGAAATGTATCTTGCTGAAAAGCTGCCCTGAGCAAAGCAGCTTTGTCTTAGCTAATGCTGAGTATCTAGAAGCCTGCACACACTGAAGTAGTCCAGCACAGCTCAAGATCTTGCAACACTGTGGAAACCAACATGACAGGTATGTTGGGGATTTAACTAAAGACATTCAGAGTTATCTGCTACCATGAGCTGAAAGATGACTGCAACTTGTGTAGCTTCGTTACAGACTAAATCCCTGCAGATGAGGCAGACACAGTAAGAACTAGAATATAACTTGCAGTCCCAGTTCTACATCTCACGTGCTCTTAATTCAGCAGTGTGTTTTAAAGAAAAGGGATGCTGATTTCACAATTCAAGAAATGTAGTGATACAGCAGAGAACAGTGATATCATACATGACATAAGAGGTATGAATCAAGAAGTTCAATAAAGCAAAGGGCAAGATCAGGTACTTAAAAACAAGCAAGAATATTGTGGATATAACTGGCTAGAAAGAGAAAGACCTGGGTTTATAACTGCATTCACAAGCCACATGAGCCATCATCGGGGGTAGCTCTTAAAAAGACAAATGAAGCTACATCATTGTATAAAAAAACATTTTTCTAGCAGAGGTGCAAAGGCCACCAAGAGATATTCAATACAGTTCTATCTTGTACCCAAAGAGGAATTCTAACTTGAGTAGGTTCAGAGAAAAGCTACTCATGCTTTTCATGTCATCAGACACTTTATGGATCTCATGAGCTTAGACTGGTTTAGGAAAACAAAAGCTGAGAGGGGAGAAGATTACTAACTATATAGCTATATTACTAAATAAATAGCCATTTAGGTTAAAAGAAACTGTTCATTTAAGAAATTAAATTATATAAGCTGTCTCTGAATAGTACTAGCTTACACCTTCGAAAATATTTCTGGCTATCAAAGAGCTTTAAACTCTTTTTAAAAGAGTTTTTAAAATAATGTTCCAGTGAGAATAGTGGGAACAAGACAACTGTTAAAAGTGGGTCTTGCTAGGACTGAACAACACATCACCTATCCAGAACAGGGAGCAGGGTCAGTAGTCTGGAGATGTCATCACAATCTTGCTTCTTTTTGGGGTACTTGAGAATCCCCAGCCTTGGTGAGGAACAAAAGTCCCACCATACAAGGCTTATCACAAAATGATGGACTCTTACTATATTGTAGCTTTCCTATGTCTTTTCTTACCTGACAGATTCAAAAGGCATCCTACTTAAAAACTAATAAAACAATCTGGCCAAAATTTAAAGGAAGATTACAAGATTTGAGGGCAGAATGATTGGAGGGCACTAGCAGCTGAGGAAGAAAAGACTTCAACAACACAAGTGTTAATAGAAAGGTAAATAAAAACATGCAACAACTACAATCTAAGTTATGCCTAGACAATAAAGAAACAACAGTAAATCTTGTGGTAGCATGTTACCACTTGTCAGATTAACATAAAAAATTGACTCTGTGAGTGCTCCTAGCCCATTGCAAACGAGTGAAGCATGTTAACCAAAATAAATAACCTCTAGCAAGATTTTGGAGATGAGCAGCTGGTGTGATAACATCTTACTCTAGGTCGACTCCAGCTACAACACATTTGATGGCAGCCTCCACTGTGCAGAGAATCAGCCATCAAAGAGCAGCTCATTACACTGTGGCTATGATGTAAGTAGTCACACCAGTGTACTGCAGGCAGCTGCAGCAATAAGCCTTCCCTGACACTTATAAATTCTATATGATTTATGTATTTGGGGGTGTAAAGCATAATTTGCATGACGTATTTAGAAAGCTTTAATTAATTTTGTGATTGATGCTCTAAAACTACTGAGTGAAGTTAAGACTTTTTAAAAGTGTTAAATTATATTTGGGAATTAACACGAGCAGGGCTGAGTAATCACCACTTCATGTTCATGTATAGTTCATTCAGTTCAATTAAGTTCTGGTATATAATGAAGAAGAGAAAGCAGCCAAATAAAATGCTATTGCAAGAATGTGGGTGACAACTAGCACAGTTTACAAAAGAGTAAGAAAAATAGTGAATTTTCTTTGATCCATTAAAAGAAAACAAGTCAGAGAGTTATTAAGAAGGCAGGATATATACTGTTCATGGTAGAATTATCTCATGCTCAGAGTGATGAAGTATTTTGTGAACTATCCTTAGAAGACATTCCATCCTGCCCAGCAATACAGTTACAGGTACCTGTTTAACTGTATATCATACACATGCACAAATATTTTAGGAGAGAAGAGAAAGAATACCATAACCAGTTATGCTGTGGAGAATTACAAGCAGACTCAAATACAGGATACCTTGAATATTCCTTGTTGTAGGGAACACCTGGAATGCTTCCTCTTGGAGAAGAGGATAAAAGTATTCTTTGTATCTCTTCTGGTTTTACCTTACTAACTACCAGTATGGTAGGAGATAATCAGTGAAAAAATATCACTGGGATCAAGGATTAAAAGAGATCAACTGATTTTTTAGGGAAAAAAATACATAATATTTTTTGCTGTGTCTCACAAGCTGGTTGGTGAGCTTACTTGTAACAAGGCTGAGGAGGGTAATTTAAAAGAGAAGAGTTTGTTGACAGACCAACAGTGAATATGATCCAAATTATCCAAACTCATCGATGCCAACTCTTTGCATGGAGTGATTCCTGCACAGTCCCTCTCTCTTGGTGTAAAAGCTCAAGGATGTGTTATTTGCTGCACACATTTCCCCCAGCTGTACCTGCCCTGATCCCCTTGGTGACGTTGCTCAGTGCCTACTCACATACAAGCCCAATTCTCTGGAGATTTATTCTCCTCTGTATCTCACCATGGTACTAAGAATATAAATTGATCCAATTTGCCACCTGTCAGGACTCAGGGACTCAAAAGCAAAGAGCGCTGAGGTATGAAATGGACGGATACTGACCGTGATAAAACAGCTCAGATTATCAGAATTACTTTGTCCCTTAAAGATAATGACTCCAGCAACATCCTACCCTTTGGCAGAGGAACTCAACACATGAATAATAATTATCACCCTCAGTTCTGCATGGAAGATCTGGTTGTACCTGACTCTTCTCCACTGGTGAGAAGCCCGGCAATCCCAGCCCAGGCAGAGATCTGCAGGGTGCCAGTCACGCCCTCTTCACACCGTGACAGAAGGAGCCGCTGCTTGTTTGCCGAGCTGTCAGCAGAGGTGCTGGGACCACGAATCCCCAGCGCCTCTGGTTTCTCTGAACTCCTGCTGACAGATGCAACTGCTGTTCATCTGTCAGTGAGCTCTCCACCTTCAAGAAGGCCACATCAGAAAGACAAAACCTTTTACACATCCATCTTTCTCAATTTGCCAGGCACACCAAGAGGAGAGCACGAAGCGGTGCTAACTGACTGGAGAGCAGATGAACACTGTAACATTGTCCTACACAGGCAGCACAGTCAATTCCTGCAGCAGACACTCATCTGATCAAAAGTGGTTCCGTTGGCAATTTACTTTTCTTGATCCCACTGAAAAAGAGTTTTAATCTCTGTTTTAAACTTGACTTCTACTTGCTGCCCTGAGGAAAATCAAGGCCAGATAAATGATTTTCAAAGACAAGACAGTTTCTTTTCTTCCAGATTCAGAAAATGATTTTGTCTTGATGAATAATACAGGCTTTAGTCGTTTAACTTAACTCTGAGCTACAAAGCACCTCTGCTCTCTCCAGGTAACCAAGGACACATGCATTTTTAACACACCTGTCTCAAAATGAGTTTGCAGGGCAGGCAATCAAAAATCTACCCTGTAACCTGGATAATGAGATATAGAGCCATCCCAAACCACTCAATATGCAGCCCCATGCTGTCACTTCTCAGATTCATTTTATTAAGCATGGCTACATTGTAAAGCATTTCTCTGTTTGAGGGGGGAAGAAAAGTAGTTCAGCAAAACTAGCATTTTTTGTAGCTAAGTGTAGAAACCTGAAACCTCACCAGAAAGTAGAGAAGAAGACCACTGGTTGTTCCACAACATCAAAGCATAGATAATTTAAACAGAGAAAATAGTTTCCTCTGAATTTACTGGATCTAACATCAGTGTTGTCTTGACATGTCCTTTTCTTTCTCATTTCTAATTCCCTTGCATCCACAGAACAAACTTCTCCTCACTCTGACTAACCACTTGTGCTTTTGACACCACATCCCAGTGTGTTTCTACGTCATTCAACATCTCCATCACCTGGTTCCTGAGCAAGGCAAATAACCCAGCCCCACATCAAAACAAGAGGTAGGACCAATCTGAAAACTTCACAGGTTTCTGTAATGGAAGACAGCAAGGAACAAGCAAGGTCTTATTGCCAAACAGCAAGGAAAATTAATGAGGCTTTCAAATGCCCAACTGGCAGTGATAGTGCGTTAAAAGAATGTAAAAAAGGGGAAAGGACCATCTGCCTGCCAACTATGAGCACTCTCTGGCTGGTGCTAAAAACTCCACCAACTGCTGGGCTTGAAATTCAGGTATTAAAGTTTAAGAGACGTGTTCAAGACTTCTATGAAATGAATGTGATTTACACCAACAGACACAGCCAGTGATGCTTCTTATCCTCTCTTACTTTTACTAGTCTTTTTCCTCTAAATGGATTTTCTGGATCTTTGACCACCCGTAAAATTTCAGGCTTCCAATTAAGGATTCTTTTTAAATACCAATGAATCATAAAATACATGAAATGGGGGTTGACTTGTAATTCCAGATTGCTTGGTCATTGAGCTGAAATAAAAGAAAATGGTGGCCTAATCATCAGGCTGAAGGATGGCAAAGATAGCCTAAAAAGAAGTATTTCCTCTGAAACCTTTCCAATTCAGATCTGGCAAAGACAAAAGCAAAGGCTTCTCTAGGATTTGTTGGTAGCTGAGCCTATTTTGAAGAAAAGGCACTATTTGACACAATAGTGATTACTACTTGATTTGTGAAGTTTTACAATAGTCCCCACAATTGACACTACCCCTAACTCAGAGCTGGGAACACTGAAGTATCGCAGTTGCATTTGCACCCAGGTACCACACACACATACACACACACCCAGACACGGTCTGGGGACAGCAATCTGTACTAATCATGCACGAGCCTCCATTCAGAAGCTGTCCTGACATTTTAAGTAAAATCACTTTGCTAGGGCAATGAAATAAACAGGTGTTCACGTATCAAAAAACGGGGTTAATGGCTTTCCACTGCATGGGCTCATCTTGTTCCAAGCCTGTAGTGCCACATTTTCAAAGGTATCTGAAATAACAGATTTATGCAGAGCCGTAAGATGCACAAACTGGTTTAAGGACAAAGGACATGCTAGGGTTTGAGCTGAACATTAAGTGGTGGCACTGGAAGATGAACGTCTTCATAGTGAAACTTGCAATAGTATTAAACTGCAATTTATAAGAATGAAGCCTACTGATCACTCATATAAAGTATGGTAGAAACAGAGCCATCTACAAATACTGAAAAAGTGTTAAAATCTAGAAAGAGTTAACTGGGATAACAGGAAAAAAATTAAGGAAAGTTTAGGCTGGTTGTTAGACAGAGTTCACTAATGGTCAATGATATGCCTTCCCCAGGGAAGCAATAGGTGCTTAGTTATCTAAAGTCAACTGGAGAGAATGCACTGTTGGGAACAATCCCACATTAGTAAGAGACAAAGTGGATAGGCTGTCAGCCTTTTCCAATTCTAGTTAGCTCATAATTTACTAATAATTCTTCTTTGGGTTAAAAGGTTAAGACCCTCACTATTCTTACTAGTTTCTATAAATACACATTACCCAACAGAGAGTAAAAGTTCTCCCTATACAATGTGCTTTACTGTTGCCTTGCAATGGCTGAAATATCATGCAGTGAAGCCTTTTCACCGCAGAGATTTTACTTGCCAAATGATGGTGAGGATCACTTTAACTACACCTCCTTGCACTTTGCAAAACAACAGAGTAGTTGCACCTTGTCTCTCTGAGACTGAGTGTGCCTGGAAGCTATGCCTGGATGAAGAAAACAGGTTGTGATTAAGATCTACTGAGATACCTGGAGCAGTTCCGGGCTCTGGCTACAAACACTGTCTGCATTCCTAGCAGCTGTAATGCACTTTCAGCTCAGGCTCCAAACTTCAGTACAATTTCCATCAGCCCTAGACTAGGTGGACTAAGAGCCCACACACATCTCACACTGCTCCTGGAAGATGACAGACACACAAAGATACAAAACACAAAGTGAGCAGCTTTATGTACAGACAGGACAAAAGACATGCTAAGAGGCAGAAGTGCTGGAGATCACAGTTATTCCAGGTAAGCAGCAAGGAGAGACATTTGGAAAAGGAAATTTTATTTTCTAAGGGAAAAAAAAAGTTTTCCATCTGTGGAAAACTAAAAGCCTTTGTCGGTTACCAGAGATGAAGGAAACAATATCAGGGGCAACAAACAAAAGGAAGAAGTTTTGCAATGATTCAACTATCAGCCATTAATTGCTATGTTCAAAGGGCGAGTCTGGGATTTAGAAGAGAAGCCAAGCATGGGAAGGAAAGGAGCAGAGATTGTATAAGGACACTTTTTACTCTCCCTGATTTTCTGATGCCCATTCTGCATTGAAAGGACAGAGCTAGTGGCTTAGGAATTCTCTGAAAATCCTATTTCTCTTATCTATCATACATACCTAGAGAGACACACTGTTGTCCAGAATGAGCTGGGATCTAGAAATACAGGGATACAGAACTGAAAAAGAGCACATGAGAAACCAAGTTTTACTCCCTGCTCATGTATGACGGTGATTAAAAGCCTAACATTAAAATGCCTGTGGTTACATATTCCTGGCTTGGCCGGGCCGAGGTGAGGCCTCCCGACTAGGAAGAGCTGCAGGGCACACAAAAGCGCCAGATGTTTGCCTGCTGAATGACTGATCGTGCCCTCACCCTCAGAAAAGTGCTCGAGTGGCATGAAGAGACACATTCTTGGCTTCATAAACAGCTAACGTTAACATTCAGGAGAAAATGTCATTAAAAGTCTGTATTTCAGCCCAAGGTTGGAGTAGCTGAAAACTCCCTGTTCCCTTACCACCCCGAGCAGCCCCCCAGGGAGATGGGGAGGCTTTCTGGTGAAACACCAACAGCTGTAATCACTGGATTAGGTACAGTTCTGAGGATGAAAGCAGAGGACCACATCCAAGTGCTGCAGCCTGCAGGGACTGGGCAGAGGGAGGGGAGGGCTTTGCCCTCTCGGAAGGGCAGCAATCCTGTCGGCAGCAGCCCAGCCGGCAGCAGCCGGGAGCTTGCCCATTTCTGACAATGCAGATGGGAACTGGGAAAGGAACAGAGGTTACAGGGCAAACAGCATGAGAAAGGCTGGAGCTCAGCCCGTTTCCATCCAAAAGAGCCACATAATTTAAAGAGCCTGTAAGAGAGGCAATTCAACTGAAGTTTGCTCTTGCCCTTGGGGGGATTTCTGACAGAAAAACTACAGAGACCTGCCCTCCTGCAATCAGCAGAACAGATCCACAGCCCCTAAGGAGAAGCTACCACAGCAACACTTCCATGTATCAGGAACACTAAGCTGAGAAACACTACCCTCAAACCCCTGACCAAAGAGGGCAGCCAGAGCCAAAAGGCTCTTTCTGAGAAGCAGTGGCTGTGATTATCCTTCTCAGACTCATTTCAACAAACAGCAACACCTTAGAAGTCTTTCTCTCTATAGCAGGTATAACACTCCTGGCAGAAGAGGACAAGCACAGGGATCTGTTGTTACATGAGTCCTTCCTGATGGGAACAGGATGCCAACCAAGCATGCTTTAGATTTTTTACTAAAACTACCTGTCAGACTGCCAAAAGTATTAAATAACAAATCTGCTTATTTTCAACCATGACCACAGCTCAGTGCAGCCAAGTGAAAACAGTCCCTCGCAGGTGGACAGCATATAAAGTGCTACACCCAGGCCCTGGAGAGGACACCCTGCCCTTAATGATGTGTATTCCAGCTGTACTGCACAGATGTACAGTCCCTGTTCCAATTTAAAAAATACTGACTTTGGTGTTCTCACTAGTTTAAAGGTAAAATATGCCATTGGCTCTAACTCCAATTGTACAACATTGATCTATTCTACCTTCCATTAAAACACAATCTTGGTAGCCATCCATGTCGGATGCAGTAATGAAAACCAACCTGCTTCTGCAAGACCACAAGCCACTCTAAATGAAAGGAACTGTTAACTGGGCACGCATGAAGGAGTGAAATGAAAAAACTCTGAAACAGTAAAGACACGCACAGTCCTCAAGAATACTTGGTTCAGATTAAAAGACAAGTATCTTCAAAAGACAGCCTGACCCAAAGACAGTGGAAGAAATTTTAAGACACTCTCTCCCTTTTGTGTCAGTGGTCTTGCCATCAGGTCCATAGCTGGAAGTTTATAGCCAATCCACAGGTTTTAAATTCAGAAGGAACAAATACATTAACTTCTTGAGTAACTTTAAGAGGGGTAGTCTATAAAGACAATTTGCTCTCAGCATTCCAGAACACATCAGAGCTGGTGCCAACTAATCAAGCTGATGGAAACATCAGGAGCCATTGGATGTACAGTTGGAGAGGAGAGAATGGGGAGCATCTTCGTTTGCAGCCCACTTCAAAGTGAAGTTATCTAGGGAATCATAGGAATATGGAATACAGACAAGACAGCTTTGGCAACTCCTCAGTAATCTCTTAGTCTGAAAGGAAGCTCAACAATTAAAGCAAGCCTCAATGCACCGGAGAGGTCTGGCTTTCAGTTTGAATGCTGAGGTTTGGAGGCTCATCGCCAAGAGCAGCCACAGAGTCAGCAGCTTGTTTCCAGTTCATGAACTCCACGGGCAAGCTGGATTTCCACTTCAGGAAGAGGTGAAGGGAAATAATTCAAGTTATCATGCCTTTAGGGTCTATGTTTTTTTAATTTCTCTTTTTTTCCACCCAGGCTGGCACATGTCACTAGGAGCAAAGCCAAGACTAGACACTCAATGTGTCAAAGTGACTCACCACTGATCACTGCATGTTACTGGGAGCACAGATGTGGAGGAATCTAAGAACTAGAAATGCAAACTTCTTGCATCAAAGGAAGTAAGGACAGCTAATACCAGCTGTTCTGCAAAAATGTTTGGGAATTCAGTGAAAGAGTTAGAAGCAATTAACTGGTGAGAATCTACTTTTTCTGAAAGCACTGCTCCGGCAGGGCAGGTTTCAGAGATAATGCTGCCAGTTTGAACTAGAACATCTTGTTTTTAATAGCACATATCTATCCTTTCTGCTGTTTTGATGAAAAAAGGGGTCATTTCAAATGGAAATCACCAAATGGGAGCTGCACTTCTGATTATTTCCTATGCATATAACTAATACACAGAGATTAGAAACCATTTAAAATACATAGCACTTTTCAGGTAATCCTCTAAAACAATCTTCGATTAATTCTTACAACTCTAGAAAATACTGTCTGTCCTCTTTTTTTTTTTTTTTTTCCTTAAGCATTATTACTTCAACAGAGAAACCTGATACTGATTTCCCAGTGTTTGCCCAAGGCATTGACTGAGTTTCTGGTAGAGATGAGTTTAGAAGATAAAACTCACCAATTCCCAGGTTTGTATTTAAGCAATCACAGCACATGTCTCTCTGTCTCAGTCAATTCATGCCCCTTTCTAACTGTAACCACTGGTAACCACAGACCATCAAGGCCCACATTTATACTGAATTACCTGAATGCAACCAATACTGGTACCTGCGATTCTATAGCTGGCCCAGACTAAGTGTTCCCAGAGCTTTACAAATCCCAGTTACCAAAGCCTTACAACATCCCTGTGAAGTACTATTTGCTTTGTAGGGGGGCTGAGTAATGAGCCATGGAGTGTTCATGGGACATGTTCATATTCACAGAGTAAGCATGTGACAGGACTTGATGCTAGCCATAAAGTCCAGGTCATTCCCAGGTGTTTCAGTGTTCTCTGAGTCTTCAACCAATGTTCAGCTCAAGACTCCATTTTGCCCTTCCTTCAGTTCGGTTTTCAGCCAGAAATGTTCTCTATAAGGAGCACAGAGAAGCTGTAAGAAGACGACATGTTCTCGAACAACCTCATTAAGGACAGACGTCCACATACAGAAATTTAGTAGGGTGAAGGGATCAGCCACAAGAGACTATTGTTTTGTTCTCTAAACAAATTTTGGGGCTGCGTGCAGTGTAATGTACATACCATTTAACCTTTTAACACTGTTAGTTGTAGGTGCCAATAAACTCAACAAGGGAACATTTGAAATCAGTCTCACCTAACTGTAAAATCAATGCTACCTGTCACAGCACAGTAAAATGCTACAGCTCCAGCTGTACTGTATGGTTGCAGCCCCCCACTGCATGAAAACACACACAATGCTCTCTATGATGCTGCAATCCTGTTAAACAATTTTCATTAAATGCCTCAAAGAACTAAAGAGATTGCTATCTGAAAACACAGAGAAACCATCTAAACCACAATGTGCTTGGATTTCAGATGGATTCCCACTGCTATTTGAGTTAAGAGTCAGGCAAAGGTTCCACATGAGTGGCACTGCACAAGTTGCTATCCACAGAGTAACTTCTCATCCCCAAAGAACTTTTGATCTCAATGAACAAAACTGACTACAGGTACTCTAATGCTCCTTCAGGGTGGAAAGGTGAGGCACAGAGCACTCATCAGACATCCTCCTGGAGCTGGTCTAAATTTCCTGTCCCAGCATCATCTGACCTCTGCATCAATTAGATCTTCCTGCAAAAAGGAAATCATTGCCCAAAAATGTAAATCTAAATTGCAATAGGTATTTTCTATTAACTCCCCAATACTGTATTGCACAGTCAGGGCATCTTCTTGTGGTTGAGAGGATTACATTGAACCACATAAAGGAGCTTTTTAGTCATCATTCCACCTCAGGCAGGAGATGCAACCACTGCACAGGTAGGCAGGCACACCTGTGCTAGCTGACGAGGCACAGGCTGTATTAGCACTACCAACACCCAAGTACTTACTTGGGCACTTGACACCTTTGCTGTTAAACTAGAGCCCTCGGGAGCCATGAAGAAACAGTGAGCTTTCAGAGCTAATGTGCACAGAGAAATAAAACTCTAAAGCTAAACATGCTAAAGAGTTTTTTGTTGAAGTGACCTACTGTTCCTTCACAGTCTGTCATCTGACCAGGTTCTAAAACCTAAAATCTAAAAACTCCAGTGAGGAACAAAGAAAACAGCAACTGTCAGAAGACAGGACTTTTGTAAGTACACGTGTGAGTGGTGATGGTTTTATGAATTTAACCCATCCAAAGATAAGTAGGTGCCAAGAACTCTTCCCAATAGCATGGTATCACGGCAACATGCCATTGCCCCTCTCAGCTCTGATATTCCAAAGTCTCCTCCAAATGCCTATTCCGTTTCCTGCAATCCTGAAGGAAAGCCAGGAAGATGGCTGGCACATGGGACACGGTGCACTCTTTACACCAGGAAGGGTGTTTTGGCTGCTGACTCCACAGTAAACCCTTTCTTTTCATTAAAGGTATATCCAAACAGTATTTTACTAGCAGACATGGTCTTCTGCTCAGACTTAAGACAGTCATTTACAAGCCTTGTTCATCTGCATCCTTAATTGGGGATCTCATTTGGCTATGGCCTCTTACCTCTCTTTTCCACATAAGAAACTCCAGCTCAGGAGACGAAGTGTTTTATACTCTGGTTGATTAACTCAGCAAGAGAAAGTCAGAGCTCAAAATCTAACCTCCCCTATCAGAAACTCCTTACTCTGCAGTTAACATGAAGATGATGACAACTATTAAACACTCCTCCCACAGGAAATATATTTCTCCCATAACTTCTGGGGAATTACTCCTATACAGTCTCAACATAAAAAAATCCTGGGAAACAGTGACACCCACACATACACACACCTTCCCAGAGGCAAGCACAGAGACACTGAGGACAGGCACACGGCTTTGCTGTTGTACTGTTCACACAGAGTTTCCAACCTCCTAGATGAGTTGTGCAGTGGAGACAAGGATATGCATTTGGGACTAAATTGTCCTGTTCTGGCACAGCATGTCCAGGAAACTGGACAGCAGCACTTCTCTCTCAGCTCTGCCACTGAGTGCACACTCCAGTTGTAAGCCATTGAACCCTAGCAGCCAAATCTGACGATGGTGCCCTGCTGGAGAGGCATGGCTCTGAGATCCCTAGTGTCTCTAACTCTCCATGACTTCCATCTGCTTTGAGCTTTTAGGACCCTGAGACCGGAAATGCTCAACCAGACATCCAAAAATAGAGGCTGTATCTCATTAGGCTGTAGGAAAAGCCATGTCCTCTGCTGTTCTACACAAGTATCATACAACCATATGCATTTTAGTACAGCTGTTTCTATCAACACGACTTGGGGACGTTGCATATGAGCCTTAAGTCTCTCTCTCTCTCTCTTTCACTTTATCTTTCCCTAAAATGGAAATAAATAATACCCACAAAGCATGGCAAAGCACTTTGTAATCCCCAAATGAAGGGTTCTGTAGGTGTGAAGTATTCATAAAATGTATTTATTTTCAAACTGCAAAGAAGCTGGTTGCTGTGTTTCCTGGCTGTGTTTAGCAGGTCTCTCTGCTGTGCACATCTGAAGCACACATCAGGGAAAGAAATGCTGTGATAATCGACTCAAAATCCCACAACATATTTGTTCTAGTAATTAAAGAAATATTTACTCAGGAAGCAGGTTTACGTAGGACAAATAGTTTCTAAGAACAAATATGATTTAATTATGTGTAAGTGCAAGAAGCATGCTACATATTAAGTAGATTAATTTATGCTCACTCAAAATACAGACAAAATTGCTACTTGGCTATTCATTTTCTATGATGGAGAAAAGAAATGGTAAGGAAATGTTCACAGAGTTGTCTGCTTTTGAAGCTTATAAAGAGTATGATCTGTACTTTTCAGAAAGAACCAGAATAAGTCCTCTGCATAAGATAACTTCATTTACTCACCACATTTTATAAATAAATTGTATTCTGAATTGTCAGAATTGTTCATTTAATGACACTGAGGATTAAAAAAACTTTATTTTTTAACATTTACCATAAGTATTCATAATATATTCTTCAACAGCATTCAGCCTTGCTTTAAAGGAAAAAAATAATTTCCCAGAATGTACAGGGATTTTTTTCAAGGCCCTTCTTTAACATAAAGCATCCATCATATTTCTGCTGTCAAACAAGAAAAAGTGTTTGTGGCTGCAGGACTGTCTTTCACTGCGCCCTCTATGAGCTTAGAGAAGAAACTTGAGTTCTCTTTGTCTCATCTTCTTCCCTGGTAAAACATCAATTTGTTCACTTCAGGCTCGTAAAGGACAATGCAAGGAGTGTATTATATTACAGCTGGATGAGACACAAAATAACAATGATGACAGTTTCTGTAAATTCTTCTTCCTGCCCTCTGCATGTGCTACTAAATATAGTGGAGCAAGACAGTTCTAATTGATTCTTGTCTTTGTTCTCACGGCTGCCTTTCATTTTCCACAGAAGCTTCCTCTCTTTTCAACATCCTTGAAAACCAAAGAATTTACTGGCATCCCACCACAGTTCAATGTGCTGTTACCACCTGGTTTTATCCCAGCCAGAATGATGGCTTCTCACATTTGCTCCTGTGCTTGCTAGTAAGTAGAAGATTTGAATTCTCAAAGATACGGACTTTAGCCTACAAGTAAAGTCTTTAGCAGTCTTGATGAAATGGAATATCACTGGCCTTGTGGGTTAAAATTCAGAAATTAATACATTTTAGGGGCATTTCTTTCCTGTTCCTACCATGGTTTAGCTAAGGCTGAGTTCAGCTGAGCATGTGTTCAGCTGAATGGTGGAGGTTTGGTTGATGCTGTTTGAGCTGGGGGAATGGACTAGACAATGTGTTATGGTCAGTTCAATGAAAGTCTGGCCACCAATATATTAAATTATTGTCTGACTTTATCAGATGCAGCTCAGTATTTCATTATAATCTTTAAATCTTAGCCTTTAAAAAATACCAAACAGAAATTTAGAAGGATATGGGAGAAAGGAAACATAACCTTTGAACTCCGCTGTGAAATGGAGGGGCCAGCAAAATAAAAAGAGCTTTGTAGTACTTCGGAAATTAAGAGCAGACCATTTCTAGCAAATAAATGCTGTTGTAGCTGAAACAACACAGATTGCAGACACATTTGTACTTTTCTGTTTTACAGAGAAGTTGAAGTTTTTGGTGAAAGATCTTCCTGCATCAATCTGCTTTGAAGTGCTTCCTACAATCATGATAATCTGTTCCAGAAACTGGCCATAATAGAAAACACTATTTCGATGCAGTCTACAGAGCACATTTCTAAAAAAGCTTTCAGTTACACCTTAATTGTAGATACGCCACCGAGCCACTCACTTGTGCACTGGGGAGAGCTGGCTGTGGTAAGCACACGTTTCCTCATCTCCTGCCTTCTAATCATGTCTATCAAGTCTTTGTGACTGACAGACATGTCAGCTCTGCTATTCAAAACAAATAAGAGATGCCTAAATTATACTGCTGCATTTTAAAGAGGCACTGTCAGGTTGGAAATGTGGGGCCATCTCCCGCAGCTCTGACTCAGGTAGTATGCCAATTTCAAAACCAAATATTCATTGGATAAGAACTGCCAAATGTGAACTTTTTTGGGGGTTTTTTAAGATGAAAAATCCAATTTTAACTTACAAAAATTGAACTCTTCCTACTGATGTCCCTTGTTGCAGGGTCAGGCTCTTGTCTCCTCAAAAAATGTCTTAGACCATCAAAACTACATGTATGAGATTATTTCCAATTATTTAAACTATTAATTTAAACCCCAGGTTCTATCAGGTAGAAAGCTGCCATGGAAATAATCCCACTGGCTCAAGGCTGTTGTGATAAGTTCATTGAAGCACTTCAGTAGTTCATTTGATCTATTTGTGAAGAAAAGTCTTACTCATTTCAAGTTAAATCTTCAGAAGTTTGGGGATTTTTTCCTTCCTCAGTCTGGGAAAGGAAAAAAAAAAAGCAAGCCTCATTACTTTACTCCTGTTTCTAATGAATTACTTCTGCATCTTATGCTCAAACATGTGGAAGCCTAAAATACATCAGAAATAGAAATCATGTTGTTTCCAGTTTTTGTTTTAATTAAAAGTAAAAATGCTTCTCTTGGTTCTGGGTTTTGCAACAGCATGATCTGGCAGACCTCACTTTGGAGAGTGCCTCCAGACCAATATCATCCCTATGCAATCTGGTTCTATAGGTACAAACTTGTCTTTGATTTTTTGGGCTTGCATTACAATCCTCAGCCAAGTACAACCGTAGCTCTTCACTGAGGCTGCACTCATCTAGCTGAGAGTAGAATTGGGCTCTTGAACTTTTCATGGACGTCCAAGCCCTCTGAGAGCTTTGTAAATGAATAGCAGAGTAGACTGCCAGAAAACAAAGGGTTTTCATTAAATGATAACATCTTTCCAAACTAAAACCAGAAATTGTACTACTTATGGGAAGATTGTAGTCCTCTCAAACCACAAGTATCACAGTTAAGGTTAGTGCAACCCAACGTGATACTACTATAACTTCTGAAAATAATTTAACTGTTTGCCTTGTGTTACCAATCGAGAACTCAGGCCAATAAACTCTCATCCACAGGTCATTTTACTGAAATGAGTAACACCCTGAATTTGCACAGATTGCAAAAGTGAGTTTGATTCTGCAGGCTCAGATCTTACACTTGCAAAAATGGAATGTCTTCCTCACCAGAAATTCTGCCTGAACTCTGCCCTCAGTTAAAGTGTCCCTTTTCACCTTGCCTGTATCACCTGATTCAGGTGCTCCTGAATGAGAGTCTGGCTATACCCAGGCAAAGTGCAGACGATGTTTTGACATTTCCCTGCAGAGAGTTCCCCTGATACAACACTGCTCTGATTTACAAGCAATGCTGCTGCTGCAGTCCCCACCCAGCTCCAAGCCACCCTCCTCTGCCAGTAAAAACCTGCTGTGGCATTTAACCTCTGCAGCCACTCCAGTTCTTCACCAGGCATGTAACATACCAGGCTCCTCAAGCCAAGAGATTCCTACACCACCATCCTTTTTTTATTGCATTCCAACTTTACAGTCCTTATCTCCTGCTCTCCTGTCTGCTCAGTTCTGCTCTACAACCTCTGCTGTTTCAGTTATAA
Organism: Polioptila caerulea; assembly: GCA_013397295.1. Classification (NCBI taxonomy): domain Eukaryota; kingdom Metazoa; phylum Chordata; class Aves; order Passeriformes; family Certhiidae; genus Polioptila; species Polioptila caerulea. The sequence goes on from VYXF01002425.1 coordinate 2,920,376, forward strand.
ACTCTTACTTTGTGCTACAGGACTGACAGTAGTCAGTACTACTGCCTTCTTTGGCCAGTAGCATCCTTAGAAAGCTCAGGGAAGAGCCATCAAGCAATAAGGACTGAAAAAACATTGGAAATCCAGTATCATACTCAAATATCACAGAAAAATTAAGAGATTACTTGACTGCAGATCAAAGTACTTCTATAGCAAGAAAACGTGATGATCTGCTCTTTGGCTAAGAGCATAACAGGACCAAAAACTTAGCAACTAAGGGGCAATATAATCACAAGAGTTGCTAAACTTTAAACACTTAACCAAGAACTGCAGGATGTTCTCTCCCTTCATAAATATTTAAATAAAAATTGGATGTTTGTTCAGAAAAATTGACCCGCTTGAATATGAATCGGCTCAAGGAAGTTCTGTGCCTTCAGGGAAGGCAGAAAAAATGACTGGAAGCACCTTTTTGGAGGTCATCACTGTGGGAGGGGGGACCAGATGGGGAAAAATCCCAGGAATCAAAAGTAAAATGCAAACTAAAGGGTAAAATGCTAAAAACCCAGTTCACATGTGTTCTTTCACAGGTCAATGAACTCCATTTGAATAAAGACCAAATGACCGAAGACTGCTTGGCCAAAGCACAACATCCTCAAATCTGCCCTTAAATTTTCAATGCAAAATTAAATTTAGACTTGTCAGCCTTGATGTGCTTTGTTTTGATGAAACCAGGAATGAAATATAGCACTGGCAGTGATCTTTTCCAGTCATCTTAACTAATTTAGCATTTTGGATGCCTCAGCTTATGAACTTTGCAGAGAAATTTTTGGCAAAAAAGGATGGCATTGTAACTTCAGTCTTCTTAAAATTAACTCACACCAGCTATTCTCAGTAGTACTATCATTATCTGTGAAACTGTGCTCAAATGAAGAATCAATAAATAAATATGAAGAAGAAATTTAGAGGGAAAATGAAGTGCTATTAGCATTCCAGGAGTATAATAAACTCATAATTCTCTGAGGCAAAACAGTGAAGCCTGGATTTGCAAAGCTACCATAGACAGGGAAGTGTGCAAAACTCATTCCAAATATAAGCTGGTTTAATATTTCAAAGGCTCATTAGAGGGAACACATAGCATTAGCAAAATCATGGTTTGTATTCCTGATGTACAGTCCTGGACAAATACAGAATGTATCTAGTAAATTACTCTCTCGGGAACAATTTCTGTTGGTTAACAGGGGGAAATGTTAAATTTTAAAGATGTTAATCACCTGTTTTTGTTTTATTTCAACACGTATAGATGCATGTCTGGTATGCATACGAAAATGCAAAATACACGAATAGGCCCTAGTTCATCTTGAAAATGTTGGGACCAACATAGTGCACATGCAAGCAGGGTACTTATTTTCCCCAACCACAGTCACACTAATTTACACTGAACTGTTGAGGTGAGCAAAGGATTTGCACAATTGAGCTACGTACTGGCAATGTTGAGCATGGAGATAAATGCATAGTCTTGTAAGGCACAAGTTTAGGGCTTTGATGCAGGAGAGCAACGAGATGAAACATTTCATTAATAGGATTTAACTACACCTATAGAATTAGGTAACTGAATAAGTGTTTTCAGGCTTGTAACCTTGCCTCTGCCACTAACACACTCTATGACCTTGAGTACGTCACATAAGATCAGCTTTTCACAGACCTCAAAGTTTAATTTGTACAGATTTCAGTCTCTGGCAACCCTACCTGGCGCCCACCTGCATCATTATTCAGGATATCTTTAACAGATGAGAACAAAATTCTCCAGGCCACAGTCCTTTTATGCTTCACTTTCTGTCCCTGATGATTATTACTTCTGACTGCTGAGCATGGATGTTAAGATGGAAATATGGCTAACTTGTACTATTCTATCATTTAATTATCCCCACAAAGCAGGAACTGTGAAATTTTTCATATTATGTGTTACCCCGCCTCATCCTTTGTCAGTATTGGAACAGCACACGGTTACAGTGCATATTCCTATTTTGCTCCTGTTGAGCAAGTTTGTATCTTTATCCTACCACAAGCCACTAATGATATTCTTCCCTCTGTTGTCTTTTATTTTAAGTAGGTGGTTACAAGCTGCAATTACAACTAAAAGCTAAGCTCTTTTGGACTGGAGGAGCACATGGGACACAGGCAGAAACTGAGTCTCAGCTTTGTGTTTCTAGCAAAAATGCCCTTCATATGTGGAATGGACCCCAAAAAGGTCAGAGAGTGAAATATTAAGTGTTTTATAAACATAGACTGATTGCCCTGTCCAAACCATGTGTTTGAAATTCTCCTGGCAGACAATCATCTTCAATAAGGAAGGGAGAGCACAGAAAGGCACATGAGGCAGGGCAGGGGGATCTGTAATCACTCTCACAAACTTCTGAGGCCTAGCCAATATTTCCTTCCATGTGTTATATATATACAGGCTCCAAAAGCATCTCCTTCTGCATTCTTGAATTTACTATATTATCCTGTTGAACTGAGTTATCCACAGTGAACTTCTTACCCTTTCCTTTCTTGTCTTGTTTTTTTCCCCTATCTTTGATGTGCTGTAAATCAGCACCATAGGAGACAAATAAGCAACCTTTAGCTGAAACAGCAGGCTAAACAACTTCCACGTGGCCAAGCAACACAGCAAAGCAATTAAACCTGCCCAACAGGCCATTCATAGTCAAACTTCTCTTTCCTTAAGAGACTGGCCCCAAAGTATTCCCAGATTTAGTTCCTAATCTACCTCTGAGTTGTGCAGATGGTTCCACAGCACCCACTCAAAACCCCTTTGAAGTTACTGTGAATCCACACATCTGGGTAAGCTTGCTGTCCCTGATTCTGATGCAAGAATGAGGATGTGGCCAAGGTCTCATGGAACTTTGTTTCCTGTCCTTGGAGAAGACAGGCAGGATTTGCTTCTTTCCCACGAAACCAGTCATAACTGTCACAGCCATATTTTGGAACCACCAATTTGATCTCTGAGTCAAGACACTTTCATACCACATACGAAATTTTCATTCTGTTATCCTTTCAAATAAAATTGAAGCTATTTTTTCATTTTCACTCTACATCAGTAACCTGCACAGGGTTTGCACAAGGTTTGCACTTGAAATGAAAAATGCTGCTTTTAAAATGACAAACATTGAACACAGGACATTTGTTACCACTAAAAAAAAGCTCTCTCTGTCTGTGGAAAAGCATAATTCATTCACTGATACATGCACCCACATTTTCTCCAGGGAGTTTCACAAATTCACATGCACTCCCAGCACTAAATTTTGCATTTCAATCTAGGCATTAGCTATAAAATATGTGTAAAATCTTATGTAGTCAGACAGAAGCTGTTCCCTATTGGCTATATAATAAGCACCTTCAGTGGCTCCAGGGTATAAAATTATTCCAAAAGGGGTGTGGAAAAAATTACACTGCATAAATTGATTCCAGATCCACCTGTTCCAGGTGCCAGCAAACATATTTTGTTAAAGCCATCTGGTTGTCTTAAAAGCTAACAGTTTTTGAAGACTATGGCACAAACAATCTGCAAAATACACAAACTTAGGAAGCCACAAACCCTTAAACTACAAATGGCTTATAGATGATCTATGCAGGACCTAGCTGGGCTGTTCTGCAGGACTGCAGATGGCATCTCTTCTTAACATCTGAGACTACCTGGGACCAGGGTACATCCTCCATGGCACAGAGGCCTCAAGGCTACTGGAGGATCCATTCGGCTTCACCAGATCCTCATGTGATATTCCCAGTTATGGGATGGGTTTGCCTCATGAGTCTGAAGTTATGATGAAGCCTTTGAGTGCAGCACAATATTGGGCAGAAATAAAACTGATGACTGTGGTTCTTCTCTGCAGGTGGCTATGTCCCGGCTGGTCACGTGTTGCTGCATCATGGATAAAATCAAACCTTTGAAACTGGCACACTGCAACTTATTTAACTTGCAGCAACAGCCTAATAGGGAGTATGTTATCTAGGCTAACAAGCCCATAAGCATTATGCCTGCTCAACAAAGCCACAGAGGTCAGACACTGCTACAGTTTGTGTTTATCAGGGTCTGGTTGTGCCGGGTGCTGTTTCCCGGAGACGCGCTGACAACAATAAAGAACATGCAGCACCTTGTAAGATCAAGCTCCTTCACAGCAGCTTCTGGGAAGAAAATATTCTGTACTCTCTCCACAAATGACCCCTTTCTGAACACCCATGAAATTACATATATGATTATAAACTCTCAAAGTGTTCACAATTGACTTGGGGATTAAAACTGGTAATCAGAATGTTTATTTATTGTCTCATTTAGAGCTCACTAAAAAGTAAATAAAGACACACCAGTCCTTAACCAGCTCAGTGCTTTGGTACATGTTTAATTATAAGCACATGAATAGCCCTGCCACCAATTCAGAGTCATACTTTGTAACTTGGTAACATCCTTCACATGCAAATTACCTCCCCGAGTTATTACTTTCGGAAACAAAACAAACCCACTTGGTCTGTAGATGCATTTTTGATAACAGTAATATGTCTATACTATTACTAATGAAATGCTCATCTTCAGAAAATCACCTTGAGTGATTTTTTGTGGAACTTAAAAAATTGTGCTTTATATGAGTTCTGAAGCAGAGGTAACTTTGGGAGTCGTGGTGCTGTAGTCAAGGAGACCTTGCATGCTGAAAGTCACAGTGGTGCTGTCAGAGCTCTGCTGCACTTTACTCACATGGCTTGAGCCTGGGGTAAGAAATAACAGCTGTCATGCAGTCATTTTTTTTGTTTTGGACAACAATGAGAACAGTGGGGAAATAAATACTGAGGTTAACTGTGCTTGAAGAATAATCTCCAGCAAGCAAAGCACTGTCCACACAAGTTGCAGGCTGAAAGAGCTGTCAAAGTCTCACCCTCAGCTCCCACAGAAACAAATGAAAATTGCCACCATGGACAGAGATGGGATGAGGCCTGATGCTGGGCACACTGGACAAGTCAGCAGTCTAAAAGCAAGAGAAACAATCCCTACAACAAAACTATCTGACACAGTGCCTTCAGTCAGTGGATTTTTGTTTCCTTAAGTAACCGAAAAATAACAAAGAGCTGTTGACTTGATCCTCAGAAGCAGCAGCACTCAGCCCATTTCAAGGCACAGCATGGATAGCACAATACGCCACGGTTTGTCTCCTGGACTAAATCACAAGGATTCAACCCAAAATTGTGACAGTTCACCTTCACAGTATTCAGTCTGTAAAAGGTGAGTCCATCACTTAAGACTGACTTAGTGATTTCAGTGTGATTTGGTACTTACACAGCCGCTACACAACGAACACCGATGAATTTTACCCCTAGAGAACCATTCTGAATTGTCTCTACGACTCTCTGCAGGTAATTAAATTTCCCTTTTTCAGTTTTATACCAGAAATAATCTCATGGACATGATCTGCAGGAAGGCAAATCCAGTTGAAGACTTCACACTGGATGGCACCTAAACTCTGAATCTCGGCACTACTCCAGCAGTGGAGCACCTTCACTTTCCAGTGACTGACCCCCTACTTCTCACCACGTCCCCCCTCTTGGGGCAGGTCTGCCCCTGCTGCTGCAGCTCTTGTCATGAAGACATGAGCAACACTTAAGAGACCTGACAAAGCTGGAGTCTAGTGCATGGCTTTCCAATGACAGACCCTCAGTAGAATTGCCCATGGCTCCCAGTAAAAAATGAACTAAGAAATGCTAATCTAATAATCCAGGCATGTAGATAAATGAAAGGTGAAAAGGTTTTTAAATGCATTCTAAAACCAATATTTTATGAGATGGATCAATATATTTCTCTAGGCTGGAAACAAATGAGTTCTCAAAGAAAGTTAAATTTAAAGAATAAATTGCTTGATTTTCTTACTACAGAAAACAGTGATGACAATTTCTTGGAGGGCATTTTTACCAACAGCACTCCAAAACCAGGACTTCACCATGCTTTCCCTAAAACCGGTAAAATCAGGGTAAGGTTACTGCTGTCAGCCTACTAAACGTGAACAAAACTCGCTTTGCAATCTTACAGCATAGTCCTTAATTTCCAATCGTTCACCAGCATATGGAAGTGATGCAACCACGAAGTAAAACAATTATAGCTTTGATCTTAAATCTTTTAGACAGTCAGTTAACCTCTCTGATGTCTTTACAAGGAATCACCTGACTATGGGCTGCCGGATAACAGCCTGAATTCCCAGATGCCAGGTGGCAGAGCCCGCTCCCGCCGGCGCTCAGGCAGGGAGGCGGCCGCCGATGGCTCCCTGGCACTGTTGGATACTGCCCCCTTTTGCCGAACAGCGAGGAAACAGCCCCGGCTGCGCGCTGAAACTTCGCCCGGCATCTATTTGTTTTCGGGAGGATATATTCACGCAGATGGTCTTATTTAACCCTAGGATGCCTGTTCGCATGATTATTCGTGTTGACTAAAATAGAACTCTATTGTTCGAGCCTTGGTTAATATCACAGAGTGAGTGTGCTCCCCAGGAACTTTCCCTCTAACAGGGCCCTATCATGTCTCAGCCCAAGTCAAGCAGCACTTTTACAACTCACTACAAGGCAAGAAGAACAAGGTTTGCAGTCTGGGGGTATGTTGCCCCAGGTCAGCTGTCGGCCTGGAGAATTAAGGGCAATCACAGTGGACGGCCAAAGCCATTTTGTCTGGGAACTTTTTTCATCTTAATGCAAAGCAACTTAAATTCCATGGCATCACTTGCATCGAGCTTCTCTTGGGCTACCCACATTCCTACTGAACCCATCCCCACACCATCGTTTCCAGTCAATGTGAACTGATCAAGGGCAGTTTGCTAAAAGTCCTTTTCTATGCAAAACCTCATCCCCCGCATCTCTCTGTTCAAGCCTTTTGTCCTCTGCGGTTGTGCTTTTTCACTTGCTGGAGTTTGCACATTTTCTCCTCCCTGGTTGCCCCAGCTTTTTGCAGGAAGGGAGGGAGGTCACGAAGGGCAGCCACTGCCAATTCCATCAGCCTAACAGGCTTGGGGGTTGAACAAAGCAAATATCTATATTCTGAAGGGTGGGATCTCTCTCTGCTCCATGGCTTCAGGATTAGCGTGTCCCTGGCAGGGAAGGACAATAACTTGGCCTCTTTAATGAAAGAGAACAAGATAGAGAGAAACACAGAACAACTTGCCTAGACTTCACTGAAAATGCAAGAAGCATAACATAAAACACAGAGATTCTGTACTATTGCCTAGTGCTGAGTCTACTTATTATCCAATCCAATCAGAAAAGTTTTAGTGTAAAAGGAGAAAAATTGAATATATGGGTGATTCAAGTGTCTGTTTAAAAATTAAGTATCTGTTAAAAATCTGATTAAATATCAGCAGGATTTTTCTTATCCACTGCCACTCTGTCCACAGTTATGACCAGTTTTCTACCTTGGGTGCTTACAAATGAGATGTATAATCACAGGAGTACTTTTCTATATGAGTAGTTTGTTCCAGCTACCCTCACTCCTCCTTGCCTTCACTCACCTGGGATCTCTACTGATCTCAAGCAGCAGTAAGAATCAAAGCCCATTACAACTTCTAGATTAGTTGGTTTCTATTTTGTTCACAGTATAGTCAGCCCGGGGTCTTAGCCTACCACTGAACCCATCCAGAGGCAAAGACATCAAACCTCTTGTAGCTCAGACTATAATTTAGGAAAAGAAGTATTTTTTGTAATGAGAAGGAACACTTGCACAACAAAAAAGGAACTTTACTATGGTTCCTAACCGATATATCCATACATAAATAGTTCCATACATAAATAGTTTAAAGAAAAAAGAAATGGGGACACAAAATAAATGCAAACCCCCACCAAAAACAGATAAATAAATTAGGGAAAAAACCCCCAAAAAACAGGACCTAGCATCTGCTATGTTTGCAGACCTTTTTTTAAGGACAGGAAATTATCTAAGAGTCTAAACTGCACCAACAGAGGACAGTGAACCTTTAGGACACAGATACTCCTCGGTACTTAATGCTCCACCTAAAAGCCCATGAAGATACAGGTTCAGGACCGACTTGGCAAGCACACCTTTTGTTTGTTTCCTCTGAGGCGTAACAGTGAGCGTGCTCCTGGGCAGCACCAGGAGCAGATGGTAGTGCTGGAAAATACAGCTCTCCAACTTCGGGGTGGATATTGGAGCTGGATCGACAAAGGTTGTTTCTGGAAATCCTACCCCCCCGTACACTCCCCGTAAGTTTCTAACAATGCGCGGAGCTAAGGAGCAGCACAAGGCTCTCTGCTTCCCTCTCCCTCTCCCCTTCGCTTTTGATCTCCATCAGGACGTGAGCTGAAATTTAATGGGCCACCCCTACCACAAAGACAAATTACCATCTGAAAAACAAAAATCATTAATATCCCTTCGTCTAGGTTATCCGGCTTCCCACCACTGCACCCCTTCGCTCCCGCCACAGCCCCCCTCAGCGGGTTTAGGAAGAGCTGGGAAGGTGGCGGGGAGAAGAGGA
>VYXF01002425.1:2932391-2956658 GCA_013397295.1 Polioptila caerulea
CACCAAAAGCCGGGGGCCCGCACACCAAAAGCCGGGGGTCCGCACGCCGTGAGCCCGCAGCCCATGAGCAGGGGGCTCGCATGCCGTGTGAGTTCTGTAGCATTCGTGCGAGCAGCCTGCCTGGCCGGCCAGGGCAGCGGCGCGTCTGGCACAGGCGTTCGGGGAATACTGTAGGGACAAGGGGCTCCCACTGTTTGCAGGGAAGAAAGGCCGCCTTTGCTGCCTTCAAACTCAGCGGTGCAGAGCACGGACAGGGACGAGGGAGAGTTCAAGAGAGCGGAAACACTGCTGGGAAGAGGAACAGGACTAGGATGGGAACGCTTTGGGCTACTGGGCAGGAGGCAGGATTACAGGTACAGCTGGGCTCTGGTGGGGACGAGGACCTGCTAGTGTAGAAGAGAGATCTCTAGGGAAAGAAGAGACCAAACGCAGGCTTTTTGTGAGTCGGGTCATCCAGAGACTGTCCCCTAAATTGCAGATAGAATGGTACTTTTGCAGCCTAACCAGAGCAGTCTGTTAGCCTGCATTTGCACACAGGTCAGCGTGTTTATGACTGAACTGACTGCACAGACGTGCTTGAGCTGAAGCTGTTTTGGGCATTCAGATAAGCTTTCCTGGTAGGTGTTCTAGAGGGTGATCTAGAGGAATATCAACCCTGGCCTCATTGTCTGGAGGCTAGGCAACAACATTGACCCACACTTGACATCTTGACCATGATTCCACACTGGCAGCAGTCTCATCATGAAATTATTTCTGCTGTAGATACCCAGACCATTTTACACAGACTGACAGTGCATATACCAGTGGCAAAAATTTTAAACCTTGCTGGAATTTAGAGCTGGACATGTATGTTCAGACAATCACTACACTGGCCTACTACAAGTTTTTATTTCCCCATAGCACTGCAAGGGAAGAAACAGAGTTGCCATGAAAAAAAAAACAAGTCAAAATCTATGCAGCAGACCATCTTTGTGCTAACTCAAATGCCTGACCCTGAGTGGAGCCCAAATGCCCTTATAATGCGGTTTCCTCAAAAGAGAAAAAATACATTTCTAAACACAGTATCAGCAAATACTCAGAAGCAATAGCATGCAGCAATAGCAATAGTAAGCATTATCTTGAATACTGAGATCTAAATCTGAAGCCAAATGGCAATTAGCCATAAAATATTTAGGTATATGGCTTTTTTCCTGAATTTAAAATAGATTGCTAAATAGACACAGTTATGGTTTCCGGGCTCAGTCTGGTGGTGACAGTAACATTTTAATTTTTACTAAAGATAAGTCGAATTCAAATCCATGACACTAACTAAAAGTCAGATGACCTTAATGCAAGAGAATACAAATGAACTGCCTGGAGAAAAGACACTGTGATGAAACAAATAGAATAATATATAGGGATGACTTGACACTGTCACCAGAGTGACGGTATTTAACTTCTTTGGAAAGAAATTAAATGAGCTTAAATTGGGACAACTGCTTTCTTTTCAGAGAATTGCATCTGAAGCCTACAGACAAGTGCTATATGGTTGTTTCCCCCCCTGAAGCCAGGGGCCAATCTTTGTATGCCACTCGAATGACAAAGTCAGCAAATGTCATCACACTTCATAAAGGCAGGCCTGAGTATTCCCACTGAGTCTCACAAAAGTAGAAAGTTTCCTCTTTGCAGACAAAGACTTGTGAAACATAAAAGTTGTGTTAACACAATGATACACTAGGAGGAAGGGAATGTTAAACTGAGACACTACTGGTTGCCCAGTATGCCTCCACACTGAGGTAAGATAGACAGCATCTAGCATTCACCTATTTGTTGGCAAATAAAAAGAGCAGTGAAAAATTAGCTTTTGAACAACACCATTAGGAGGTTTAACACTACATCAAAACTTGTTTCCCCCCTCCTCTAACTCACACTCTGAGCCAAGTGACTGTATTTATTGTATACTACTTTTGCCTTGAGACTGGAAGTGTAAAACCTAGCACTGAATACCTTTATGGTGCTCCTAGACACATATTATCTGAGGGACTGAAAATTTCCTTGGTAAATACAAGTGGGATTTTTCTTTTTTTCCCTGGGAAGTAGAGGTACCTTTACAATAAGCCTTAACCTTTATTTAAAGACATGTTGTTTAGCACATCAGACATCTCACTAAACACTCTTTAGAAAAACCACATTTTAATGGAACGTGAATTCAGAACTGTTGACAGCTTATCTGCTGACTTCATATCCCACCTTAGGCAATTCAGCTGAAAGATGAGCTCAACACTGCAAGTTCCCATTACAGCCTTTGCAGTATCTTGTCCTATTTTAATTTTCCTTTAAAAAGCTAAATTAAAAAGCTTTACAGGGACCCACTTATGCAACGAACTGTTATGTCTAGCAAGCTCAAAAGTCTGAGTCTAATGTGAGTAGGTTTTGAAAGTATTAATATTCCTTCCTCCATTTGCTTACATGATGACTGATGTCTTGATAATGCAACTTGCAGTGTCTGGAAACTTGTAGGTTTGGAAAATGCAATTCTCAGTGTAGTGGGAATGTGAACATGCTGATAAAATTAAGTATCTGTTCTGTGGATTGTAGTTCTGTTGCAGTATTTGAAACTCATGACCTGGAAAGCCATTCTGAGGATTTAAGACGTCCACAGTGCTCAGTTAATACAATGGCCTTCCACATTTGCATGTTTTTAATGAACTTAACTAAAAAACATACTGTACCTACTCAGCCTGTGATACTCAGATGCTCATAATTCAAATCAAAACCAATCGACTTTCAAATCTCACCCACTTTGGCCGCAAGGCTGTTTAAACTAAAATATCAGGAAAAAAAAGGTTTTAAAATAAAACTTCTTTAGTCTTCTCAATCAAAACATAACGTGCTTTCAAATACATACTTTTATCCTTAGGCAGAGGCCAACTAGTTTAGATTTCAGCCCTCCATTTTGCTGGTTTTCAGATGAGCAGTGAAAATAAGGGCTTAGAGCAGAAACTGTATTGTAGCTTCACCTACAGTTGTTGGGATGATGTCACCAAGTCTTTCATCACTTAAGAAAGAGGATCACTGGAACTGATGCAGACAGATCAATGATTTTTGGGAAAATGTGGTTCCAAATTCCTGGACAGGTTAGCTACAATTTCACAGTTGAGACATTTCCCAACAACAAACCTGAAATGTCACAAAAATCTCTTCCTGCTGCTTTGGGGGAAATGTAGCATATTGTAGCCATGTTCCCTCTTGAACTGCAGTCTTGGCGATGCAATGAAGGCCCTGCATTAGGGAAAAGTTGGAGGTCTCCCCCAGAAAGTCCTCTCTGCCCTTTTCACTGTTTGCTTCAGTGAGGCAAAGTGGCTTCTCACCCACACAAAGAGAAGGCACGTGAAGTGATCTGTATCAAACAACTTGTTTCCAGTCTCCAAAGAAGTTCTGTGATGAAGGAGAATCTTGGGCCTAGGCTGAGAAGTAGTATGTTAAACATGAATATTCCTCGTTATTTTATCATTGGTAAACCTAATCACCAGGAAGAGGCTGGGCTGGATGTTTCTACAGTGTGTAGCCTGTTTTTGTTAGAGAAAAAATTGGAAGAGATAGACACCTTTTTTTCTTGCAGTACCTCAGCAAACAGATTGTGGCATACTGCAAAGCTTGCAGTAACAGAGAGCCAAGCACACTGTCACATTAGGCTGCACTTCCTAACGGAGAGGGCCTGCTCCCTTCACCAGGAATGTCAGTAAAGGAAAATGGTTGCAGCACAGTGGGTTAGTGTACTGAGAGAAGCTTTCTGCTTTGTATTTTCAATAATTAAAAACACTGTAACTTCTTCTCCAGAACGTCACATCCTTCCTTCAGCTTGGCCCTCACAACATATAGTGGTGGCATCTCAATTATAAGGCACAACACAACAGCAAGCAAGAGCTTCATAGAGCCTTCTGAAGGTGTATGGTGCAGCCACACAGATCAGCGTGGTTGGAACAGGCAGGGTCAGGTATTGAGTCAGGCATTGAGTCCCAGTGCACTGTCACCCTACTCAGATAATCCCAACAACTTCCTTTATGTGTATGTAATGATATATTACTGATTATCTATTTTCCTTTTCTTTTCCATGCAATTTTGTTCATCAGAAATACCTTTACTACATTAAAGCACATTTTGATACGTATAATCAAAATATTCTCTCTCTCTCTTTGAATTAGTGTAACATATACTGCAAAGTATACAATATACTCAGTCTAGTCTAGTGGCCAGAAATATTCCATGAATTCTGGTCAACAATTATCAAGAATTCTATTCCTGCCAGATAAGCTGAAAATTATCACTCGCTGACTAAGTCAATATGTTACCCTGCTGCTATGCCATATGGCCCTGGATGCTGAGACACAACACAACCTCATCAAGTGACACCCAAACTGGAGGAGTGGAACACTGGAGAGAGCAGGGGTTCCATTCGAAAGGACCTCAGCTAACCAGAGGAGCAAGCTAGCAGGAACCTCATGAGATTCAACAAAGCCAAATGAAGTTGTGCACTGGGGTCAGAAGTGCCCCACGTGCCAGGCCAGGCTGAGGGCTGAGCAAAGAGCAGTTTGGGGCTCACACAACAACAACAGCTGCTCACAACCTGGAGAGACTCCAGGGGAGGGCTGGAGGCAATGAGGGAACCACAGCACCTGAGGAGCAAAGAGAGGCAGAGGCCACTGCCTTGCTTAGGCTGCAGACAAGAGGCCCAAGACAGGATGGAGCTACAGTCTTCTACTACCTTAATCCATTGGAGAAGACAGACATAGACATTCCTCAGGGGTGCATAGCAAAAGGACAAAAGGCAACAGTCACAAGCTGCAACAAGGGAAATACTAATTGTGAAGGGAAAAAAAATTGTCTCAGTGGGACTAGAGCATCACTGAAACACGGGCCCAAAAGGGCTGCTCCATCATCACCCTTGGAGATTTTCAAAATTTCTCAAGGCTTGGAGCAATTTGATCTGATTTTGAAGCTAGTCCTGCTTTGAGCAGAAGCTTGGAATACAGAACTCCAGATGTGCCTTTCAGCCTAACGTTTTCCAGGAATGTATTTCACAAAATGTAGTTCCATAAGATACTAAGTATCCTTTCCACCAGCCATAAAAGGTGCTCAGGTCTTGTCAGAGGTCAACAGAAATGGCTTATTACAGCAGTGACCTATCTAAATCTCAGCTCTGATTTTGTATATAATCAGGATAAGTGCAATCAATTATTAGATTGCCTATATATTGTATTCAGACTATTGTAACACAAAGAAATACACAAACCTTGATTCTGCTCTCCTCATTTTCTCCATTTTCTCTCAAAAATGTGAGATTCAACAGTGATCATGAAGGAAGAAAAGACAAAAGATAGAAACGGTTCTGCCCTGAACAATGTAATGGAACTGCTACAATTCATGTAAATATTATCATGGATCTATGATACAATCATTTCTACAGTCAACAGGCTCCTCATTCCTTCCTCATCAAAACGCATAGGGTTACTCATACAAGTAAAGGGCTGTAGGCATGCAAATTAATTTGTAGTAAGATGGTTAAAGTTCTAAATCATGTATTAAATTACTTCTATTGTACAAGTTTAACTTCATTTTCCAAGCTAGTCGCATGCAACAGAGATGCAGTAATGTAGGTATTCCAGCTGCAGAGTGATTAGCTGCTAGTGCCTTCTAAAACTAGATTTGTAAGTCAGACCATTGGAAAGATCAGTGGTTTGTTTCCTGGATATCATGGGACCAGAGAGGTGGAATATTGGCAGAAGATTAGGTTTATTTCTGTGTATGTGTTTGAAATATTTAAACATACTAGGACAGAAATCAACTTACAGGGTTATAAATCCTGATCCAGCAAAGCAAAAAAAGTCATAAGCAAGCCCATCTCAGGTGTAGAAGGAGCACAAATACAGATTTATCCTTGAATAGAGGCCCAAAGTCCCATTAAAGTTCAGGGGAGGACAGTGATATTTAAGCACTTGCTTAAAGATAGGCATGTTCTTAAGTGCATAATGATCTGGGGTATTTTCACTTGTACATCCCTGAGTATAAAACAGGGAGCTTTCACCATCTTTGTTAACATTGCAGGCATTTCTGCATCTCCTTGTTTCTACAGAAAACTATACTGCTGGCACTTTTGATTTTGCCACAGAAGTAAAGTAACATTCCAATATGAGCTGTCAGCCTGGGTCTGATTAAATTAGAGAAGTTAGCCACCAGTTTCTGTAGGGGTCGGATTTGGCTATAAACTATTCTAATGAATAAATATCTTTGGACCCTTTAGATGCTTTGGTTGAAATGTAGTGGCTTCTGAACAGTCTGATTGGGGCCAATATATAAACTGTTAGACTGAGATGCCAGTCAGTACCTTTGCCTCCCTCAGGAGCTTTTTCCTTTATTGTTTGTAGGTTTTCCTGTTAATGCTCATCACAGTTACAGGCTCTGACTCCAGAGCTGTCATTAATCACTGCCTACGACCACTGCATCAGGTAAGCAAAAACATCAGATGCTGAGCTGAAGCAGCAGTACTCACTTCAAACTGTCATTTGCTCCTGACATAACAAGGGAAAAGATAATCCAGCCTAAGTACCAATAATTTTCCACTGCACGATTTGAAACAAGCTCTGGAAATTGGTGCCACATTGCTACGAATGATGGCACTGAGGGTTCATGAGGTGCACTGGTCAGCACTGAAACACCATCCTCTGCCTCACTGCATGTCCTGCCTTACACCCACTTGTACTTATCACAGGTGATCAGTTGATGAGCCATATAACAGCGTTAGAATTTAGGTTCTCTCAGCTCCCAAGTTTGAAAGCTAGGTCTGAATAATCATGTCTTTTGACAGAGCCAGACACATTTTACAAGAGTTCAGATTCAATTTAATCCACATTTTCACCTGTGTTCCATCCCTAATTCTTCCTCTGAACAGCAAGAGGCAGCAAGGAAAGATCTTTGCATAGGTGTTCACGTATGTAGCAGTCCAGTTTCCAGGCAATCAGCAAATGCAGTAGTTCTCAAACTCCAATCTACTAAGACCACTGCTGCCAGAGTAGTAAAGCATCTGTCAGTCTCAGGGCTGTGATGTTTTGCTGCTGCTTGGGGCTCAGGTCAAGATTCATTCAAGATTCCAAAAGCTTTTTCAGGTTGGCTTATTTTTCCCCTTTTGTCCTGGAGCTTGGTGGTTTTGTTTTGTTTGGGATTTGTTTTTTTGTTCAGTTGGTTTGTTTTTGTTTTTTTTTTTTTGACCAGCTAAACTCTGAAATAAGCATATTTCTTTGAGCTGTTTCTACATCAGGTATCTCTGGCAAAAACCCAGCTATGAGAAACTTTCAGCCGCTGCTGAAAACAAGAGGGCAACAAACAAGAGGAGAGAACCAACACTCTGAGTGACCTGGAGAGAAAATTTTATGTCTGCATGCAACAGAAAGTCCCCAGTAACAAATGTAAATTCCTAACACTTCTGCCAAGAGAATGCTGAATGACAGGGTGCAGCAAAGCAGATGCACACCTCCTGTTGAAGGAAGCTCAGTTTCATATTGTTGCCAATAGTCACTCTAATTTTGCTTAACTATTTTTATCATAACTCCAGTGTATGTTAGAAAGTATTGAGAAAAGGGCTGTGACACTGGAAGGAAAAACAGAATCCATGAAAGATCTGAGGTGCAGATTGTGATGATACAGTATTTGAAAATCAGTAAATTCATGCATGTTCATATTTGCCATGTGGTTTCAGCAAGAGATAATATTCTTCCCACACAATGTTCAAACTGTTCATTACTGGATCTTGCAGCAACTGCTGTTTTGCAGCCAAGGAATGACTGCACTTTAGTGGCAGGCAAAGGATCCCAATAGCTCCCAAAGTGCTGGGGCATTTTGCTATGTGGAGTTTAAAGTATATAAAGAAATATGTTTCTAGTTTATTATCTTTTACACAGATGTCTGCTTTATGGGAAAAGCTTGATACAACTAATGCAAATTTCACTTTAGGACTCACCCAGGAATTCTTTAAAGTCAACTTGGAGTCTGTATATTTTGAAGAACCCCATATTACTGCCAAACAGGGAATGGCAGCAGGACAGCTGGTACGAATGGCACCCTTCTTCCCATGGTCCCATATTATAACTTTTCTAAACTGATATGTGAGTTGCCACAGGATTCCATGTCCCACTTACTGTTTGCTGTGCTGATACACTGGCACATCCAGAGGTGATTTTTCATGTGTCATCAGAAATGTTACAAGACCAGATTGGTTTTGTAAATACGAGAGATTACCGGAGTGATGGAGGATTCCTGCTTCCTACGCATACAAGAATAAAAAGGGAGGGCAGGAGAGAGAGAACAAAGCACTATGTACCAGATAAAAGAGCAGGAAGCCTGAATTAATTTGTGGAAGCAATAACATTTTTGTCAGTTATTCCTCCTTCCTGAAGGATGGAATCTCACGGATTGAAAGATGCTCAGGTCAGATATGCTTTCAATTATCAGCAGATAAATTGGCATAGGTCTTGCAAAATCCCAAATCATGTCCCTTTCACATTCCCTGTTGTTTTCTAGGGCTGCACTCAGCCTAGAGTATAGGAATTGTCATATGTTATCAACTTGGCAATCTGTTCAGATCAGTATCCTCTCTAATTGTAGTCTAAGAGGGTAGTGCCATAATCTGGTACTTTTTTCCTGCTTTAAATCTCAGGTTAATCTTTTGAGATGCTCAACACTTCTCTGGAGCAGAAATCTCTCTGAATACTGACATAAATAATGCCAAAGCTGGGCAATCTTGCTATAACATAACTGACCAAACCCTCTTCAATCTTTCTAAGGTCTTGGCTTCGGTGGCTTCCTGTGACCGTATGTTCCATGCTCAGCAAAAGTGCTTATTTTTATCAGATGCTTCCTTTTGTGGAATTCTCTGCTGTTTAATTTAATTTTTTGCCCAGTTGTGCAGTAGCTTCCAGCCCATTGCCAGGGCCCTGAGTGCACTTTTAGACCTGAATGCCCTGATCAGCCCTGGAGCGCTCAGTTCCTGGCCGTGATGAAGCAGCAGCACTGGTCTCCAGCTCCCCACAGCTCTATCCATGGGTCCTGTTGAGCTGGTCCCTGTGCCCAAGGACTCGATGCCTGGAGCTGGAGCTGCCACTGCTCTGATCCCTGGAAAGGGATGTCCTGCCACCTCCAGAACCCAGGGACTGCCAGTTCTTATGGCTCCCTGACATGTTCCCTGTGAAGCAGCACAACAAAGTTTGTCTTTTCCTTCCCCTCCCCGCATATTTGTTAGGAATTTACGCAGAAACCTACTATGAGTAACACCCCTGGCCCCCACCAGCTGGCAGCTCCCTCAGCGCTGACCCTGAGTGGGACATTCCCAGTGGCTGCTCTGCCAAGCAGGGACGGAGCCTTCAGGACCTCTGGACCCCAGGGGCTCCCTTCAGACCCTCCAGCAGAGCCTTCCCCAAAACCATTCTGTCCCTTCACAACTGATGAAATCGCCTCTGGGTCAGGCAAGCAGAGACAGAGACCTGATAGCCACCCGGAGACCTCCTGCCACACTCGGGGGGACAGTCCAAATTTCCCCCGAAAAACCCAGGAAACCCTTTCACAAGTTCTCTGAATCAGTTATAAATGAGAATGCGGAGCTCTGAACACCATGATCGGCCATCACCCCACAGCGGACACGCCGTGCCTCCAGCCTTACCTGCCCCTGGGTGGCAGCCACCGGAGAGCTCCTGGGGCGGCTGCAGGACCCGGCTCCGCCTCCGNGCCCAAGGGAAGGGAAGGGAAGGGAAGGGAAGGGAAGGGGGATGCCGGGCACGGCTCTCAGGGGAACAGCCACTGCCCCGGGAGCCCAGCAGGGCCCCCGGCCGGACAGCGCTGCCCCTCTGAGGGGCGACTCCTCCTGAGGGGCATCTCCGGCCGGGTCTGCTCATCCCGTCTGCGGGCCAGCACACAGCAGCATCCCTACGTCCTTCCCTTCAAAGTTTAGCCGCGTTTCGGCCGAGATGCCTGAGGACCTGGGAGAATGCTGGGATTGTCCTTCACGCAGAAGAGGTGCGCGGCTTTTGCTCTCCAAAGCCCAGGTATGGTCTCAAATGGCGACACATCACGTCTTCGCTGGAGGTTTTCGTGGTGCAGAATGGTAAAAATTGACTTATTTTACTCAGGGAACAGACCCACAGAGAAGGGGAGATTTTCACGTCACAAGATGTGAATCCAGCCCTTCCCAGTCACGCACTAAAGCCATAGCTACCAGCTCATCCTCACTCTTTGGTGACAGCTCTCTAACTAAATGTGTTTTCTCTGGTCTAATCCATTGTGCTCTGCACCGAGGTTGTCAGCTCATTGTAACAGCTCCGGTTCAGGTTTTGTTCTCTTTTTAAATAACAGTGAAACAAATTCATCTGCGAGCTATGGATTAATAGCTGGCATGGATTTGGGCCAAAGTACTTGAATGCATTCATGAAATTTCCCTTCATCCCTGGTGTCTTTTCCTCAGGAATAATTTAAATTTTCAATTCTTTCTTTTATCTTTGTTGTGTTTCACTTGCTTGTAAATACACATAATACATCCTGATTTTGTTTGCATGTTGTTTGTCTTTCTCGGGAAAATAGATTAATAATTAATGGGTGAATAGGAGACAAACTGGTGTTGGAGTTATGCCAGATCTAACCTTGGGTCTTTTCTGTTTCTTTATTGTCTTTGAGGGAAAGAGAAATGAAACAAAGAAACAAGAACAGTTAAAGCCTGTGATAAATTACTAGCTGTAAAGAGGAGCATTAAGGAAAACTTCCTTTCCAAGAGCATCTTTGGCTTATTTGATAGAGTGTTGTTGTCAGGTGTATTAGGGTTGTTTTGAGTGGAGAATGAAAAACAAATGTTGTTTGTATGATAATTAAATACAGCTGACTACGAGTCAGAATCAAGTTCAGGAAATTTCAGCAGCAGAAGCACAAATTCCTGAACTGAAGGAGGAACTCCTTCATCTAGAAATGAGTAACAGGCTATTACAGTCTCTGAAGCCAGCTGTAAAAGGGAAACATTCAGTACACTGCAATTATGCCATGCATCATAACCTCTACAGTTATGTGCAGAGTAAATGTAGATTGATCATTATTAACTTCCAATTTTTCTGAAGAATCCGCTTAAGTACCTCACATAAAGGAAAATAAACTCATTAGAAGATGATGAAATATGAAAAAAGTCTAGGTTTCTTTTTTTCCCCTTAAGTAGGTCTCCTCTGTTGTGTCATTGTGGATCCTTGGTTAGCACTGCCTGGAAAATGAGCAGTTAAGGAGACCTTGTTTTATATAGAATAGCCTGAAATGGCAGGGAAAAAGAAAAATATTTTGATTCCTAAACATAGCTGCTCTGCCTCCTGGGAACTGTAGTCCAGGTATTGCAAAATTGTATTCTTCATTGTAGGTCAGGTTCCCTGTAATAAATAAGTAGATCAATATGCCCTCCTCTTCCACTTTATTTGTACAGGGAAATGGTGCATCCCAGCAGTGCACAACACACCAGAGAGATAACATAGCCTAAAAAGAACAGTATAAGGCAATCAAAATAAATATATTAAAGGCTCAGTAATGTTACAACATTGTAATAGTAGGATTATTATCATTGCTCCAGCTGCATTTTTCTGCAGAGAACAAGCACCATTGACCAGAAGCATTTTTAATTAAAATAGTTCTATAAAAAGCTCAGCTCTTCACCTAAACCAGACTAGAACTGTACCTTTTTTGGTCAGATTTCCTGTTGACAAATTGAGCAGACTCTGCTTCTGCCTACTTCTTTCTCAGCCCCCTGTGAATCAGACTAAATGACAAGGGCTGCTCCCTCCAATTGTCATACATGAATTGCAGTGCTGAGATGCCTTTATGATCAGGATCATGCCTTCTAGCAGAAATTGCTTCTCCAAAAGCTTGATGGAAACAACCCTCTTAGAGAGAAAGGAAGCAATTTTTTCCTCAGAAAAAGTCTGTAGGAGAAAACAGCCTTCTCTAGACTCTGGCACAGTAGGTTAAGTATCATTTAGCAGGCATACAGAAAAATGCATGCCTGCCTGTTTTCTGACACACAAATCCTCTCTTAAATAGGCATTCTGGAGGGAGTGGGGCTTTGTAGGGGGCTGTTGTTTCTGCAGAATTCAGTGGAACCCAGTATATTGTATTAGCTGTCCCAAAAACTGGCATAATACTGAAAATAAAGCAACAATAATGAATCAAATCTACTGGAAGTGGCAATGTGCCAGGAGAAAGAAATGTAATCCAGTAATGATAATGCTAGCCTGTAGCTTTACAGCCTTCAGTGTCCTGATATGCCACAGATTTACCACATCCATCTTTTAAACCTGTAACTTCTAAGGGATTAACACCTTCTGATGCTGGTTTTATCAATAACAGAAACACTTTCAAATAGTTCTGAGTCCAAAATTAGAACATACAGTAGTCTTCTTATAAGTTTAGATTAGTGCAATGCTCCTAGATTGTAGATTCTTGCATCACTGTTATTTTAAATTTGATAGGATGAGTGAATCTAAAGTGTATTCATGTCCAGTTTTAAAAATTTAAATACATTTTGGGATTTTGAATGTAGGGATCTCAGCCTACTTAATGTCCCAGCAGCAAAGTCTGAGATCCTGGCCAACTAATCAAAACCCTTACTTATAAAAAGCTAGAAAGAGAAAGATACAGAAGAAATAGGAGAGAAAAAAAGATCCAGCAGAAAGAGCAGCAGGACAGGCACTGATCTCTCCTCTCTGGTGATTGGTGACAGGAACTGAGGGAATGGCATGAAACTGTGTCTGGGAAGGTTTATGTTGGATATTAGAAAAAAAACTCTTCACACGGAGGGTGCTTGGGCACTGAAACAGGCTCCCCAGAGCAGTGGGGACAGCAGCAATCCTGGCAGAGTTCCAGTAGTGTTTGGACAATGTTCTCAGGAACATGGGGTGAGTCTTGGGGTGTCCTGTGTAGGGCCAGAAGTTGGACATTGATGATCCTTGTGGGATCATCAGGATATTCTATGATTAAATGATTCAATGATTCAATGATTCAATGATTCAATGGTTCAATGAACAGGAACTCAGTGCTAGTTCAGGTTTAAGCCAAAGCTGGCAAAAGTTATGAGCCAGTCACCAAGGTCTTCCTCTAGAGCCTGATCTGCTCCAGCAGAGCACTGGGGTAATTCAGCACACAGGTGATGCAGGAAGTAGCCATTAAAAAATGTCTCACTTTCCTTTCATGACCATCTTAATTCTTCTGCAGTCTTGTTTTTTGAACGGCCCTTCTGAAGATTTGAATAGCTGATCCCTCTATTAAAAGTAAACAGATGTGAAGTTAATGCAGCACACTCTTTTCTAGTTGTGTTTCCCTTTTCCTTACCACAAATTATTTTAGCAGTACAATTAGGCTTTTTTGTTTGGATTAATCCAAGCCTTTTCCTGCTTTTTATAGACACGTCATTGTTACCTTAAGCAACTTAGCATATTGGGCTATGAAATAGCCACAATCATCTTTTACATCTATGTTTGTATAGCAGCTAACGAAATAGAGCCATGCTCCATATTGATGTCTCTGCAGAGATATCACAATGTAAATAATTAATAATAACAGTTGTTCAACACTTGAATAGGAGTCTGTTGTTTGTAAACAAAGAACATTTATTTTCCCTGCATTTCTTATTACATAAAACATAAAATTACTCGAAAGGAAGGAAGCTGTCTTACTCATACACTTGGTGAAATTCCTCAGAACTCCACAACGCATCCACAACTCCACAAATGTGAAAGGCCA
Source organism: Polioptila caerulea (assembly GCA_013397295.1). NCBI lineage: Eukaryota > Metazoa > Chordata > Aves > Passeriformes > Certhiidae > Polioptila > Polioptila caerulea. Next base: position 2,946,177 of record VYXF01002425.1, read on the forward strand.
AATGGATTTTAAAAATTATTTGAAATATAGATGAACTAGCAATGTGGGCAAATAAATGTGATGTTTATGTAACAAATTTGTCTGCCAAAATGCAATTATAAATCAAATAGGCCTTGTGGTAGTATTGTCAACAGGATAAGCAAAAAACAATGAACAGATTTGAAAAGAAGGAAATTTAAAAGGACATCTTACTAAAGTATGTAAATCCAATTACTAAAGCAAAACTGTATCAGAAGTCAGCTGTGCTTTTTTTCACACAACATGCCTTAAGAAAGGAACATGAGTTGACATTGCAGAAAAATTAACTTATTTTGCTGAGTTTCAATTTGTAATCTTTCTTGCATGTATTGTAATATTTAAGTATTAACAGGAAAAAGTCAAAAGATTTTGATTAAAGCTGTGGGTTTGTAATTCCAGAAGATTTGAGAGTCATGATTTTCCATTGCATAAGCATGTCATCCCTCTTGTGGTACAAACACTGAGTGTTTTGATTCATGTCATCCAAATATATCCATGTTCCTTATCACAGAATTGTATTATATCTACATGCCAATTAAAGAAAAGGTCCTTGCCCTTAAAATTCTCCTGTAAGTGCACAATATTAAAACCAAGTTAATTCCCACTTAAAGGTTTGGCATTTATGCATACATAACCAATCAGATACTAATGTGACAGGGAAAAGCACAACCTCAGGGTAAGGAAGGTGGAAGATAAGGTGGTAAGGAAGAATTCATAGATGACACATGGTTGAACATTTTTATTTCTGTCTTTTTCTGGCCACCTCAGGACTGAATCAAGAGGAAAAGGAAAAGAAATATTATTGTGATTACTTGCAACACGCCAGTGTGAAGGTCTTCTAATCAGATCAAAACACTATGGTGCAAGATGTTATCTATAGAAAATGGAATTCCTCTTCTAAAGAAATGACAGCAGAATAGAAGTGCTTATACTTTAGAGCTCTTGTGTTGAGATTTCCTAGAAGAACATAAGTGTTTGGTAATTCTTCATTTAGGAAAATTCCCTGAATCCCACATTGCTCATGTTCTCCTCAGAGCAGGCTTTAAGCATAACCTGCTCAAGAAAATACCAGGGTGCCTCTTTGCTTCTGGAGACTGCACACCCAGTCCATCAAACCTCACCTACACAGAGGAGCTGCAGCCCAGCTGCAGTGGCAGTGACTCCCTGTTACTTACAGCACTAATGCACATGTAGCCCTTTTCCACAGGACTCAGAGCAGCCATATGCAAAGTGAGAAAAAAGCTTACATGGGAATGCACAGAGGAATAGATCTTCTGCCAGTGACAGAAGAAACTTTAGGGTTCTTGGCCTCTTAAGGAGTATTTTGACAGTGTTTTGACACTCTTGTGTGTCCAGCTGACTTAAAGATGGGCCTGCAAATCTGGCAATAGGACTGGTCCAGGAATTTGACAAAAATGGGTAATGTGGTTCTCTTTTTTTCTCTATCATGGTAAGACTCCATTTCTAAATGGTGCTTAGCACCTTGCGCTTTCCTTCTTTCCTCAGTAACATGTGCCCTGTCATTGTCTCCTGTGTGAGCTGCCCAGATGTACTGCTTTCATAAACTTGCAGAACTATGGCACCCTTCTAATCTGCAGCATTTTTCACTCTGAGGCTGTGTTTCTCAGGTCACATTCACTGCCTTGCCTTGCACTTTTAGTGCTACCATTCGCTGCTTGTCATTGACAAGAGCCTTCAGCAGGTGCTCATTTTTCCTGCTGGGTAACTGACAAAAGTGAAGAAAACCTTTCCCTTTCACGTAAGTTCCTTCTGCAGCATGTGTGGGGATATGAGCTTGAGGTGACCCCGTCAGCCTCAGCTAAGCCTTGTTCTATTGCTTTTTACTAGTTCAGCTGGACAATGCCTTTGTGGAGACTCAGTGCTGTCCCCCTCTTATATCTCACAGACTTCAGTGGCTGTTTTATGACCATGCTATCCTTTCTCTTATTGTTTTTATGTATATTGCTTTTTTTCTGGGTTGCTGCCAAGACACGACTTGTTTAAAAAATAAACCAAACCCAGAGCCTGGCTTATGTCACCCTAATAACCTCAACTCCATGGTTTTGTCTCTAGGGTGTACAGTTCATGACATCAAGCCACTTCATAAAATTGAACTGGATTTGATGGCTCATGGATTTTGCTCCAAAACCCCTGAAATTAACTAACTTCCCACTGACTAAAATTGTCTTCAGATTCATCCTTTGAGTTATCCTGGAATCACTTGGTAAGATCTTTTAGTTCCCGTGAAAAGAAAAATGCATTAAGTCTTGCAGCAGATTTCACCAGCACTTCTCCAAGCACTTTGCTTGCAAGGAAAAGTATCATTATCTCAGTTTTGTAGGTCCTTAACACATTTTTGCATAGTCTTGACAGAATGTTTTTGAACACATTCGTGTCTTGTCACTGCTCGTTTCCTCTAAAACTGTTTTCTTAGATAAACAGGCATCTGTTAATATTTGACCATACTTTTTTTCCCACACTCTCTTTCCTTTTTCAGTGTACAGGGTAGAGGGTGCTCAGTAGGTGCAGAGCTTCTCATATTTTAACTTCCATATTTTAACGTGTGTCCCTTGCCTCCCTCCTCGTACGCTTCTCAGACTTTCCTTTGATGTGAGTTATACCTCTGTGTGTTGTTTATCATTTAAGAGCTCGAGTGCTTCATGCCTGTGATAAGCTTGTCTTTCCATTATAGAGTAGAACAAAACAGGATGTCTTTCCACTACATAGATAGGAAATATATATGGGTGAGTTTCCTATTTTGAGTGTACAGCTTAGCAGTCAAAGATCTCCTATTTCAGAATAGTCAGCTGTACAGAGTGTTAAGTACTCACTGCACTGCTCCTATTCAATTCAGTTTCTCTTACGAGTGCTCAGCATTTCTACAAATCTGTTCAGATACCAAGTTGAGTACTCAGAAACAGAGATATGAACATTTAGAGATAATGTGGGGAAATTTTCATTTAAACAATTTGCCCAGTGTTACAGAGGTCACATTGCATTAATGATAAGACCATCTTCTTCCTTTCAGTTATCTCCTGACTTTAATTATACATCTCCCAACTATTGCAACAAACAGCTTAGGCAATCTGTGAGGAAAAAATAATTGTATCATTAAAAACCCCATTCCACAAACCACGTTCAAGGGGGGCCACTACAATTTTTCAAGCATTCCTAATCTAGCATCTCCTGACTTTTTGAGTGAGTGACTCTGCTCCCTCTGAACAGAGTTTTGTGTGCATGTGATCTCCTATTTTTGTCAAGAAAAAGCAATCCAGACAAAAAAGATTTCCATTTTGAAGGTGATGTTCTGTCTTTGACATCAGTAAAATTCCACATCGCCATCCTGGCTGTTGAGACACCAAAATTAACTCATAGAAATAGCAAATTGCCATCTGTAGATAAGAGTGTGCTGAGGCACATACTGACTGAGAGCAGAAATCTGGGAATCTAATGGCTCTGGGGGAGGTTGTGCCTACAGCTTCTGCTGCCCTGCTAGCTCCTGTCTTGTTACCTTATCCACTAGTTTTGAAAATTCAGTTGCATTTTCCTCATTCAATCCACCATTCAGTCCTAGACTCTGTTCCCAATGTCCTTATGCAGTCAGAAACTCCTCATCCACCCATGAGTTTTGCCCACCATTCCCACCTGCATCTCTACAGTCTCTCTTAGAGTTGCCCTTCACACCTATTCTTGATCATGCTTCCTTGCTCATCCTGATCTCCAATAGATTGATGAGAGTTCTGATCTGATTCTGGGGATACTTTTCAGCCTGTGAGCTCCCAAGAGGCCAAAACCACGGTCAAATCAGGTGCATGCATATTTCAGGAGAAGAAAATGAGAAAAAAAAAATGTACAGACTTACTGACAATTGCTAGAGCTTTGTGACAGGCAACAGTCAACATTCTTTGAACCAGAATTTAGATCTCCTAACTTCTGTTCTTGGCCTGCAAAACAAGCTTGTGCCTATAAGATCTGTGTTAAATGATTTATTCATTGCTGCAGTGGAAGCAAGAGGCAAGACTTTGTATTACTCTGACACTGAGCTCTTTTCATTCCCACTGACTTCTGCAGGAGCTTACCCCCTTACCCAAGGGCAGATCCAGGAGCACACCAGGCTGCTCCATGTGCAGGAAACCTCGAGGCAGAGAACACCTGGGAGCCGTGGTGCTCTCTACCAAGCGCTGGCCTGGTGCCCAGAGCAGTTGGGGCACAGGACAGTACAGGGAGCTCGTCAACAGGCAAATACAGTGACAGTCTCAGTGATGAGGTTGTGCTATGTGTAACCAGCTTAAAAACCAGGAGCAAATCAGCTTCCTGCACAGTCCATTTCACAGATCATTCACATTTTTTTTCTCACTCCTCTCTGCTTCTATTTTAGTGTTGTCCACTATTACTCTCCTCTGCCTCTTTTCTCTTGGCACTCCACCTTTTACACTTTCTGTTTTTTGCCTTTTCTCTTCAGTACATTTTCTTTTTACTTCTTTTCTTTACATGTTGATTCTCAGCTGTTTTTTCTCCTTTTTTTTACTGACTTTCTTCTCTGACAGCTAGGGATTGAGCCAAAGCCTGCTGAAGTCAATCCATTACATTCAAAGAGTTTAGGATCAAGGTCTTATTCCCGCTTGCTTCTCTGGTTCTTCTACAATCTCTTTTCCTATGCAGCATTCTCTGTGGTGTTTTCCTTCTAAAAGATGAGTTACTGCAATATGCAGGGAAGGAAGAAGGTTTATAGAGAAAATCCTAAGGACCTAGTAAATTCCTTACAGGATTGCTAAATTGCTACTCTGAGTGCACAGCTGCAGAAAGCCAAGGGATTTGATCATAAGATTAGGGGAGGTTTTCATGCCTGCTTCATCACAGCACAGATTCTTTCATATGCCTCTGAGTAGTGGTCTTTGCAAAGACAAGGTCTTCCAGGAAGAAAATCCCTCATTAAACTTTGCCATATTACATATTGCAGCTGCTGACTGCATAGTCATACACTTAATTTAGTCTGCTGATCTTAAGCTCAAACAGGCAGTATTTAATCACACAAACTAATTCCAGGAAACCTGAAAACGGAGGGAAAAACCCAATACTGACTGATATTTACTAATATAAAATCATGTAAATCCACACAAGGCATCTCTAGTACATACCATGAATATATATGCACGTGTGTGTGTGTACATATGTGTAAAAAAAGAAGATACAGAGTTATTTGTCCACCTGTGGAGAGGTAAAAGTACTGAATATGTATATATTGGATGCATTGGTTATATTCTCATAGGATAGATGTATGAAAAATATTTTAGTAGAACATAGTCTGCAGTAAATATGTGCTGATGGTTGAATGTTAATACATTTTCAGACATAATATGAAGACAGATGCACAGCTACTGTGAAAGGATACAGCTCCATTAAATACTGAGGCCAGTAGTGCAAACATTGTTTTACACCAAACAGCATTTTGATTGTATATTTATAGTCCTGTCTTTATATTTGCTCCTTCATCTGAATTAATCTTTTGTGCACCCAGACCACAGGCATAGTAAATCTACTTGCAGGAGAAGCCCCACCTAATTCTCTGCTGCCAGCTGTTGGTGTGAGGCTGCCCCGATGAACATGGCAGAGTCAGTCCTGTTAGACGAACTTGCTTATTGAAGTCAAACATTTTGCCAGCAGAATAGTGACCTATATTGTTCAAAAATAACCAGACAGGCCCCTGTTACTAGAGTATGTAGGTCATCACCATCCAGGGGGTATTAGCTAAACTCCACTTATGCACCTATTTTTGATTTATAGGTGGAGACGTCAGCCCCCACAGATCACATGACGTGTAAATCCTCATGCAGGAAACCTGTGGCTGGGCTCTGCATTGAATTCAGACCTCTGCCCTCTTCACAAGCTCATTGTTGAACACTTTCCTGAAGATAGTAAAGGTAAAGCAACCTAAATATTTTATAAAGCTTCTGCAAATCATGGGAAAACTGTTGACCACAGCTGATCACATGATGTGGGGAACATGCAGTAGTGTGGCAGTCAGTGCACAACAGCCACACTCCAATGGTTGTTTTAATCTTGTTTAACTATTGTCTCAGCAGGTAACTGTGAGACATAAATTATCAACTACCTGCCAGCAAGGTGCCTGTACTGTAGAAGGTTTTTATTTTACTCAGGAACACACTATATCTGGCTTTGGAGACTCAGTCACAGAAATGACAGTGTTCTTAACAGTAGGGCCTCTTAAATGTAAAGGGGCATGCAGACCTCAGACTTAGAGAAAACAATAAAAACTGTAATGGAAAATATCTAGGAGGAAATATTTGGAAAATATCGCTACTCAACTTTTAAGTGACTCCTGCAGTACTGACTGTTTTTTTACTCTCATATATAAAGAGCATCTGTCTACCTGTGGTCCAAAAGTACTTTTATTCTAGAATGAAGGAAACAACAGCCATAAAGTACAAAAGTAAAATTCCCATGAAAGCACACTGCATGTGTGTATTTTTGCTTTGTGCTGTTCAAGGTCTGTACAAAAGTCCAGAGGCCTTCCAAGTCTCCAAAACGTAGAAGGATATGATGTAGCAAATGGAGGCCCAGAGTTCTGTGTTGCATAGAACACCATTGCAGAGCATTGCTATTGAAGCATTCCAACTAAACTCCATCCCAACTTGCTTCCATGCCATTCCCATTGACCTCTGTGAGTGAACCAGGTGAAAAGCACAAATATGTCACAGCTTGAATGACAGCAGTCTCTTGAGACTCATGATGCATTTTAAAATAGTGTTAAAAAAGAGTTCATGCAACAGTACGAAACTAGAATACGTGGCCTAAGAAACAATCCTTTATGTAACAGCTGCACCTTTGGATCCATGATTATGGTGTGCTAATGGTATTCCATGGAACTTGCTAGTTGATGTGTATGGATATGCTGCATCTGCTGTCAGGTGCTGAGGAGGCTGCAGGAATGCAAAGCTGCCTTCAGGCTCTCCCCTCTGACAGACATCAGCTGGAGAAAAGCAATGTACAGCTGTGCCTCTTCTCTGAGACCACTCCCACGTAAAGTCCTACAGGGGCTGGTCCTGTCTCTTTTCCTTTACATCATGTGCTGAAGAGCTGTAGGAAAGGTCATGAGGAGCCCAGGGCTATGATACCATCAATCTGTTGATGGCAACCAGCTCCTATGTCTCTTTTCAGCTGATGCAATCAGTGCCACGACACAGATGTCACAAAACTTAGAGGAGATAAGTCTGCAGATCAAAATCACTTGGCTGAAGCTGAACTAAAGAAGGAAGAGAACTTTGTGTAGTTAAGGCAGTGAGCACATCTCGCTTCCATTCTGGGCAAATGACATGTAGTTTTGGGTCCCAGCAGAGCCTGTGCTGCCCCTGGATTCCGTATGGCTTGAAATTTGACTTGTATCTTTTTCTGTCTGCTCTGCTATCACTTTTTTGGTAAAGGTGACTCATTTTACCTTTTGTGAGAAGCCGACAGAGACTTGTTCAGGTTAAAAAGAGAACAAAGAATAAAGCTTGTCAAAAAAAGCAGAAACATAGAGGAAATGTGGAAGGTGTAATTCCTTGCAGACATACTTACTGTCAGTCCAGTTTTGTATTTTATTCTTGGTAAAAGAGGTGTTTGAATGTAGATAGTCAAGCAAGGATTAGCAGACCCAGTGCAGGCTTTGGAAAGGAACACGATCTGAAACTGTCTGGTTTTCTAGCCTTGAGCAAATCATATAATCTCTCTTCCACTGTTTTCTGATCTATAATCCAAGGGTAGTAATGCTTTCTTCTCAGTGGCAAATAAATGAATGCTTTCACAGTGTTTTGCAGTGCCATATACAAATATTACAATTACAGAGAAGCAAGCAACATATGATATTAATGTCAAACAGATACAGGTCAAATTTGGGATGCTGGAAAGCAGTGCACTGAGATACAGCTGTAATGAGTTCATTAGTAATGCACGACTGGATTGATTAAGTAGTTGCCACTGTGTAAAGCCTTGTCTAGAGCTGATACTTGATGTATTATTTTGACCTGTGACAGATGCTCAATGATCTTGTCTCTTAAGTTTTGGCAGTGCCTGTCATGTCAATACAAATTATTGAGCCAAACTGAATGAAAGAAGCTGTAGTTGCCACATGGATACCTTTTTTATATTCTCCTGTATATAAAAACTGCAGCTTCCCAAACTGGAATTTTTATATAACCTTTCAGAAGCTCAGTTTGAAATAGCTTGTCTTCTTTTTTCTTTCTTCCTGAGAATGTTTCCTCTTGCCATCATGATAAAAATGTACTGCTGTGACAAAACAACCATGTTCCCATGATTTTATCCTTTCCTATCACAATGGCAGCACATCCTGTATGGTTATGACACGGCACAGAAAATTCTACCACACGGAGGTTACTTTTACATTGCCTGATAATGGTAACTGTGATGTGAAGCATCAGAAGATATAAAATTTTTTCTACACAAAAGAGTCACAGGAGGACTCAAACGGTCTTTGAGGATCTGGATATCCAGCTGAGATTAGAGTCCTGGATGTGTCAGGGTAGTTGCATGCAGAAGCTTTTCAGCTGTAGGCTGGAGATTTGAAGATGAACAGCATCTAGAAGAGGTTACCTATTCCTGGAAGTTTTGATAGCTAATTTGAACTGGGATTCAACTGGAGATCCAGACCCTTTTACTAGCAGGCTGATTATCACAGACTGGGAAGTTGGCACCAGCAGTGGTGGTAATAGTGCAGCACACCCATCTGTCCATCCATCCATCCCAGTGCAGTCAGTAAGGGCTGCAGGTGAGAAGTGGCAGTGGGGATAGCATATATGTTAGGTGTACAGATTTTTAACATAAAGGATGTTTTGTTTTAGGTCCTTCAACAGTGAAGTGAAACGAGCCATGCTTTTTCCTTCCCTAAGTCTCCCTTCAGGCATCCATCCCTTCTAATCCCAAACTCCTTCTGATGGCTCCTGGGCTGTGCCTCATGTGTGCTTTCACTGGCATTTTAGCAAGAGCTGAGGATTGCTAACCTTGTTTTAAGGCAGGCTCACCGAGGCATTTTGCAGACGGGAAGTGAGGCATAGCACTGTGAAATGATTTGCTAAAGGTTATCCAGCTGTGACTGAGAAAGTGTGCTCTGATTCTGCTGCAAAAGATGCCACAAAAGTGTAAATGTTAATAGTAATAACTTTCTCTATGTGTGTTTCTGCTTTGCAAAATTATATCTCCACCAGGGGACTTGTTAATGTCAACGTCATTCAGTTTTCATGATCACCACTTGAAGTGATCAGTCAGCTGTGTGGATCTACAAATTGCTCCCTTGCAGCCAGCATCTTAGTCTAATGCTCGGGTGACAGTCAGCTGTAAGGATCAGGCTCGAAGATGCCTTTGATTTTCCTTTGATGTTTCTGAGCCAAGGAAGAATTTCACGCAGCCACTGGGCGGTAGGTGAAGATCCCTTCTGTTTGTGGGAAGCCAATTATAATGCGGCTGACCCGCCTTGACCTTAAGATTACAGGCAGGACATCTGGGATGTCCTTTCGAGGCAGAGCTAGCTCGCTGGATGTGACAGACCGATTTGTTCGTCTGGATGCAGCAACCATTCCAATACCGTGATTATAATGGAGGCTGCACAAATTGATCCTGGTCAGACTCAGTATATTTGTTTATTCGCTTGCACTTTGGCATCATTGCCGACGTGTGAGGATAAATAGGGTTCACCTTTAGGATTTAATGAGTGGGAACAACTTACAAGGACACTTTGTCCTAGTTTCTAATCCTCTCTACCAGTTAACTCTCTCTCCCCTTTCATTATTTTCTTGTTCCCTTATTCACCTCTTATTCCAGATCTAAGATCAGCTAAATCTTTTAAAACCCCTGACAAACAAGCATCACGAAAGAGGCTGTGTGCCAGAAGCCCCTTGGGAGTAACGCACACGCCGGGGGAGAGGTGGAGGCACAAAGAACCCCGGACGGGGGCCAGCGGGACGTGAGAGAAGAGATGGAACTTCTTAACCGCTGCTGAAGCAAACGGGACGGGGGCTGCTGTGTGGTTGCCGGCCGCATTTCGGCGGGGGTTCGGCGTTTATTTCCCTGCGCGGGACAGCTGCGGGAGCTGCCCCGTCCCTCGGGGCAGGAGCATCCCGGGCGCGGGCCGGACTACAGCCCCCGTCATGCCGCGGCGCGGGCGGGCGGTGGCGGCGATCGCGCCTGCGCCGCCAGACGTGGCAGCAGCCGCAGCGGCGGCTGGTCCGGAGCGGGTCCGGCTCGGCGGCGGGATGGCAGTGCCGGGGCAGGGNTCGGCACAGCCCGGCATGGCTGGGCTCCGGCAGCGCTGCTCCCGGCTGTCTTCCCCGCGCTCAGCCCGTGTGCTGCTCTCCTGCTTCCCCTTTCCCTTTCTCTCTGTCTCCCAAAGCACCGCCCGCAGAAGGCGCTCCCCGAGCGGCTGCGGGCTGGGGCCCCCGGCTGTCCCGGCCC
>VYXF01002425.1:2957151-3068207 GCA_013397295.1 Polioptila caerulea
AAATCCACAGAATTTAGCATAAATAGCTCGAAAGATTGACGAAGGCATGCTTTAAAACGCTACTTTATTCACTTTATTGTCATGAACTACAGTTCATCCTTCTACTAGGACAAATGAAACTAATAATTAATGAAAAATTACGTTAATTTTTTTATGCACGAGTAATCTGAAATGTATTTGGCAATGCATGACCGTGGAGTGCTCATCTAATTCATACAAATCAAGTGTGGAATTGCTAATTGCCCTATGCTTATTCTGTACTAATATTAGAATTGCCTTTGTGGGACAGAAAGATTCAGCCCTGTCTGATGTAGCCTTTTGCCCCTGGCAGGGCCATACCTCTCAGCTCATTCAGGAGGGAGAAGAAATGCTGTGTATTCTGAACAGTTTTTGCCTTGTTTTAAGCTTGGTCTGGAATCACAGACCTCTGCTATCTGTACTTTATTAATTTCAAGTGAAACTGAAGTCAGGCTGGACTCTCCCTAAATGCTGGCGAGTTCTTAGTGTGGATTTTTTTATTCTGTGGCTCATCTTTAATATATGCAGTAGTTTTCTCAGTGATACTTGTGGCAGTGCATTCCTCAGATTGAGCATATACTGTGGACCAAGTGGAGTCACAAGTGGACTGAATTTTCCCTCCCTTCAGAATAGCTAAGCACGTGGAGTTATTTCTGGTATTTCCTACTATATCCACTGTCAGACCTTATCTTACTGTAACATTCATTTTATGTTAATGTAAATATTTTCCTGTGATTTTTCTTTGTAGATTAAAAGATATTTCCCCCATATTTCTTCATAGGAATCTGTTGTTCCTAGTTGTTCTGGTTGACCTCTTTGACCTTTTGTGTTGGGGAGCTGGTCTTTGAGGTGAGCAGAGGAGACCTGCTGTTGTTAGTGAAATTATACAAAGCCATTTTAATTTATCCACATTATTCTTTCTTACCTTTCTTAATTTGCCACAGCAGTTTATTTGCTCTCTGATGCTTCATGCTGAGCAGATGTCTTCATTGAGCTGTTGATTCAGCTAATTCTTTCCCCTTTGCTGTGTACAAGTAGTTTAAATTATTTCTTCCCATTTGCATTATCTTGCACTTGAAGGTGTGATTTTTTTCATCTTGAAATATGTAACTTGCTGTACTCCAGGATTGAAAAACTAGCCTACAGCTGTGACATAGCAAAACCTCTTTTTAATTTTTTTTCTAACTCAATATGAGGCTGTTAAATCAGGTGGTTCTCAGTGTGTAAAGTTAAGGTAATACCAGCTGCTTGGTAGGTCAATGAGAAACATTTTTTTCCTTCCAGCCAGTGCTTTTTCATGTACCCAAATGAGGTTTTTTTTGTTTTTGTTTTGTTTGTTAGTTTTTCTGGAAGTGCTGATTACTTGCAGTGCACCTGGAACAGCAGCTAGAGTTGTGCATGCATAGCACTTCTGAAAAATAGGGCTCATTTTTTGACCCAAAATTGGAGGTGGCTTTTGAGAATTCAAATCCATATCTCTGTAAGACTTCCTACATATGTAAAAGGGAACCTGCAAACCTAGATGAAGTAAACGTTTCAGTGTCTTCTAATGTAAGCTGTTAATTTGTTACCTTCAGCATTACTGTGGGTGTGTGACACACACATGAGGAAGATGGTGGAATGGTTTCTGCCTGCTGTAAAGTTTTATTTCTTCAATGAGTTGGAGAACCATGAGGAAGTTGTGGGTTCCCTGTTTGGTTTATCAAGTGGTTGACTGTATTTCATGCTCAAAGGACTGAATTTACTGTTGAAGGCACTGGGAGGGAGTTTCACACCAAGGTGGATTAGCATTTCCTCTGATGCATCGGGCACTGTGCTTTCCCTAGCAGAAGGCAGCCACTGCTTCCAACAGGATTTTGCATCTGTGTCCGTTTGCTTTGCAAACACAAGTGAGTATTATCTCAGTGTTGCAAAGATCAGTTTGTCATCTGAGTGCTGGCTCGCTGACAGAGAAACTGAGTCAAGAGTCCAGCTGGCTGAGCACTGTTGGGAAGCAGACTTTGTGACCTGGTGCTACTCAAACCCAGTGCCTTCAAAGAAGGGCTGGAAAGGAACATTTCAGGCTTCCAGCTCCTCAAGTACTTCCTTAATCCTTGCCAGCAGGGTCCCAGGAATGCCCTGACACTGACTTGTGAATGCAGGCCTGCAGGGAGGGCTTGGGTGTGATTCCCTCTGTGTTGCAGGTAGCCCTGCAGCGTGGCAGCAGTGGCTTGCCTCTGGTAAGTTTGCAGGCAGGGTGTGAGCGCTGCTTCACCACTGCAGTCCTCAGGTGCTGTTTCCTATTGTGGCATTTGGGCTTGAATTCAGGAGTGCCTCTTCCCTTCCAGTTATTGTTTGTACTACAGGAGCCTCTTTGGACGGTGTTTTCTGGCAGCTAGAGGAAGGGTATTGCAGAGGCAAAATCCTTACTTGCTGTTCACCTGCTGTATTCATAATTTGTCCATTCCCTCTTCAAAATATGGATTTATAAAACTCTGATGTGGGCTGTGCTGTATGTCCTCAGATGCCCTTCCCAAATCAAACCTTGGCTTCAATACTCCACTCCATGCCTTATGGAAGGATGTTTTCAATGCATTGATTTTGGTGCCACAGACCTGTTTGCCTCAGAGGCCCTGGGATGTTGATGCAAGTATAGTGTGGTCATCAGAACTGGTGTTCTGCCAGAGGTGCAGACGTGAGTTCATGGTGTCCTGAGCAATTGGTGATGGAAGAGGTGCTTGTTCTGTTGTAGACCATTTCTTTTACCTTTTGGTTCCTTGAATTCCTCTGTTTCAGTAAAATGGAGGTAGTGAGGTATTTTTTCAGAGCTGTGGCTGGAGGTCTATGAATGGAAAAATGGATTCTGGTTGCAAATTGCATTGCACTAACTAGCGTTGCCTTAAATTTCTTGATGCAGGCAGGGTCACTTTGTAAGTAATGTGTTGTTTACCTTGTTCCTGCTGCTTCTTAAAGCTTGTGAATGGCAAAAAGTTGTGATAGCAAAGCAAGTCTTTCGTTTTGGCACTGTGCTAGCTGTGAGTGGCTGGTGCTGTGAATTGCACTCTTGCAGAACACAGGTAACAAAGGTAATTTAATTTGTGACTGTCTTGATGGTGTCCTGTCTGTTGTCTTTGGGTTTAGAGTCGTACAGCCTGTTTGCTGGGTGATTGCAAGCAGACTGTTTCTCTCCCCCTCCTCACTTTTCCTGGATATGGCACCCTATGACTGTGTGGCTGTGCTGCTCTAGGATCAGCTGTGTGATAGTTTGTTCTGGTGCTGCCTTCCTTTTGCCTCTTGCAGATCACTTCCTTCCTGTGTGAATCTTGCTCCAGCTATTAAAATTAAACTTTGTCTCCTATCACCTGGCAGAAAAATGTGAGGATTAATTAGTTAACATTTGTGCAATGCTATGAAAAAAAAGTGCCATAAAAAGTGCTAGAGATTTTCAGGTGTCATTTTTTGCCCTCTCTTCCTTATAAATACCATTAATAGTGTTTTTGTCTTCTTTTTATAGTACCTCCTACATGCTTCTTGAGTAGGTGGTATTTCTTGAAACTTCTTGAAGACCCAGTTTTTAGTGGGGGATTATGTGGCATATGCTTTGCTCATGCCCTTAGCTTCTGTAGTCAAATGTGCTCGTTCAGAAGCGATATCTGAAATATTTCATCGACACCTTGTTTAATATGTGTATGGTGCCAGTGCCTGGCTTGAAGAGACAGAGCTTCACATTCATAATAAGGAGAAAGTTCTTTGTCAGTGTTAGTAATTGACCCTATTACAGTCAGTTGTTAATTAGTAAATAGTTGCACAGGTTTTCCTTCACAGAGCATTCAAAACCCAGTGATAAACTATACAATAATTTGCTACTGAGAGCCCTTAAGAACATCCTTTAGTATAGACTATTATGCCTGTAGCTTAAACCCCACTGTTTAAGAACAATATGAACAGTAGAGTCTAGTCAAATCTTGACGTCTCCATGGTATTTTTTGCTACCTTCTATATTTGGAAAGTGAACATAGCAAGCACCATGTTAAGTGGAATATCTTATTTGTAGCATTCTTCAGCCTAAGTTAAAGAGTACCAAGACACTCTGTCAGGATTTAAATTTGCCTTCGTTTGAAAACAAAAGAAAATATGACACTTGCCTCTTTGCAGATATGACCCCTCACAACAAAATGTCAGTAGTGCTTCAGTTTTTAAATTTCTGGAACGGCTTGAGGTGAGAGTTAACTGCTCAGGATTATGTATGCAGTAAGGATGTGCTCTTCCACAGAGCTTGTGGGAATGAACAAAACCCAGGAAGTGTCCAGTGGGGGCATGTCTGCAAATGTAAATCTGTCGGGCAAACCCACGGTTCTCAAATGCTGTCGGTCTTGCAGTGCAGAAGTTGTTGATTTTCCCCGTGTGTCTGCTGGAGCCCTCCCCACCTGGCCATCCCATGCTGCTGGAGGTGTGGGAGTCGCTGCTCCCCACTCAGACCACAGGTGGCTTTTTGGATTGGTCACGGATATCGCTGAGCAGGCTTTGTGCTGGGAATCCTCAGCAGGTTGCATTTTGTGAACCCCTGCAGGGGCAATTGGCAGAAGATGGTTTTGTGATTCCAGTGGGATTGCAGAGACTACTGCAGGGGCCACTTCAGCTGTGACCCCTGAAGTCTGAGACCCAAGAGTACTACACTTTCTCTTCTCCACTCCACAAAGTAATTTTTTACCAGGCTTCCTTGATGTACCTTTGGGTAACAGAGCTAACCTATCTCCTCCCATCTGATTTGATTAAAATGTTTCTACAGCTATTTTAGATACTAATCATGAACGAAAAAAAGGGGACTGTCCTACTTATCACTATCCATCTTGGAAGGCATTTGTTACAAATGGCTCAGTGATCAAAGCAGCACAACCCTGAATGTAAATAGCAGCAGAGGGAGGGCTCCTGAGTGAAAAGCAAGCAATTATTGCACAAGGTCAAGAGTGGTTTGTATGATGAACAAGGAAGATAAAACATCTGCAGTCAAACTGTGATTCTTGTAAACAAGAGGGCTTTGGATTCGAGCATCTTGTATTTTTCAGTGGGAAGGAACTGGGGAGAAAGAAGCAATGGGTCAGTGTCTCCCCTGTGCTTGCCTGGAGATGGCTTAGACCTGGTATTGTCAGTACATGCAGTGTCTGCACGGCGGGGCCTGGCTGTGCCACCAGCTCATCTGCAGATTTACAAACCTCTGTCACCACAGTACAGAGGTGTCCCTTCGAGCCAGCCTTCTGAAGTTAGTGCACAGTCCATTACCGGGCTCATTTTGGGAGGTGAGTGGGAAAGGTGACATCCTGTCCTCTTGCTGGGATTTCTTGCCTGTTCCCGCCCCCTCCACCCCCCCATTTTAATATGGCAGATGAGACTCTTGTTCAGAATGTGAACTACTCCCCTCCTGAAGAAGTTAATAATGAAATTAAATTCATTTAATCTCTATTACTGCTTGGAATTTTGAGGCAGGTTTGCTCTTCAACTAGACTCCTATAAAATGCCTTGTCAGGCACAATCTGTTTCATGTGTGCAGGGTTGCTGATTGGTCATATTTACTGTGGGTTGAGAGCTGTTGTCCCAAAATGAGAATGACACCAGTGGGTGGCTAAGCTAAGGCAGAAATCTGAGTCAATGTCTTCCTGAAAAAGTGGAGTTTAGAAATTGTGGTCGAGTGTAAGGCTGTGTCCCTGCCGAGCAGCAGTCGTGCTGGAGTCTGTTGTCACAGCCCAGCTATTCTTGATGAATAGTGTGCAAATCGGCTGCCTAATTGTACATGTGTTAGTGTGTGTGTAAAAATTGCATGTTGACATATGGATTCAGGCACCTAAGCACTGTTTCAGCAGCGTATTCATTTATACTTTTTATGCATTATTTGTGTCCAGGGAACTATATATTTTGGGCTCTTGAGTTTGAAATAGGAGAAATAGGGAATAGTTTTTCTGTCCAGTGTACAATGCTACTCTTCTGATAGAAATCAAAATTAAATAAGATCTATCTTCTTGTTTTTAAAACTGTATGTTTTCATTGCCCTTGATGCAAAATAAACACATAAATAATTCGCCAGATATGCTGCTTATTCTTAGCAAAAGGCCATGCTGTCATGAAGCTTTTGTGGGGAGCAACTCATAAATTGAATTGGGTTCTGTGGGAGCAGTAGTTAAGCATTTATCACATTTAATTTGAATAATAAATGTAAAATATGAAAATACATTCTTGTGGCTGTTTGAAAGATATTCCCTTTTTTCATTTTAAAATGAGATTCAGAGAAGAGTAAAAACTTGAGAAATAAACTCTGCTTTCTCAGATCCTCGATGATTTTGAGAAAACACGGCCTGAGGGATGACCACATTTTTCAATGGTGTCAGTCCCGGAAGTATAATTAGCAAATAGTTATTTGCCTGTAACTCTTTGCCTCTGGGTTTCTGAAAGCTCAGATCTTCCTTGGGTACCAATTCTAAGGGAGTGGGGTTGTGGAGTGTTTACTGCTCTTTAACACATGCACATGTTTGGCAGCTCTGCAAGGAATTACTAGAGAGTGGGGGAAAGACAGAAAATTGAACTTTTTGACTGATCAGACTTCTGCCACCAAGCTTGCAAGATCATATGTTTAAATACAGACTTTGAAGAGCAGAGACGGCTAGAACACATGGGGGCTTTGTACCTTGTACTTGAATAGCTGTGTCTCAGCAGTTTTGAATTGACTGTCTTGAGGATTTGGGTTCACTTATGTTTTACTTGAGAGTCTTTCATGCATCTCAGACACTACGGTCACATGACTGATGTGTGACCTACGCCATAAAAATTCTGTGAAAATAAATTCAGATTGTGATCTTGAGCTGGGGAAAATCTGCAGACTAGAATTGCTATGAGATTTGCATTTCATAATCTGCCACGTGTAGGCTGTCTTTTTTTGAAGGTCTCCACCAAAGTTTCCTGCATCTGAGAACACCAGGTGACAGTCATGTCACCGAGCCAGCCATGGATGAGGACCTGTCATGATAGGCAACTGTGCAAACACAGCATGAAATAAAATAGACCTTCCCTCAGTTTTGTTGCAGTTTCTCATTGTTGTTACTGGCAAGGGTGGCAGAGATGTTGCACATGTTGGTCCTATTATGCCTTTTGCTTTAGCAGGTATTGGGGTGGACAACTACTTGAGGAAAAATACTCAGAGCATTTCTTAACTTTTCCGTGGTGGTCGTGAATAGATTTTAAAGCTTCAGGATTCTCAAGTGACAAGAGAGTTTAGCTTGTTTCTTATTTATAGATTTCCATATGTGTGACTGTAGCACTTCCTGACGCATATGAAAAGAGGCTTCCTGCCCAGGAGGGACTGTCACCTTTCTTGACCTCTTCTTTTTTCAATATGCGCTCATCTCCTCTCGTGCCCTGGATTTAAACAAGAAGCAGTGTGCTTGACTGGGCAGTGCCTGGCTGATGAGCTCTCCTGCAACATGTCTGGAGTAAATCTACCTGAGTCATGTCTTACAAATAAATTCTTATAGCACAGTACATGCAAATTAGCTTCATCTTTGCTGCTGCTTTACCTATGGGCTGTGCAGGAGCGTGAGTTTGGTTTTCTGTGGAAGAGGGTAACTGCTTCCATGGAATTCTTTTCCCCCCTGTCCTCTTAATTTTACATTGTTGCCAGAAGTAGTGGCTGTGGCCCTGGTGAGGCTGTAGCTGCTGGTAGAGTCATCCTTGCTGTGACAAAAGAGCAGGGCAGAGCAGCCCCGTGTTTGTGACTGGCGTCTGATAGAACTGACTCCGTGATACCCCTTGCCTTCAACAGAGCTGGTTGGGAAAGCAGAGGTTCTTCTGGGGGTTTAATCATAAACCAGCCTCTCGTTTATTCCTGGGTAGGGTTTTGATTAATTTCAGCAAGGGAAAGCTGGAGGGTGCGGAACTACTTAATTCTTATCAGTTTTTAAACATCATACAGTGCAAACACAAATTGGGGCTGGTGAATTTCTCTGCTCAGCCGATAACCTCCAGTGTTGCTGCGGCTGCCTTAGATGTGCAGGCATTTCTGTCCAACTCCCTGCCTTTGGCTTGGACCTTTTGAGTGTTATAACCAGGAAAGGCTGAAACATTAATCTTAATTAAAGGGAGATGATGATTTATTCAGCTGGGCTGACTGGTGTGCTTGTATGCACAATGCCTTTCCCGGTGGGTTTTGGGCTAAACCATAGGTACAGAAAGAGCTACTGTAGTAAAACTGCAGGAAAATGAGTAACATGTATTGATTTGATACCTGGAGAGGAATTGAGCAAAGAAGCAGTGGATATATGCAATGTGACATGCATCTCCCTCCGAGCACCTGCTGTTCCACCAGCACAGCGAGTTTTGTTAGTGGCAACACCGACAAGGCAGTAGTTAAAGCTGTCATTGTTTTCAGAATCCAATTTTTCAAGAGGTTTACAGCTCTGCCATTATAAGGAAAGAAAGAAAAAAAAAAAAAAAAAAGAGAAAATTCCTGAAGTTGGCAAAACAGCTTTTCTAGCTAGAAAAGACATGGAATGCCTATACTTAAAACCATTAAATGGTGTGGATTGGAAGGGAGCATTTTTTTTGTCTTCTGCAACTCAAGGCATAAATAAAACTATAAGACACTTGAATAGTTACAAAAATTGAGGTGAAGGGAAGAGGTTTTTCTAAAAAAATACTTGGCAATTAGGAGATCTGCCCATAATGTTGGATTAATTTTTCCTTTGCAGCCCCTGACTGTGATGGTTTTGGGCAGTGCTTTTCATGTCAGTGTCACCTCACTTAGCCCAACTATATTTGCCAGCTTTGATTGGCAACACCATGTATTCATCTCAGAAGATACACAAGTGATTCACATACATCAGCCTGGAGTAGGAAGGTTGAGCTCTGGACATCTGTGTTGAGAAGAATGTGAGTCTTTTGGTCGAATTAAAGCATCAAGGACGTTTATGCTGAAGGTAGAGGCTGACTCGCAAATGTGCTCACTTCCTTCTCAATCTGACCATCTGGTCAGCAGGGCCCAGTGGAGGGATTCCTGCCTGCCGAGGGGGGTAGCTTGTTCACTCTTAGATTTTATGTTATAGCTGTATTTTCTAGTAACTTCTGAGTTCTCCAACATCCTGATTGTTTTCAGGATGAGCTCCATCTCGGCTCAGCTTCTCTCCATTATCTGGTGTGTCCCAGCATTCCCCTCATGCCCCATTCTTTTCCACATGTAAGGACTTCTGGCATTTTTACAGTCTGCTTGTAGGTGCAGGTTTTGTTTCTGAGCCTCCCGTGACTGTGGTGCTTGGAAATAGCTGAATTTGAATGAAGTGCGTGCCTGGGGCTGTGTGTTCCGACTTCACCGGCTTAGTCCCTCCTTTAAATGCTGCATAATGTAACATATGGGATGCAAGAACAGCCTTTTACTTCTTCACATCCACGGTGGACATATTTTCCAGCCTTGGTTGGAGTAAGGCACGATCAAAATCAGTTCTGTAATTAAGGAAATGTTGAACCTCTTGTGTGTGTTAGGCAAATGAGCTAAAGCTTTTAGCCAAGCAATTAAGTGTTAAGGTTTTACTGTAAGGTGAATGGAAACTAGATAATTTCTGCAGCTAAGCTTCCCTTAATCATTCCATTAGCACGAATTCAGTACAGTGCAGAAGGGAAGCAGCACAGCCCGATGGATAAGATTATTATTATATTATTATTATTATTGAAGATTATTGCATTAAGAATAAGCAGTAAAGGCCCCAGCTGAGGTTATGTACATAATTTGATAGGAGTTTTACTTTATAACTCAAACTCTACTCTGGAACTGTTGTGATTTAAATAGACTAAAAGATGCAGTGGAAAATACCTTGTTTGCATAGATCCAGAACTTAAAAAGCAGAGAGATTAAATGCTGTGTCTTCCCTGTGGCCAGTGGAAGCAGAACAAGACCCTGCTCTGTGTGTGTGTGACACGGTGTGGGCACTGGGAAACATGAGCCCTGCTCCACTTTGGAAGGGAGGGTGGCAGAGGGTTGTGCTTGGTGCAGTAATGCGGATGCTGGATTACTTGCATTTTCTGTTCTCATTTCCTACATCTGCTCCCTGTCAGTGTGGGTTATTTTAACTTCATGGCTCTCGCTGTCTTCTGTAGGTTATCAAAGTACTGGATTGAGTTTGCAGCATATTCAGAGATGTAGGGACAAGAGTGCTCTCAAAGTGGCAATTTGCTCTGTCTCTTGGTAAATGATCTTAAATTTACAGAAGAATTGTTATCTGATTACTTGACTTGGGAGCAAACTTTTAAAGGGGGTGGCATCTTAAATAAAGCCATATTTCTTGATGCTGTGTGCATCTTTTCATTTAAGGGTACTTGTTAGGAATATATTGGCCCAGTTTCTGTAAATCATGTGCCTGGCATTTTTTCTTTTGGTTTTGCTGATCAAATCAATGTGATAGCCTATTTAAGGCAGCATGTCTCAAGATTATAAAAAAAATCACAGCAATTTGCAAGAGCAGGTTGTCTTTGTATTTGTGACTGATGTTTTTGGATCTCTGTTTCCCTAGGCGTTCTTGCCAGCGTTCACATACTCATTGAAGGTGTCTCCACTCATAGAAAAAATAAATGATCACAAGGATTTTAAGAAGCTTCTCAGGACACGAAATAACGTACTAGTGCTCTATTCCAAATCTGGTAAGTCTTTTTTTGTTTGATGTCACAACTCTTTGTGCCCAGCACAGTATGTACCAAGGGGCTTCATGTGACTGTAAGGGCTTCTTCGGGGCTGTTGTCCTTTGTTTTAATTCAGAGGCTCCTGATGTTTCGTGATTGGAGTCATCTTAATTCAGCTTTCTAATTGCTCTGTCACATTGGCAAAAATGTACTTTATTCTGGCTTTGTCTCCAGAACTGGCTTGCTGTAATAAGAGCTTTCTGGTGTGTTTATCACAGTAGTTTGCAAGTTTCGATTTCCTGGTGACACTGAAAGGAATAATAAATAGTTACAGTACTGAAATCAATCCATCTTTGCTTCTGACAGTTTTGAATGTCCCATGGTTGTCTTTCAGCTTTAATTAACAAAACATAAAAATAAAAAAAGAACTGTTTTATAAGATAGAAAATGACTCATTTCACATTATGCCAGCTGTCCCCTTGAATCTTTTTGTTGTTTCCTCTGTCATTCAGGCTCACCTTTCTGTCTGTTTACTTACCTGTTTCCTCTTCCTTTGCTGTTCTGCTCCTGCTGTACCTATTCTCCTTTTTTGCATTGTTTTTGGGGGGGTGTTTTGTGTAACACCATATAAAATCAAGAAACTATCTTCAAACTCCATACAAAAGTGCAGAATGCTTTTGTGAATGTGGAAGTCATTGGACAGCAAGAAATAAAATGTGTAATAAGGATTATTTTCCTTAGTGCTGTATTGTTCTTGTTGTTGCTTCCTTCTTCTTCTTCCTGTAGGCAGACAGGACAAGATAATGTCTTGTTTGAGTGTTGAATCCTCCTTTTTTGACCTTTTCTGTTGCAAAGGTCTTGTGTCAATTAAGCACAGTGATGGTAGAGTTGCTCTGGATTCACAGTGTAACAAATTGGAGCAGTATATGGTGACCAATATCCTCCTCCACCTGCCCCCCAATATCAGAGAATTTTGCAGACTAAGATGTGCAAGTACTGGAGTAATTAACTTTATTTCCTAAAGATATGCTTATTCTGAAACAGTTAAAATTATATGCATGGCTTGTTTTTTTGTTAAAATACTTGTGTTTTGCTGTAGCAGGGAACTTTGTGCGCTTGAACTTGGCCAAATGGTTTTGTAGTAACAGGTTCAAAGTGAAAATCATAAAAGAGTTTCTAATGCTTTTTGATTTTTGAAAGGAACACTTTAGATAAAAAGACATCTGTATTATTCAGCTTCTTAAAGAGAAAATTTTCTTTTTACGCTTAATATTTTAAGTGATGGTTGCTTTCATTTTTAGCAGCACAGCCAGAACACTTCAGCTGTGACACTCATCTAATAAATGTTGCCCTATGGGCATTGTTCAAAAGCCATGTTATGGAGATTTTTTTTTTTCTGTTTTTGTTATTCAATTGGTTGGTTTTAGCAGTCTAAAGCATTGCATGCTGAGCTGACTGTGGAATTAATGTTTCTTCCTGAAACAGTGATCCTTGCACAATTAGAAATCTCTTACTCAACAGTCACCCAGAAAGAGGGGAAGGGAAGAAAGAGATGGAAATTTGGAGGTGCAGTTTCAATCCCAGATGTACATCCCCCAGCTGTGATGAGATGTTGGCTGGCATTGGGTCGTACTGCTGAAATAAAGGCTTTACTTCCCAGCTGAGCAGAACTAGATGTCACTTTCTATTGCAATCAGAAAATCCGTTGTGTTTGGGAGGTGTCATAATTTGTACAAGATGTTTAGTTCCCCCTACCAGCTGAGTGTCCTACCAGGGGTACTCAGCTACTGAGTCTTCTGGGACAAGTGGGTCCCTGAATGCTTATTTTTAAAAGTATATTTGTCAAACTGGTCCACTCTAAGTACATGCCAAGAATTCCCCCACCTGTCTAAGACCCTGTGTTGGTGAGAGGTGCCAATTGCATGTTCTGGGTATTGGGGGTATGAGAGTTTCTTGAGAGCTGATATGTGTGGGTTGGTGTCTCTGGTGGCATCAGAGCTGAGCAAAGTCTGTCAAATAGAGAGAGGCTGTTTCTGGTTCAGGAGATCATTGAAGTAAAAATTGTGAAGGTTTAGAGATCATTTGGTGGGTTATCCCTACACACTGGCCCTACTTGTCTACTCTGATATGTGCAGACCCTCACTTCCTCAAATGCTGGAGACAAGATATTGGTCTGCAGAAGCATTCTGTCTGTCCCAGTATTGCATTCTTACATTCAGTCACTTGAAGTAGTTGTGGAGATCTGGAAGAGGCTCTGGGTTTCTATTTTCTGTTTATTGAGGAAGGAAACATTTCCTGTTAGATTTTTGGGGGGAATGGATACTTATTTGTACTGCTATATTTTTCTCTCTTCTGTTTATTTTTAATACCATTTATGAGACTCTTTTGGAATGGTAGTGTTTTGCAAAATGTACACATGTGGCATGGCATTATAAAAATCTCTGTTGGGTATTTATAATACAGCCAGTATTTGGAAGGGCCTTTTCTGGGCTGTTGGTTTGGGTATCTCCCGTGGTTATTATGAGAATAAAGTCTGTTATTTTCTATGTATAGCTGGGGTAGAATTAGGGAGGCAGAGATGCTGAATGACTTGCCCTTACAGCTGATGAAAGTCCTAAATAAAATTGCTCTAATTAGCAGGCTGTGCTACAAACTGGTTCATGCCCAGCCATAGGGAAAAAGGCAGTGCTGGGATGGAAGCTGTAGGAGAGGACACAGTATAGCTCCTTAAATGTAGCTCAGGGAGCATGTCTGGAAGTACCAATTTCAGTGTCTTGTTTGAGGGGGTAGAGGGAAGGAGCCACCCAACTTCTGCTGCAGCCAGCTTGCTTTCTAGTTTACAAAAGATTTTACTGATCCCGGTGACAGTGGTTTCTTCAAATGAGACAAAATGTTCTTCAAGTTCTTCGGAACATAGAAATGCAACATTTTGTAGTTTTGTGTGGAGTAGTAATGCTGTTGTTCAATTAGTTTTATTGTTTAATTTTGTCTTCCAGCCACTGCTGCTGAAAGCTCTCTGAGATTACTGTCCAGCGTGGCCCAGGAGGTGAAAGGACGAGGTACTATAAGCTGGATAGACTGTGGGTACGTGTCATGCTCTTTTCTTTCTTATCTTCCCTTTCCCCTTTTGACTTTTATTGCTGTCTTAGCTTTTTTGATGCCTCTGAAACTTTTTGCCTTTAACTGGACCCACATAATTCTGTGCAGTTTCTTCTGTAGGGAGCTTATATCTTACCATCTTCTCTTCCTTTCAATGAGTGGAGTGGAATAATTTTTTTTTCCTTATGGCTGTTGTTACTTCTCTGACAGCATGTTTTTCAGCCTGAAGCTGAGACTCCAGCTAACATTGCCTTTCATAGGGGACACACAGGGGGCAAGCTTTTTTCCACAAGCCAAGGAAGGGAGGACCCTCACATGTTGTGCTTCAACTGGAGGGCAGTGCAATTCTGCTCTGACAGCAAATGTTGTGTGAGCAGTAAGGCTGTTTGCTTGGTTTTGAAGCACCCACCCATTTGTGTTTCTCAATAAAGTGTGCTTTCTTTTAAAGACCTTCCTCTGTGCTGGCATAAATTCTTGGCAATTTTTAATGTGAAGACAGAGAAACTTGTTTTTGTAAGTGGTTGTGTGTGTGGGGAGGAATGAACAGGTGTGTACTTTCTGGTTTGCAGATGTGAAAATCTCCACTGTGGTTCAACTCAGTAACAGTTTGCTTGTGGTTTTAGCTTGTGTATTGTAGTGCCTCTGCAGCTTTGAGAGCTTTGCCTGCAGGTGACACGTTCCCCTTCCTTGCTGCCTGCCTACCTGTGTGTTTGGGTGGATTGCCATGGTATGAACAGATTGTACACTGCACAAATGTGAGTCAGCTCTGCACATCTTGGGGCTCCCTTAAAATTACACTTTTGAAACTAACCCTCATCCATCAAAGAGTGACCCAGAATAAGTCACTGGTAAATGCAAGTTAGCATGGGTTAGTTATTGTTAACCTGCCCTGTTCCCCCCCTGCCACCAGGCAGGTATCTCTCCTGTGGAGTCCTCTGCCTTCTGTTTGCATTCTGCTGGGCTCGTCCAGGTGCACACACACTTTCATCTCTGCCCAACTGGTGGGGACAGAGTTCCAAGTCATCTGCTGGCAGAAAGCAGAGCTTTTTCTTGGAGATCAGTGAAGCCTGCACCACTTGTCACCTGCTGAAAAGCCAGTGGATAAATTGTATTGACTCTGACAAGGTGAAGGTTGTGAGGAGATCTGACATCCCTCTGAAATCCATGAAAACCAGTCTCCATTTTTAGCAAAAGCACTAATAAGTAATTTTTTTGTTGTCAACAATGAGGGCTAGCAAATGGGATACTGAGCCAGCCTTTTGGCTTCAGTTTCTAATTAGCTTCCATTTCTGCTTATGGACTGGTTGCTACCTTTTTGTGTCTTTTGTTTTAGGCTACCTCTGTGTTGGAGGACTTGCTGCTTACTCTGTGTGTGTGTGTGTGTATGTGGTATATACAAATGCTGGATGATGAGGCTGTTCTGCTGGCCCTTCAAATGCTGCTGTAATGCAGCTAAACAATAACTCTCTTCAAGATTTATTTTAGTTCTGGGTTGGGGAAGGAAAGATACGGTGTTTAGGACTTCAGTTTGAAATCTTGGGAAGTTTTGGCATATAATTGAACAGGTGGGTCTCCACTCCTTAGTTTGTAAGTAATGGTGATGGGGAGGGAAATGTATTGCTTGGTTTTGCTGGAAAATAAACTTCAATTCATCAAACCTTCATATACGCTCATTTTCCAAATGTTGATATCCAGACCAAACTTTGCTATGGAAGCTAATTGCAAGAAATGTATTTTCGAGTCTCTCCCATGCAGTGCTTTAATACTTTTCATAGGAAGCTTGGTACTTGCAGTGCCTTTCCTCTCATGGGGAGATGGGGAAATATTAAAAGGTGAGTTAATCTCAGACAGTGAAGCAGCGTGGTGAAAGTCATGCTGTAAGGGCTTGGGAGATCTGGGAATAGATTGGTAGGTTCCCAAAATTTTCTTTTGACACCAGTAATGCTACAATCAGATTACCACTTGCTGAGTGGCAGGATGTTCTAACATGGCAATAGGTGTAATTCTCTCTTTGAGGGTAAAGCAGATCTGTCTTTCATGTCTTGTTTGGGAAGAACCTGGAAAAAATAGCTGGGAGATTTTCAGAGATGGACTTCTATCCCTTCTATCCCTTCTATGAATTATGCAAAGTGATACCAAGACAGAGTTTGTGAACTGGCTTCATGGGGCAAAGTGAGCTGGAAGACTGGCTTGTGGTAAAGGAGATCTTGGTGGATGCGAAAAGAAACCCTAAACAAATAGTTTGAGCCTAAACCAAGTTTTGTGGTTGATTGCTTGTTAAGCTTTTGAAAACTGGAATTGATTCTGAAATCAATCTAGTAGTGTTGAGGTAGCTTTTAAACAATTTCTTTTTTCACGAGAGGTTTTTTTCCTTTGCTTATTGCGTTTTAAAAAATGATATATGGGTGGCTGTACCACACTGCCCACCTTGCTGCAGTGGCAATACCAGAGGCTGCAGTAGGTAGTGCTGCCTGCCCCAGGTCACAGAGGGCCAGCTGTAGGGCCTGGACAGCTGAGTCCTACCAGAGTGGCTCAAGCCACTCTCCTGCTGCAAGTGTGCTGGGAGGCTTATTTGTAAGTCTTCATGCTGAAACAAACAGCACACAGATGCAGAGATATTTACAGCACAGGCTCAATTTGTTTTACAAATACTGACAAGAAATGTCTTGTTTGGCAGCAATATTTAACGGGGAATTTTGGCTTTGCTCTTCACATCCTGCTGTACTGGGCTTCTTTGCCTTCAGATCCAAGCGTTGGCAAGGCTGGCATACATGCAGAGTTGTGGTTTGTGCCTCTGCTTCCCTGTGGCGATGACGGCAGCCTTTTCTTTCCTTTTTCTCTCCTGACGGTGCTTTTTTTGTTACTTGTCATTCTCTTTCCCCTCATTTTCAGAAGGCAAGAACATTCTGCTGCATGGACAGAGATCAGTGTGGGTTGCTAAGTCTCAGCAGCATGTTCTGTATTTCATGTGGTGGAGGGGAGTGTGCAGGTTTGTGGCTGGAAGTGTGGCATTCAGGACTTCCTGAATGCTGGTTTGGAAACTGTGCTCTTTGGTCTTGGCTTCTGCTATATCTATGGTGTAAGACAGAGATTAGCTTGGAGCTTTCAGTTCCACGTTGAGTGGTCTCAGGGAGAGAGGGAAGTTAGTTTTACAGCATGATGTAGGGAAATGCTTGGTTTCTTGCTGAGACAGTGGTCAGTAGAGGAGGTTGCCACTTAATTTGTCGCTTTGAGGCAGGGTAGCAGAGATCCCCAGAGTGCTGGGGCTTGGGAAGTGTAGGGCTGGGAATGCCATGTGTCCCAATTGGGCTCACTTGTGCCAAGTGCCTTGCTGGAGTGCCCTGCATGTGGCACTGGAGATAAGAGATAAGGTCCTTGCTCAGGAGAGCTCAGTCAGTTCCTGCAGACAGATCCACATCTCCTCTAGAGATGAAGGTGCAGCTCGAGAATTGCTCACAGCATTCAGGTGGTCACTGTTTGCTGCTGTGTGCTGAGATACCATATGTGGCTCTGGACACAGTTAAACATGAAGCTCTTTCAATTGTGAAGGAAAGACCCAGCAGTGATGTGACAAAACTATGTTTTATTTTTACCTTTACATGTTTTAATTAAGAAGTCCTTCATGAGGTGTTTGACATTGAATGGATGGTGGTGTGAGAGACAAGAGAATAATTATGCCTGGTGAGAGGCACGGTATTGGGGTGGAGCAGAACATTGCAGTTGCTAAATCTTCAGTGCTCCAGAGAGATGGATCAGGCACCTTGGGAGCAAGTGTTCTGGGACTCGTGTCTGGGGAGATGCCCAGTTAATAGGAGCTGAGAGTCACAGCTTCTGTTCCTGGCTTTGCTAATGAGTCACTTCTTGTTACTTTGTGCAGTTACAAAAGGTGTATCTGTTTTCCAAGCAACTGGGTAAATATTGCTTGATTCATTAGTCAATGTTTATAAAGAGTGTGGAGAACTTTGAAAGGAAAAATGCTGCAGCAGCACGAATGGGTGCTCTTTAGGGCATTCAGGTGAAATTGGAATGGGCATGTAAGAAAGCAGGAGGCTGGGCTATTTATTGAATTATTTTTTTAGTTGTAGGCTGATAGAAATTTGGAAAATTGAAGGGCATCATAGGGAGTTGAAAGCTTAGGATATATGCAAAAAAGCACAAAAGGACGTGATATTTTCTTTCTCAGAGACTGACTGCTGCTAATCTGACAGCAGGGTGGGGTTTGTGCTGCAGAGCCTCTGCTTCCCCCTGATGTCCCAAACCCTCCATTTTTTAAGGCCTGGTACAACTGGAGGTAAGCACTGATGTGGTCAAGTAAAAGAGGAATTTTCTTAAAAATTGAAACTCCTGTCAAATCCTTGTTGTGGCAAGAAAGAGTTACAAAGTGATGTGCCTGGGAACACAGTAAGATGGAATTACCTTTTGAGTGAATGACAAAATTGTTGCTGCTGGTATTTAAAGCAGACAAAGCTCTAGTCTCAGTTTGTGATGTCCTGAGGTGTGGTTTTGAAGAACAGTAATTATGAAGTTATTCTCTAGCCTTCTTAAGTGGGTTTTGTGATAGACCACAGTGTGACCAAGGACTGATGTTCCTTGGGAGAGTGTAAATAGTTTGGGCGAAGTGGAAAGAAAGTAAAATGGCTTTGTTGACAAGAAGAAGATATGTTTGGCAGGTTATAAAGCACATTGTGGTCAGATGCAGCTTTGAAGAGGTTGAAAGTAGCTCTCTCCATCATGAATATGATTTAGGGAACACTCCTGGGTTTTCCAGTTACTGAATTGTCTTGAGTTTTTATTGACTATAACTCCTGCCCAATTGTGGATTGGTATTTTTAAAAAAAACACCCATTTCTTTGGCTCTGGGTAATTATTCCCTGCTCAAACTTGCATGGTTGCCTTTACTGTAGGTCCCAAACATAAACAAAGCTGTGTGATTTCCATCTGCTGTCATAGCGCGTGTGCTTGGCTTTAGCACATCAGACTGCTAGGAAGAGGAAATGCCATCTGGTTAAAATGTCTGACTAATTTTTGTTTGGTTTTAATCCCACTTTTTCTGCTTTTATGTGTCATTCTTTTAGTCCCTTTTGTGTGTCATGTGCATAATTCTTGTAGTCCCCATCCCCAATAATTACTTGTTATTGTAGCAGTCCCATGACACTTAGCATAAAGGTGAGACCATAATTTGGCTGGCAAAGCAGGACATTCAAACCTACACAGCTAAATATGCTGGTTCACAAGAGAGCCAAATCTAAAGAGTATTTGTCTTTTCTGGGGGTTTCCCTAATATCCCTGTTTTTCTGTCTTTTAGATGAGGTCTTCCCAAATTTCTAATTTCCTAATGCTTAGACACAGAAAGGCTTTACCTATCCACACAGTCATATAGGAATGTGTTTCATGCCTTGACATAGCAGGGAGAAATTTCAGAAATAAGGCTGGCAGTACAGATGGTGTTAGAGTAATTTTGCTCTCTAGTTTTTACCTTCATCCTGTAAAGCCACTCAGAAGTAGGATTTATTTAAGAGAATAAGTCTACTGATCTTTTGTACTTGTAGCTGAGTTTTGAAGCTGATGAAAAGATTTGAAATTGCAAATAAAACTGACCAGACCTAATAGAGAGAGAAAAAAGAAAGGAGGAGTGCTGCTCTTTCCCTGGTACAGCCCTTTCCATCCAGGCAGATTCGTGGTGTCTGGGATTTCTGTATTTTTCTACAGCAGCCTTGAAGGTGAGAGGCAGCTCAGGAGAGGACAGCTCATAGTGCCAGCCTGGGGGAGGTTGCAGGGGCTCTGTTTGCAGCTGGGCCAGGGCAGGTAAGGCAGGTGTCCCTCAGGAACACTTTGCAAGTGAGTTATAGTGCCAGTGTGCTCCTTGTGTGAGTGCCATTGAAAATCCATGCCTTCCTCCTGTCTCTGCCATAACCTGTCTGTGTGGTTAATGCCCATTCACGTTAAAGCCTTTTTATTTTACTGTAAGAGTGATCATGCAGGAAATGTTATGCCAATCTGAAAAAAATCCTTTTTTAAGTGAGCTCTCAGTTCCTAACTTAAACCCATTGAGATATATTGCATTAATTAAGAAACACAGAGCAATTAACCAAATTCACGGTCATGGTTGGGTGTATGAGCCTGAGCTCATGTCTGTTTCATCCTAAACTTGAGTATTCAATGGGTTTTGCCTAGAGATGCTCATTAGCCAAATCTTCAACATTGCTACTTTTCAGACCAAAATGAGGAGTAAGTAAGTTCAGATTTAATGTAAAAGAAGTCACCTCTGTTTTTAATTTAAAACATCCTCTAGCATCCATCCTCTGCAGGCCCATGGTGCTCTTAAAGGTCATAAACGGGTGTGCAAAGGGCTGCAGCATCTGTGTGCCCATGTGACATGTTCAAAACCTGCATTTTGGGGTTCTTAGATTCCTGTGAGCTCAGAGTAGCAGTCATCTTGTGTCCCAGGTTAGGATAGTGTTCCCCTGTGTCATGTTGTGGGATGAGGGAAGCTGCTGCTTTGCAAAGAATTTGAGTGGTGGTTTTAGAAGTTCCTTCACAGCCTTTGGTAGCTCTTGTGAATGTGTTTGTCTTATTTCTGTGCAGGTATGTGGGCTGCCAAGTGCCTCTTGCTAATTTATATTTCCATGGAAAGTACTGTTCATTATAACTTCTTGACTTTCTGCAGGAGCTTATAATTTTTTCTCTTAATTGTTTTAGCTTGATGATAGGATGATACGTGTTACCTCTTTGTCTTGGTTTTCTTTCTGCTTTTTGGCTTGCTCTTGCTTGCAGTAAGAATTATTCTCATGGGTTTTAATTTTCGAATAATACTTCTTTTTAATCTTATTCCTCTAGATCCTTGGCCTCTCTAATTGACTAATGGGCTCAGGGAGTCGTTTGTATTGGGTGACAAGTGGTGCTGGGTCTCCACAGCACATGGATTATTCTGTTTGCATTCCTGGCACGTTCCAGGGGAGCATTTGGAGCAGAAGGCTGCAATCATCTGCAAGGTGATTGCAATCCCCCCTTGAAGTGGGGATTTTTGCTGTGTTCTAGGGGGTAAAATCAGGCCCTAAATTCACATGAGACTCTGTCTGGTTTATCTGCTAATCCTTATCTTTAATTCTTTCCAGCAGTACATTTTCTGGTTTTGGCTTTCACACTCCCCCATCCCTTAAAAGATTCAAGCTTTTCATGTGCCGCACTGTTTGACTGGTTCATTTGTTCAGTGCTGTGGAAACCTGTTGCTATTGTTACTTGTTCTAGAAGATAATTTCCATCAGGAACCCAGAATGGGTGCAAAACGTTGCTTTGTTGTTCAAGACAAATCTGGTGTTTAAGTTCCTGTGCTCATTACTTCTGCATCCGTTTCTCTTGGGTCCTGTTCCTATTTTGGTGCCTGCAGTCCTTAAACCCCACTGAGGAGCAGAGTATCCAAGTGCCTTTCTGCACTGATGGCTGAGTGGGGGTTTTCTGTTCAAGTAGGTGTAAGCCATTACCATTCAGCTCCTTGGAGAAGTGCAAGCCAGCCTGATGGTTTGAGAAGTGATTTTTTTTTTGTTTCTGATTTCAGATCAGTCTCAAGAGAGTGACACAGGAAGGTGTGGGATCATTATAGAAAATGAGGAGCCTTACAAATGTGACATACTGTTAGCAGCAGTAGTTGTGGCACCTGCTGGCCTGGGATGGGAGGGAGGAGTGAGGGTGGTGGGGAGGCAAGGCAATGCCTGCAGTCTGAGAAGAGGAGAATTTTGCTAGAATCAATCTGTTTTTGTTTGGTCAGCAAAGTACACAAACTGCTATATTGTAAATAGATCACACAGTCTTTGTTGGAGGGTGGAATCAATGACTACAAGGAGCCAAAGTCAAAATCCCATATTGTCCCCAACAAGGGCTAATGAATTCCTTTTTTTTGTTCAAAACCTTGTAGGAGCACATCTAACTACAACTGGCTGTTAATGACTTCCTCTTTCAGATTAGGTTTGCAAGTGCAAATGTGTTTCATACTTTTAGAAGGCTTGAGGAAATTTTTGCTGCTAACACTTCTTTTGCTGCTTTTTTGGGGTCACAAGCTCAATTAGTTGTTTGGCAGGATGTCAACTCTGTGCTTTCCCAGGATGTTCATCAGCCTGTTGTCTGGAGAGTGTATTCTATGGAAGGTAGCCAGAGGGTATTACAGAAGCTGTGCCTTGGGAAACCCTGTTTGATAATTCACATCTGATATCTGAAATTGCAGTTGAACTTCCCTGAAGTTGTAACTGGAGTTCTCTGTGATGGTTTTCACTATAACATAAAAGAATGAAAGCACCTGAACAACAGAGACAAGAATGAGAGAACATGCTGGTAACAAGATGACAGCTTTGACTGGTACCTTCCAGAGCTTTTCCAGTGTTGGGAGGCTTGCTTTCTAGGCAGTCTTGCTTCTGCTTTGCTGTATTCCCTTGCTCTTGGAGCCTGCTCTTTCTCCTTACCTGCTCAGTTTTGTCTCCTCCAGCTCTTGGGACAGTGTTTGTACAGTCACTGATACAACAGAGCCTCCATTGCATTAGAGTCTACAGGCACAACTGTGATCTAAGGGACTGCTGAAGCACAATTTACATGGATTGTTGAGCCCTGTTTCAGATGGTGAGACATACAGATAAAAGAGAAAATCTGTTTAGAAATTGTGAGGTCTGTGGTTTGCCTGTGGTTACATCACATGCTGATAGAGGAATGAGATAGTTTTTGTGCAGGCACATTTACTGACCTGATTACTTAAATTGGTTTTGTCAGCATTTTTATTAATTACTTTTCTTGTGCCTGGAAACCCTGTAGGTATGGGTGAAAAAGAAAGCTGGGTGCACTCTGCATTGCAAAATATTAGGGGATGATAGGGCAGTGGCATGGAAGTGATGTGGCCACACAGCACGTGCACACTCTGCTGTTACATTGGCAGCTGGGGGCATGGATGTTTTGGGTTGGCCTTTTTGCCATTGCTGGAGAGGGGATTTGACAGCCATTCCAGATGCTTCCTCCCCAGAAATGTGGTTGGGGGGCTGTTTTCCCGTCTTCCAATAATTAGGAAGCTTCAAAAGATGTTATTTGTGCTCGTGGAAGAGCTGAGAATGTTTGGTCTTACCATGTTCCTTTGGGACCTTACTGGACAATATTTGAATTTGCCCCAAGGAGGGGGTTTTGCACTTCTACCTCCATGCACCATTTTTTACTTGGGATCCATCCAGCTTGGACTTGTTTTAGATTTAGAAACTATGTGGACTTAACTCCTGGGTCTTATTTTGTGTCTAGCTTCTTCTTCTGTTCTTTCTCTCTCCAAATTACCTTGATTGCTGCAAAAGCCTTTTTCTGTGTTGCTCCTCCTGCCACTGGGGCCTGCCATCAGTAACTGCTTCTCCATCCTTTTGGCATGAGTGTCCAGACCTGTGGGCAGTCCTGAGCAGGCAGAGCACCTTCTGCCACTCCTAAGGAGCAGCTGTGACTCGTCCCCTTCAGGAGCTGTCTGCACTGCTGGTGGGCCAAAGGAGGCCAGAGCTCCTTCCTGAGTGCCTGGCTGCCCTGCTGCCCTGCTGCCCTGCTAAGAGCTGCCTGCTTGTGCTGAGGGATTGTTCATGCATGCTAACAGTGACAAGGGCCCCAGAGGTTTACAGAGTGCTCCACTTGGGCTTCCTGCCAGCTCCATCATAACCCCCAGTGACAGAATTGTGCCCTGCTAGAGGAGCTGGGGATGTGAATGGAAAGGGAGGAAGTGTGCTCGTGATCTTTGCAATGCACACTATCTTTGTTGTTATTTAGGCTTCTNATGAGTGTCCAGACCTGTGGGCAGTCCTGAGCAGCCAGAGCACCTTCTGCCTGTGGTAGAAGCTGTGACTCGTCCCCTTCAGGAGCTGTCTGCACTGCTGGTGGGCCAAAGGAGGCCAGAGCTCCTTCCTGAGTGCCTGGCTGCCCTGCTGCCCTGCTGCCCTGCTAAGAGCTGCCTGCTTGTGCTGAGGGATTATTCATGCATGCTAACACTGACAAGGGCCCCAGAGGTTTACAGAGTGCTCCACTTGGGCTTCCTGCCAGCTCCATCATAACCCCCAGTGACAGAATTGTGCCCTGCTAGAGGAGCTGGGGATGTGAATGGAAAGGGAGGAAGTGTGCTCGTGATCTTTGCTGTTATTTAGCAAAGATCTTTGTTGTTATTTAGGCTTCTTCCCTAGGTCAGCTTGGATTGTTCATTTCATTCTTCTTTTTACCAAGCTGTCACATGTCTTCACTTCTCCAGCAAAGGCATGTTTTGGAGCCCTGGTTTGGTTTTGTGGAAGGGGAAGAATAGAGAACGTGCCTGTGGGAGTGACAGGAGGCTGTGCCATTGTGCCACTTTAGGTTTGACCTTATTACCACTTAGACAGCTGCTGGTTAGGTCCTTGTGGTATTGGAAATAGGTTGATGTTTTGGATGATCTTCCAGGGAGATGATGCTGGATTATTGTTGGACTGCCTGCAAGGCAGTAGCACAGCAGGGACCTGCCAGGGTTCAAATTGCTCTGGACAATGGCAAGAGGCAGCCAAGGATGGCTGCTGGGGACACATTACTGACCTCATCCTCAAGCCAATATTTCTGAGGCTGGTGGCTTGGTCTGGGCTGATAGAGTGTTGATTTTGGGGGTAGTTTCTGGCTTCTTAGGTTGTGGGGTTTTTTCCCTTTTCCTTTTATTTCCTGTTTTGGATGTTTTTGTTGCCTTTTCTTTTTTTTTAACTTTTAGTCATTATAACAAACTCTTACACTGCCTCTTCAAGTGATATAATTAAATTGCAAGAACTGGAGTCCTAATTACCCTCTCCCATGTGAGAGTTGAGGAGCTCATCTTCAGAGAGAGGCTGTTGGCTGAGATTCAAAAGAGACAAATCTCATAGCAGCCTGCATCTGTGTTGCTATTTACTCTTATTAAGAATAATGGTCATTACCAAGTGATATCAGAGCAGGTTGCTCTTTGCAGGTTGTTTTTGTCTGTAAGTGAAGGCAAAAAGAAAAGCAGATGGGTCCNAAATAGAAATTCATGCAAATGGAAAATGAATTGCTAGGAGTTGAAGTGGTAGGAGTTGCTAGCTGCTTACTCACAGGTATAGCTCAGTAATAATGCTTTGTAGCTTTTTTCTGCTATAAACCTTGCAGAACATTAGTATCCATTCAGATCTCTAAATGACACATAAGTGAAAATTACACTTTCTTCCCCACATGGTTAGAAGTTGCACCAAATAGGTGGTGGAACAGGCACAGGGTTCTCTTGCTACCCAGTTTAGTCCTCTGCTTATGCCAGAACAATTGTCTGCACATCTTGGAGTTTCACAGACCCCATTGCTGAGGTTTCAGCACTACACTTGTTCACATCAAGCACCCAACATTTGTCTTGGCAAAGCTGAGATAGCCACAGGTACACTTGTACACTGGAAACGTTTGGGAGTGTCTAGAAGAGCATTTTTGAACGTTGACTGTAGTTAGCTGCCTGTCACTCATCTGCAGTAGGGTCACAAGAGCTTCTCAGTGCCTCTGAATCTGTCTGGGGTAAGACAGAAGAATGATCTGAAATTGGTGTCTTCTCTGGAGATTCCTTGACCTTCCAGTCATTTAGGTTTAGCCCATGGGACCATTGGAGAACTGCTGGGGAAGGAAGACAGAATGTTTCTCACCCCTGGGTTTGATGTTGCTGCAGGCTTTTCGTATGAGCCCCGTGTGGCAAACATGGGTTTTTTAGCATTACTCCAAATCCAGGGCATTTGTTCCATAGTCTAGTTTTGTTACAAGGAGACGTGTCCACGTTATTCAGTTCTCAAGCTCAGATCTCCAGCCTCCCAGAGAAGCAAAGAGAGTGTTTATGGGTTACAGTGATGTGAAAATGCAAAACTGACATGAATTCAGTAAGACTCTTCAGATAAATACACTTCTGTTCGATTGAGATTATGAGTGCTCCTTCCTGGTGTGGTAGTTGTGTGCTCTGTTAGCTCCTTAAAAGGATCCTTTCTATCTTCAGCATAATATTCTGATTTTGCTGCATGTGTCTGTGGCACATTCCTCCTTATTTCCATGTACCAGAAGGATTTGGGAAGTTTCCACTAAGGTGCATTCTCTGTGAACTTGGTGTTTGTTGTTCTTCACATTTGTAGAAAGGCAGCTGGAGAACATTGGGAGAATTAGCACCAGTGCTGGCAGCAGCACTTAATTTGGTGGGGCTCTTGCAAGCCTTGCATCTTGTTGTCTCTAATCAGTTTAAACTTGATGGGTTTTCAGTGTTTTCATTTTCTAAATTGATTTATCTGCGTAAAAGGTACAAGTTGTCCTCTGCTGGGAACAAGTTTCTGTGCTGTTTAATCTTGCTGTTTGTCAATGCAGAGAACAGCCTTGTCAATGTGAATCATCCTCTTTTCTGTTTTGCTCATCTCCCCAGATCTTTGACCAACTTCTTATTCACTTCAACTTGAAGTCCCCTTATGGCTTCACTCCTGCACTGTTTAGGAGAGCAGTTAGGCTGTGAAGACCCTTTACCTGCCCACTGAAAAAAATGTATTTGCAGTTCTCTCCCATGACTCTTCTCTCTTCTTCAAGTCAGCCTAATCTGGTGCTGGAAGTAATTCCACCTCAGTTTGAAGACCACCTCCAGCAGTCTGTCTGCTGATACCTCCTTCCTTTAAGAGCTGGTTTTACCTCTACTTTCCAGGTGTGGCTCCAGGACACATCTTTCATACCTGCAATGAATGAGGTTGCTGGGCTTGTGGCTCCAGAATTTCAGTTGGGTTTTTTTTTTTTTCTGCAGGAGCTTTTTAAGGCTAAATGCTTGTGATTTGGACTTGGACATACCATGAACATGGGGTTTTTTGGCTTTTTATTATCTTCTGCCAAATGTAAAAGCTGACCTGCTCTTTCCTTTTGAATCTTTTCACAAACAATGCTCTTTGACTACCACCCTAAAAGCAGCATAGTCTTACTGAAATTTGACTTCCTAAGTTTTCTGTAAATCTCATGGACAGAAGATCTGCTGAGGTCCTTGAACATATTGGAATGAGCTGCTTAGAGAAGCTGGTTAGGGCCTGGCTTTGGAATGTAAATTTAACACAATTCACTGTGTCCTAACCAAGCAAACAGAGAAATTAAATTGACTAATGGAGCTTTTTACAATGCTTGTCCCACAAACTTAGCTTAACAGTTTCCAAATTACTGTTAGTTTGAATTAATTGATGATGAGGAAGCACAGCAATGAATTCTCAGAACTGAATGCATTTCTTTTTTGGTAATGATTTTCTTTCTTGGTAACCTTTCTTCCAATATGTGTTTTTTGCAGTGATACTGAAAGCCGAAAATTATGCAAGAAGATGAAGGTAGATCCTAATTCAAAGGAGAAGGGAGTGGATTTACTCCATTATAAGTGAGTGCCGGCCTGGGATTTGTAGTTCATAATTGTTGATGCCCCCATTTAAAGTGTTTATTCTTCTTTTAGACCCATGCTGCTGCATCATTAAGATGACTTTTTTTTTAACCTATGTTATTAATTGTTGTTTCTTCAGTTTGCAAGCATGTGTTATGACAGAAGTTGGGTTAAATTTATTCTGCTGTTGAACAGAGAGCACTAAAAGCACGAGCAGGGCCAGGGAGAGATGTCCAATGGACTAAAACTGCCCAGTGCATGGGGCTGATGCCTGAGATTTGAGTTCTCTTGCTTTCTGTCACTTGCCTGCTGGTGTGTGCCTTGGACAGTTTGCTTCACCTCTCTCTGCTTTTCTGACTTGAGATAGTCCTTCATAATGTGAGTGGGGAAAGGCAAGTGTTGTGAGGCAGCAACAAATTTTTCTTCCTGAAAATAATAGGAGTGGGAGTACTGTTAGATACACCAAGCAGCTGCATCTCCATCTCCAAAGATCATGCCTTAGTAAATAATCTTGTTAAAGTGTTAGGGAGGAAATTGTTTACTAGGAAACTGTTTTATTTACACTGGTTTGCACCCTCCCTTTTTCCTTCTTCTTGTTCCTCCCTACCCCACCCCCCTTAAATTACTGTACTGTAAATTCTACCTAGTTCTGTGGCTTCAGCAGGATAATGTTATTCTGGTTAGTGAGAAGTCAGGAAGAGCAGCTGTATGAATTCCAGTAATGTTACTATGAGTTAACTCTATTCCCCACTCCTTGTTTAACAGGGATGGTGCATTTCATACTGCATATAACAGACCGGTCACATTGAAGGTAAATTCAAATATTCCATTATTATTCTTTTGGTTTTGCTAGATGTGGGGGAGACATTTGTGGATTAAAAACTGATTTTGATATTTTTTCATGCTGAAGGCATGAAAGGGAGGAGATTAATCTTCATAAACAGCTGTCAGAATGGCCTAAAGGTTTTTGTGTTCATACATGTGTGTCAACCACAGATCGAGGAAATTTGTTTATTATTTAAAAGACTGACCTCATGTTGAACTGGAAGGTAAATTGTAAGTTAACTTACACACTGGTAACAAATAAGGATTTTCTTGTTTTGATTACAAGGTGCTTTTTATGATAGTATAACTAAAAGTATTAGCTGATGCTGCATTTTGATAAGGAGTTCTCTGAGGTTCTTAAATTGTGTGTTTATAAACTTTAAAGAGAGCTTAGTGGCCTTATCTTTTATCAGATTGTGGAACCACAGCTCCTATGAAAGTGCTTTGAGTGCATCAGGTGTAAAATGACCTTTTTTCTTTTCTGGCAAGTCCTGACATAAAGCAATGGAAGGCGACGTTCTGTGGGCAAGGGAAGAGAGAAGGCATGAGCCATGATAAAAGTGTGTAGATCCAGGCCAAAAGTGTACAGCTTTCCTTTGCAAAGCCCTGGTGGAGCTCTGGCAGTATCCTGATATAAGGAGCCCTGCAATGGCTTGGCTTCCAGAAGTCAATTCTGTCCAGCTCTGATGCCCAGTTCATGTTTCTCTTCCTCCTCCAGCAAGCCCGGGCTCTGCACAGTCATTGGTCTTTCAAAGGCTTGATGACATCACCCCAGGTTGATACAATTCCATCTACTCCCCCTCTCTGGCTTGTTCAGGGCATTGCCCTGGGATGGAGAAAAGCCTGTGTGAGATGCTGTGTGAACCTGAGTCTGCCAGAGTGGCTGTTCCTAAGTGCACTTGCTGTGGACTTTGCTTTTACAGCCAGAGTTGGAGAGTATCTGATGGGCAACTGTGTTGGAAGTGTGCTCTGACTTGAATTCATTCAGTCTTCACTTGAGGCTGTGGTGCAGGGTTTGCCTGAGATGGGGAGGGTAGGGCTGTGTATCTCCCCATCTCCTGCAGCAGAAATCTTGCCTGGCATTAGGAAGGGCAATGTTAAATACCCAGCCCAGTCATCAGCTCTCTAAACCAGCTTCTGTACTGGAATTGCAGCTGGTGATTGTTTTTTTCCTTTGTGATGTGTGATGGGGTAAGGGAGATTTGCTAGTTGCCTAAATTTGGGTTATTTGAACAATACATGATGTTCTCCTGCCCTCCACAAAGTGCTGTGACTGTTCCTTACAGATCAGATCGAGTGGAAAGCACCTGCAGTGCTCCAGGGAGCCCTGGGCTGAGAGGCAATCATAGCACAACAGGAACCAGATCATTTATTCCTTCAGTTGTTTTGTGATGAGCATTTCACCCTTGCCTTTTGCCCTGCCTGCTGGGAAGAAGAAAGCAGCATCCTATGGACAGGGATGTGGGATTCCATTGGGGCTGGAAGAGGGATTTTGAAGCTCCCTCACTCTAGGGGCTGGAGTCTTTCTCAATTAAACTGCCCCTGTGAAACCAGCCACTAATGATTTACAGGTTAGGCAGTGGATCAGATCTGGGCAGTGATCAAATAATTCAGCTGTTTGTTTGTTCTGCTGCTCACAGCTGCCTGGATATTTTTTGTATTTCCCCCTCTGTTCCACTTCTCCATGTTTTCTTCTGTTGAGCCAGTGACCTTTGTTTCTCTCTCTCAGCTGTGTTTGTCAGGAGTCTCCCAGTATGTACAGAGAGCAGCAGAGCAACACAATTACATAGGGTATCATACACATTTTATGGACAGGTGGACACACTGAAGAACAGGGAGATTAAAGGATTTGTTTCACATCATTCAGCAAACTTGTGGCAATAAAACCTGGATCTTCTTTCCAGACATCCAGTGGACATATTAATATATGTATGACATTTTGGAGAGTGATGGACACAGCTCTGAAGAACTGTAAAAGGATTCTTCTGGAGTAATCAATCAGCAATTTCATAGATGTGGCTGATCCAGCTGATAGTATACTCGGGTTTTTAGGAAAGCTTTTCTTTTCTTAAAGTAACTAAATCCTTATGTAATTAGTAGAGATGCCCTTGTGGTTTCACTGTTAGAAAAATGAGGAATAAAGGATAGCTCAGTGTTCACAAGAGGAGGAAGTTAGTTGGCAGTCAGAACCTCCTGCTGCTGAGACCTGTCTTAAGATCTGAGCAGTTTGGGATATCTAGGAAAGGGACAGGGAAGGCCAGAGAGCAAAATTCAGTAATGCAAAATTATTAGGAATCGTTTAAAAAGTATATTTCCAATTCTTTGCAGAAGGACTTCAGTTCTCACAATACTAAAAAGGACAGCTGGAGGAAATTCCAATACATATTTCTGTAACTGTGAGAAGCTTAAAAAAGGGAGTGATTACTTCTTTTTTCTTCAAATTTGAGGGCAAACAGTGGCATTTTGGGATGGCTGATTTGAAACAAATAACTGCAATGTTAAAAAAAAATGTAGCTACATATTGTGAAAGCCAGGAATGTAGATGTCTGAAAAACAGTTTTAGATAGTCATAAGAGGTAGATCCATTGATAGTTAGAAAGCACAG
The DNA here is from genome assembly GCA_013397295.1 of Polioptila caerulea. Classification (NCBI taxonomy): domain Eukaryota; kingdom Metazoa; phylum Chordata; class Aves; order Passeriformes; family Certhiidae; genus Polioptila; species Polioptila caerulea. The sequence goes on from VYXF01002425.1 coordinate 2,987,706, forward strand.
AGGTCCATATACAACAGTCTGTAAACTTAATTTCTTTTTGCCAGAAATTGAAAGCATGTGCCAGTGTAAGCTATATAAGAACTGTAAGTACTAGTCTATCTTCTCCTCAAGTAGCTGTAGTCACCTGCTGTTGAAGACCTAAGCTGGGATCAGTCTTTGATCTTGCCTAGGATATCTGTTCACATGATGCTTTAGCCACATGATGTCTAATCCCCAAGAGAGCCACAGTGCCAGTATCCAGGCTGTGTTTATTACATGATGAAGCCTTTTCTGAGTAAAAAGTACAGGGAGAGTTTTACTCTTCTTCTAAAATGGAGAAAACTCACTGAAGTACAAATCTGCTTAGTGCTATTAAAGGGAATAGACTAACTCAATAAATTGGTCCTGCTCTAAACCTTGAATCCTTTGCAAGTTGGCTGTTGTTAAGGAGTGTGTGTGTGAAATTGGGGCAGGTCTTGTTATTAGCATCCTTACTGTGTGATACTTCAAAGGACTGAAAAGCACAAGGATGTGTTTGTATGTATTTTCTTTCAGGTTAAAACCTAGGTCCATGTATATGATTATGGATTAGCTCTCCTGTTAAAACTTGCTTGTTTTTAGCAGCATGTGCTGAATGAAGCATGTCCTGTACTCTGCTGAATCGAGGTTTAGGGTTCAAAGCTGGCACAGCTGGTTCCAGCCCATGCNGATGAGGCATGACCTGTACTCTGCTGAATCGAGGCACAGCTGGTTCCAGCCCATGCTGCCTCTGTCCATGCCATGAGGTCAAAACAGGTCCTGACTGTACCATGGCAGGACTGGAGCAGAGCTGGTTCTACAACACCAGGGTTGCTGTGCCCTGGACCTTATATGGCCTCTAACACAGCAGCCTGGGGACTACTGCTTTTCTGTGATTAGAGAATGCTGTGGTTTGTTTGGGTGTTGTTCTTCCCAGTTTGAGAGAGGAAGTTCTCTTCACTGCATGAAGAATTGAGGGCAAGGCAATGTACTGCCTGCTCCTGCCAGAAGACATTACACATCTAATTTTTTTCTGTCTTGGCTGAGAGGGAGAGGCTGGATGAATTAAATCTCTTTAATCCCCCATCCTCTAACCACATCTGTTTCTACATGACTGAATTTGGCATTCAGGAATTCTTGAAACCAGCAGAGTCAATTACACTCATTAGCTGTTCAAAGTGTTGACCCCTCTCTCATCCTCTCCAGTGTATAGTTGAGGTCTGTGCATGCTGAGGGTGAACAGAACTTGATGCAGCTGTCCTAAAGGTAGAACATCTCTGCTGTTTTGTCCTCGTCTTTCCTTTCCCCCATGTATTATTAGTCTTCTTGGATGTCATTTGGGATGTTAATGCCTCTAAGTCTACTGCTTTTTACATTGTAACTCCATTGTAAATTACTTGATTTTATATATTTTTCCCCTAACTAGCTCCTTTCCCTGATAATGCCACCGTAAAACAAATTTTGTTTGTCATCCTCACCCGTTAGACCCTTTTTACTGTGTACATTAAGTGTTTTGGTTGCTGTCTGGTGACTGATACGTGCTGCCTCTTGTGATAAGACAAATCTTGTCAATATTAGCTGTGCAAGCAGACAGAAACATAAATGCAATAAATGGATCCTGCTGTAAGCTCTGAATCCTCCTGAGCCTTGCAGTACCAACTGAGAGGCAGGAAAATAAGTTAAACTGCCCTTTTTGTGGATAAGCTGTTGGGATATTGTACCACAGCAGTTCCACCAAAGGCAGACAGGCAGCAAAAATGTCTCTGAGACCGTTCCAGTGATGGGACATGTCCCCAGGTGTGCTGCCAGCCTGCTCCTGAGAAAGTGGAGTACACACCCAGGCTTTTAGATAGGTAGTCTTGGTTTGTGTTAGTATAGCTCAGTGCTGTGGCAGCTTCATCCACTCACACTCACACTGATGAGTCCTGTCCAGGAACCTCACCATGTCTCTGGTGTGGCAGAGATCCTGTATTGGAATGGACACAGACCTGCAAGCACTGCCATAGGGAAAGCAGTGAGGTCATTCTGAGGGGTGAATGAACATGGAATACCAGGTATTATGTTTCCTAGAGCACAGACATCTGAGGATAAAAGTGATCAAGCCTGTGTTTGCATGTACAGCTGGGAATGGGGAGTAGTGTGACTGCCAGAATCCATGGAAAGTATCTCATTGATTTAGTAGGGCTGGAGTTTGCCTCAGGCTCATGTTGAAATCAGAGCTATCAGAATATATTTCCTTATGGTAAAGAGAGTATACCTGTGGTCTGCTGAAAGGGATTTTTGGTTACATGTCAGTCAGGTGAAGCAGTTACAAAGTGTGTGTGCAGGTGTACTCGGCTTGTTGAATGTGGGAGAACCCTGCAGAATCCTGGTGTTCAGTATTTCCCACTTCTCCTGTCACATTTGCTCCTTATTCTCATATTTGAAATTGCATTCAATGGATTTTTTTAGGTAGGTGGGTCACACAGGGAACTCTTGGTGGATTATTCTTCCTTTGACCCAATGAGCAGTTTGATCTGTGTGTTCATTTTTTTTTGCTCACAGCAAGTATCAGTGTGCCCTCCAGCTAGTCCTGTTACTCAGATACAGTGAAGGGCATGGGAGCCTGACCTCTGCATAAAGAGAAGCCTTTCCTGCTAACCCAGGGGCTCGCTGTGGAAGGTCTAGTACCATTGAAAGAGCTCTCTGAAGGATCCTTGAAGTTATTCTCTGTGTGCTGGTTCACTTCCACTCTGTTTTCTCTAGTATTGTAGTGGGAGTAGGAACTAATAAGTTGGAATACCAGTTATGATGAAGGTACATACCCACGTATCACTTGGTTCTGCAACAGGAGGTTTGTGCTAATCTGCATTAGAGCAGGTGAATATATGAGCAGAAAAGCAAAGGCACTAATTGGATGTGGTTTACATCCCAGCATGGATTTGAGATTGGATGTCTCATGATTTCCATTCGTGTTTCTTTAAAAGCTTTTTTCTTCTGTTTGTTACAGTCTATGGTGGCCTTTCTCAAGGATCCAGAAGGTGCTCCACTGTGGGAGGAAGATCCTGAAGCCAAAGATATTGTGCATGTCGACAGTGAAAAGGTACATGAGCTGGATAGATGTTCTGTTGTTTTACAAATATGTGAGATGAAGGGATTGTGTATGCTTGTATCAACTCTTACTGAAACACCATTATTTTGTTTCTTTGGAAGGGAGTGTAAAGCAACTAGCCTGTTTGAAGTGATTTGACAAATTTTGTGGGTTGTGATAGCTGTGAAGTCTTGTGCTTCCCACCCTCCTCTGCCTTGCATGTGGTCATGACCTCGCTCTGCAAGTGTCAGGGCTTGTGGATGGTGTGGGGGCACAGCCCTCTTTGTCTCAGGGAAGTGGAGCAGCTTGCCAGGTGCAGTCACTGCAGAATGCAAGTAGGAGGTAAAATGCTGCTCTTCAAACTGCAGGTTGTCATTAAACCTTGGGTTGCCTCATGTGCCTGAGGTTAGGAAGTGTGGAGCAGGAAGAAATGGGATCCAGATCTTGAGGGATTTAACTTGGTACAGTACCTGTCCTCTCAGTGTTAAGTGGGAAAGCAGCAAATGTGATGAAACTACCTTAAAAAGCCAGTGCCACCACAGTTACTCATTATGTTCTTTCTAATATAACCAGCTTGGTCTTTTATATTAGTTTTCTAGTCTATAGATTTTTTTAAACTTTAATTGATTGGACTCTAGCTGGTATTTTGTAAAGGGCTTTTTCAATTTTCTGGCTTTCATTTTTAATATTAGAAATGGTTATTCTGACATTCAGTTTTTGTAGGAAGATTAATTTTTAATGTTCACCCTCTGTACTCTATTACAAGGCTTCCAGGGGTTGCATTCAATTTGAAAACTTCATCTAGTTTTTCTATCATGCTGGTACTGAAAAATCCTTTTCGCATGGCATCTCATAAGTTTGGCAAGGTTTCATAGTGTGAAAACTGAACTTGTTTTGTTATTATGGAGTCTGACTTTTTGAATTGCAATATGGATTTTGGATGTGTCAGCGAAGAAAGAGTTTCCAGATCAAGATTCTGCAGTGAGAATGAAGTAAACCATGGAACTTCCACATATTAACAGTGAAGATACTGGTCTGGGATATTCAGCAGATAGCTGAATGTATAATAAATTTTGTAATCTTCTTTCAAGTTAAAATTGAGCAAGGAAAAAAAAAATGAGTCCTGTCTGTTAGGAAAGATGAGCTCTTTTCCCTCAGATAAATGAGCCTGTGTTCTATGGACACATAGATTAGTTTTTTAAAGTTGTAGTACAAATAATAAGAGGTGCCATTGAGTATAAGTGTGTTTTTTATTTTCTTTGGTTCATTCACTAGGAATTGAGAAGGCTTCTGAAGAAGGAAGACAAGCCCCTACTGATGATGTTCTATGCCCCATGTAAGTAGCCCAGCATGTCCTGTCACCTCTTTCTCCCTTCTCCACTGAGAGATGTCCAAATCTGACTAGAAGCTTCACCTGTGCTTCACTAATAATACCCTCTTGTGCCACCTTTATCATTCAGCTCCTTGATGTTGATCTCCTGGTTGTCCTCAGTTTTTCCCTGGTTGTCTATCACTTGTATCACAGTCTTGTCTCTTTCTCTTGTGATGATGACTCTTGCTCAATGTTCTTTTAAGCAGCTGCTTTCTATAATTTTGTCCTTTCTAGATTTGTGCTGCACAGAACAGAAGCACTATGTGCTAGAGGCAGAGGGAACAGTGCAGTTGTCAGGAGCAGGACTGTTGTTCCTGCTCCATCCCAGAGGCATGTTCCTGCCTACATTGGCAGGGGAAACTCAAATGCAAGTGGGGTTTCAGGGAGAGGAGAGCACATTGGAGTCTCTCCATTTCTTTTGTGACCTTGACCTTGTATTGCTGCTATCTTGTCATTGCATTGGCTACTTGTTCCTTAATGTTGCAGATTTACAGGTGCCTTATTGTGTTTCCTGGTGACTGCTGTGTGAGAGGCTTTCCAGCTCTTCTAAGCAAGATTGTGTTGCACTTGAGTTGTTGCTCAGTTCAGGAAGCAGGGAAGCCATGAGAAGGGAATAAATGTGTGACCTAAACTAGGAAAGCCTCCCAGCAGTGTCCTGATAGGGAAGGTACCACAAGCTATTTGCTAGCTGATTCTCTTTAAAACTCGTGTTCCATGGCAGCATTCTCTGGTGTTCCTCAGTGTATTTTCTCTTGTAATTACTGCCTGAAACACCAGTCTGCATTTTTATTGTCATCCGAGCACTACCAAGATGGCCACAATTGCCCAAGACTTAGTTTGATGCGTCACAACGAGGATGATTTTTCTTTGAATTAAGTGATTGAGGCCCTGTGCTGTCAGACCCTGCAGTGGCGTGGCCCCGTGTGGCTGTTCCCAGTGGCTGCTGCCTCGGATCAGCGGGAGGTGATTCGGCTGCTCTGCTGCAAATCGTCCCTTCGGGGGGAGCTGGGGCCATTAACAGCAGAGCTGCACAGTGCTTTCACAGGCTACCTGTATCAGGAATAATTGTTTTCCACAACTGAGCCTCCTTCTGAAATGTGCCTTATCTAACCCTTCGTTCTCTTTGAACCGTTCCCCCAGAAACCCTCCTCCTTCCAGTTTCTCCTCTTTGAAGTGGCAAAACACCTGCTAGTTTTCAGTGCTGTAATACTTGTGCTGCTTTCCAAACTGCTGTGAAGGAAGTCTACTTGTGAGTTTTTTTCTCCCTCTGATTTCTCAGTTTGTAACTCCCTCATCTTTTATTTAACACATAAGATTTTCTGAATTGATTGTTATCCAAATTTTCTTTTCTTGCTCCTTTTACTGGAGACAGAATACATTCAGCAGTTGCAATAAAATACGTGCTTTGAGCAGGTGAAATTATTGGTTACATACAGGTGTTGCCTTTCATAACTGTGAGCAGCAAATCAAGACTGGTCACTAAAAGAAATTCAGCTTTTTGTTACTTGTCAGGGAGGTCTTTGGCACGAGAGGACATCAGAGGCTTTGTCTGGGAGGCTGTGGGGCAGACAGCTACTTTATTTCTCTATTTTGTTGGAAGCAGGGGCTTTAGATTCCTTGTGGCAGATTGATAGGAAATGGGCTCTTTCATTATGTACCAGTGCAGAGGGAGATGAATGCAACTACAGAGTTAGATGTAGTTACTTTAATATTTTAGGAATGCTTGGTCTGGGTAAAACAACTCAAAGCAAGGCCTGCTTTCCTCAGAAGATATTACCTGCCATTTGCAGACCTTTCAATGTACTTTTGGGCCTGTATTAGAAATTAGACAGCGCTAAAAATGAAACATACTTGAAGGCATTCAGATTTATTTGTAGTTAACTCTGTCAAAGAAGACTCCTGCAGGAGACTGTCTGGATTTGGCAACAAGAAGGAGATGTTTATAAACATGATTGAAAACAAGGCTTTAAAAATGAAGGTGTTAACTAGTGGAAAGACTAAGCTGTATTTAATTAAGCTCCTCGTTTTGGGACAAAATACAAGAAGAAAGAACAGAAGAAAATTAGTTTTTTGAGGTTCCCCTTTTATGCCTGCTGAGGGGTATGTGTGGCTTGGCAGCATCTTGAACAATATAACCCAGAAATATGAGGACAGGAGAGGGGGTACTGAAGTGGGTTTGGGAGCAGCAAATTTGAGGCAACAGCAGAGCTGGGAAGAGGAGGCTGATGGGGGTGATGGCTGGGTGGAGGAGGCTGCTGTGTGCTCTAGAAGGTTCTGCAGGGAGCAGTCAGAGAGTGAAGAGGGGAAGGCAGAGAAATCTGCTGCAGGACTTAAGGGCCTGAGGCTCCTGAGGAGAAAAGAAATAGAGGATTCAGAAGGTGATGTCTGTCACCTCACATCTTCTGATGTCTGTCCAGTGGTTTGGATGAAGCTGCAACACCTCAGTGGGCCTTAAATGAGTGGTCTGTGCCCACCAAGAAATTGTCATTTTGACCAGCACTAATTTAACAACCTCATTTTCAATTTGAGCGGAGAGATCAAAGATGGAAAGACCACAGAAACAAGAACTCTCCTTTGTCAGGTTAAAGGATGTTCTTCTCCAGGCATGCTGATGTGATCCTAAACGAGTGGCTGCAAAATCTTCTGCTTTCTGGAAGATATTTTCAAAACTCTCTGTCTGTTATCCAGAACAGAAGTGTTGACTACTGTCCCACGGTGAACTGAGAGTTTCCACAATAAGTGTCTGGAGTGCTTGGCTCCAGCTTCATTTCTTCCATGCTGTCTGCACTCCTGCCCCTTCCCATCTGCATGCACAGATTTTACTTGGCAGGGGTGAAAACTGCTGCTTACAAGGTGATTTACTGCTAATCTGCTTAGCACTGCAGAGCATCATCAAACAGCTCTCACTCAGCACACTCCAGCTACACATTGGTGGTCTTCCTCACTCGCCCTTTGTGTTTTCCACAGCGCTTTATTGTATCTCACAAGGACTGCTGCTTCTGAGTTATGTCTGCTCAATTAACAGAGCACTGTTTAACACTTGATGTCTGTGTAATGTGTCTAGAAAATGCGTCTCAAATTAATTTCAAAGCCTTGTTAAGCTGGGATGAATCTGAAGTACCTCCCCCTGTCCCTTCAAAGACCAGAAATGCACAAAGCTTTTTGTTTTGAGTTCACAATTATGACATCTTCTATTGACTTTTGATATGTGTGTTTCATCTTGTATTCTCCTCTGGGCTCAGCTCAAAGCCTGAGGAATATAAGATGGTTTTACTCTCTTCATACTAGGATGAGAAATGAATATAAAAGTGAAGAGCATGAAAAATGTGCAAAAATAGAGGTTTGTAACATCCTTAGAAACAAATAATCTAATAATGATTTAATGAAGTGAATAAGGAATTTTTGTTTAAATTTTTTAATATAAAATATTACTTCATATGCTTTGGAACATAGGTACTGTAGAAGAGACTGAATAGAGTTGTTGGCATATTACTTACACAATTTATTTTTTATCAGGGTGTGGTGTTTGTAAGAGAATGATGCCATCTTATCAGCAGGCAGCCACAGAACTCAAGGGTAAATATGTAAGTGAGACAATGAGATTTATATGACATTTCAAAAATAATTTTAATACTTCTTTTTAAAAAACTATATAAAATGAAAAATATTTATCAAAACAAAATTATCAATTTTTAAGCAAGCGGAAGCAAAACAGAAATAAATGACTTTGTTCCAGATCTCTTCAAGATTCTCTCTTGGTTTTTATTCTTCTAAAACATTAGAGAATGAGATGTGAACTCCCTTGCCCTTTAGATCCAGTGCAGTTTTTTCCATGGAGATTCAGGCTCTGACACTTTGTAGATTTATGTTTAGCCTCTAATTTATGAATTTGTAGGTCTTTTGAGCTCATTTCAGTAAAGAAAGAAGTGTTTGCCTTAATGGGTTTCATCAGCTTTTTGGCCTGATGTTTCATAGCAAGGTGAGGGATGGATGCCCTGATTGCAGTTATTAATACATATTTTTAGTGGAGAATCACAGTGTTAATGGGAGGGAAGTCCCCCTCCCACAAGCTACTGGTCACCCTTCAGCCACTCAGCATTGGCAGACTCTTACAGTTTAACTGTAGCTCTGTCAAAGTTAGCATTGATGTCACTTTGATATGAAAGTAAGTTTTGGCTCTAATAAAGTACAGCATTCACAATAATTCAGTTACCTCCTTGTACCTATGAGGTGTATTGATCTCTGTAAGCAAGTCAAAGGCACTTGTCTAGTTGAGGTTTTATAATGCGCTTAACGTGTGATTTATATGGTGCTAGGAGTACATAGAGGACAAAGAAATAGGATTGTTGTTTCATGGCTGTAGCAGGATTTGGTCTGATCCTACCTGTTGGATCATTCACTGCTGTGTTTACAGGTTTCCTTGTGAGGCAGAGATTAAGCACTGCAGGTCATTGCCAGGGCAGCTCTGGCCATTCCTTCTCATGACCACCTAGTGCTGCCAAACTGCCCAACATTCTCCAAACTATGTGTTCAGAAGTGTTTTCTCTAAATCCTTTTTTGCTTAGGGCTGAAATGAGTGGGAGTTATTCTGATTTTTTTAGGACATGGCACAAGCCTTAGAAGTTATTTTCAAGAGCGTTTTTGTCCAGGCAGGCAGAGGAGCATGTGCTGCAGCCTTTGGGAAGGCACTCCTGCCCTGCATGGCAGTCCATTGCGGGGTGAGAGGGATTAGGAATGTAAAGCATCACCTTTAGAGACAGTGCCAGAGAGAAGGCATGCTGCACAGCCCTCTGTCCTCCTGCAGTTATCCCTTCCTTGTCCATGTGCAGCTCATTTAATAAATTCAGACCAGAGAATTTAAACTCTAGATCTATTCTGGTTTGAGTATTTCCTTCCTCACTTGGAAATCGTTTCTATGGATCCGGGCTAATCCTGCACAGCTGAGTGACAGGGCTGGGACAGTTCTTTGCAATAGAGTGTTGTAGTGCAGAATCATTTCAGAGGAAAGTTCGGTTATGCCACTGCCACCCATGTTTTTCACAAAAATCGGTCTGTTTGTCAAAAATTGACCCAATTAGTTTCCTGAGTGGGATGCATACACAACTTGCCATTTCTAAAGTTAACTGTGCTGTACCCATCATAAATTATTCATGGAGTGCCTTAGAGTGATGTTGACCTCCAGATCAGACTTTGCTGCAAAGTTTATGAGCAGTTTGGATGAGCTGAAGGTTTGGCCTTTTAATCTGACCTGTCATTATTAGCTGTCAGGATGTGCCAGGCTCAAAAGTGATTATTGCTGTTATATAGCAGGAAAATTAAGTACAGTATTGCCTGTTGAAGAGGTCATAAAAGTGAAAGGGTGAACTGTACCTGTCGCTGGTCGCTGTGTTCCCTTGGGACTGGTTGTTTCTTGTCCCAGTGCTGTTACTGAGAGGAAGGCAGAGTGGCATTTTTAGTTTATATTATTTTTAGTATATATTATATTATATATCATACAATTCCATTGCACCCAGTGCAGAAGGAAAAAGTGCTCCAAATCAGAAGTGGACTTATTTTATCCTTGTCAGGAAAGATTCCTGTGGTTAGAGGATTGGCTCTGGTGAGTGAAGCTCCAAATTCTTGGACAGCTAGGAAAGGTTCAGAATTGGTTTAGATTACAGGTAGCTTGTTGGAGAGCAGATAAGTGTTGAAATATGTTAAGTGTCACTGCAGAGGTGAAAGAAATAAACTGATCTTTGTTTCTGCAATGGCTATTACAAGAGGTAATGGACCTAAATTGAAGTTAGGGTCATTTAGTCATTTGCCAGAAGTGAATTTGCCAAACGTCTGGCAGGAAGACCCTGGCTTTGGGCAGGGTTTTGATGGTTTCTGGCAGCCTGATATTTCATAATTCTGTGATTATTGGCCAGCTAAAGCTGTTACTCTTGTCATTAAAACAAACCCCATTGTAATAAGCTTTTTGCTAAACATGCTTCATATAATGTAATGAATACCAGAATGAATCCAAGTTATTGACTTTTATCAATCACCATTAGATGGACACAGTGGCATTGTCTGATATGGCCAGGAATGCCCATTTAAATCACAGGAAAATCCTCTGGAAGTTCACAGCAAGTGTGGAGTCTGGTAGGCTGGTGTTAATTAGGGAATTAGTTAACAAAACTGGTTCTTGCTTTATGAGGCAACCATTGTATCTTGATCATATTGCATTTGCCTGCCTTTAGGTGGTGACATGGAGGATGAGGAAAGGGGAGAATTGAGCCTACATAATCTCATGAATTAAGTCAATCCAGTTGTTTGAACTACAAGGAAAATCTAAAGTGGAAGACTAGGCTAGCAAGTGTAAACCTTACTTCTGTACTCTCCTCTGTTCAATTTATCCTTTCTTAGGACAGAAAAAACAAAATATCTTTTTGTGACTTTCCAACACATTCTTAGGAAGAGCTGACCTTCAAATGAGGATTTTCTGCTTTAAGATTTATTTCATGCTGGCTCTGAGCACATTTGGTTGGTCTGTGCAGTTTGCTGCAGTCAGGAACGTGGTATTAAATTCTGATGTGGTATTTCAGCTGGAAAGAGAAAATCCTGTTTTTGGAGAGGGAAAGAGGAGGGGGTTGGATTAAGACCCTGCTGCTGAAATGATTTAAGCCGTCAATGCCATTAAACTAAGTTAATCAGGAAGTGGTATCTCAGCAACTTGCTGGGTCCAGGTTTGACAGCAGAATGACCTCTGTGTGAATTGCACACCCACAAAAATTTGGAATCGATCCCATTTTCCAATTTTCATGTCAGAAATATTTGGAAGACATTTGGACAGGGCACAGAATAAGTCGCAGGGCACAGTGGAAGTCACAGGAGCCCTGATCCCGAGGCTCAAGGACTGTTGAGATGGAGGATGTGTTGGGATAGAGGTGAGGAGTGGGCAGGAGAGAGTTTTTGTTTTACGTGCTAGTCTGAAAAGCTGCTGTGCTTCTGTGCCTCTCTTTTGAAGACTGTAGGATGAGGTTAATTCTTAACTCTCATTATACCCTGCCCTACCTAAGTTAACGTATTTAAAGCATATAAATGCCATGTGCTATTTCCTGAGCTCTTGGAAATAGGGCACATTTTATTTTCACATCAAAGTCATGCTGATTTCCTCTTGCCATTCAGTAAGTGCATTTTTGAAATGGGATAATGCCAGTGCTTGTGGTTGGTTAGACATTGACAAGTTGGTTAGACATAGACGTGTAAGTTCATTGCTGGAGTGGAAACTAGAGAACTGAGGGTAGAAATTCTGGTGTCCTGTTTTAGTGTTTGGAGATGAACTAAGAACTCTTTTTTTTTTTTTTTTCTCTACTTGCAGAGGAAGAAAAAAATCTAGTTGTAGCTTAAAATCCAAATGTGCAAAGAAGAGCACAAGTGCTGCAATTGAGAGGATTCCCTTTAGGTATTTCTGTTAGTGAGTGAATAAAAAACAGAGATGCTTCCAGAGCAATGAGGAGATGACATGCTGGCTGGTGTGTGTTTCCTCTGGGTTAGACTCAAGTATTGTTCTGTTCCCCCTTGCACAAAATCAGAAAAACTTCAGTGCCTTTTACAGAGAGCCCCTTGCTTGACAGAATGAAATCAGAATCTGCCCAGATTGAAATGGGTTTTACTTAAATCTTCAGACAAATGGTGTGATGTTCCTGCTGTATTGTAAGAATCAGTAAGATTATGCTCTGTTTTTCCAGGTTCTTGCGGGGATGAATGTTTACTCTGCTGAATTTGAAAGGATAAAGGAAGAATTCAATGTCCGGGGATATCCTACAATCTGCTATTTTGAGTCGGTTATGTTTTGCTACTATTTTAGAAATCATGCACTTTTATATAATTGTGTGTTTTTATCTTTTAAGGCCAGGACTGAAACTTGTTTTGTTGCTTTAACAGGAAAGGAAAGTTCCTGTTCAACTTTGAGAACTTTGGTGCTACCGCAGCAGATATCGCAGAGTGGCTGAAAAAGTAAGGCATTGAACTTCATGCACTCCACCTTTTATGTACTCTTCATTATTTACAGAATGTAATGGTTTAGGAACAGGCATCTCTCCCTCCTTCCCTCTGCTCAGAAGAGCAAACAAAAACTACCCCGCTGAGATCAGCTAAGCTCATACAGAGGGATTGACTAATGTTTGGTTTTTAGCATGCATGCCTTGCATTTCACAATTGCATTTTGTCTGTTATAGGAGACTGACTGTGGACTAAAATAAATGCAGATACACAGATCTCAGCTTCATTAAAAATGCCAGCTTAAATTTCCAGTGATCTTGGGTGCTTGAACCTAATACCTTGCAAAAGGTTTGACTTTTGTTGTGTTATTAAAAATGTATCTACCAAGTGTGCAGTTCTTGTTGGCTCATCAGCCTTTAGCTGAAGCCTTTAAAGTGTCTTGCAGCGATGAACTGAAGATCAAGGCACCCTTGATAGGTAGTCACTTTTAAAATATCTATGTTTGGTGTCATGACATAAAAGTGTAGAAAGCACCTTGTTCTCCCTAGGGAGAGCTATTTGCAGTCATAAACATTTCGTGGGCTGAATGAGCCTGTGGGACTAGCAGTTCAGAGACACACAGGAGGAGTGTGTGTGTATAGCTGCTCTTCAGCTGGTGCAAATCTCCACATGATCAGTGAAGCTGATGGAGCAGCTGGAGAGAGTTGAGATAATCTGGTGATGGAGAAATTCTGTTTGCAGTGAGCCCAGGCTCTTGGGCATGGTGTCATCTTTGAAACCCTCCCTTGTTTGCAGTCCTGGAAACAATGCTGAAATGAAGCTAATGAAAGGAAACAAACACATGGGAAGGAACAGACTGTTGCAAACCATTGTATTAGTATAGCTTAGCAAAATTGGCTCAGAATAAATGTATTTTGCTGTACAGTGGGGCTGTGCTGGGGATGGGCATATGGTTGCAGGTAGCCCAGGGTTTCCAGCAGCAGTAGGCTGAGAGCTTCAGGATTTGGAACCCACAAATGAAGCAAGAGCAGCATCCTGTTAGCATCAGGAGCTACAAACACTGCAAGCAAGTACTGCCCAGTGGCTCAAGCAGGAGGAATTCAGCCAGAGTCATTAGGCCTTGTGTAGTCAATTAAGTCTTCAAATGTGAGTGATCAAGATGGCAACTGCAGCAACTTGAAGGAGATGATCAGCCCTTGGAGCAGGGATATGGCTTCATCACCTGCACTTTGTTATGTTTTTCAATTCTGCAAGGATGTGGTTATCTCTTGGCTACCATATGTGAAACATTAGCTGTTTGGGATGTTTTTTTCCTCTGTCTGCCCACATAATATCCAGATAATCCCTGCAATATGCAATACCTTTATATCAGTGCTGTGACAGCAAGTGAACACAGCTACTGGAGGCAAAGCAGAACAGCTGCAAGCTCTTTCCAATGATAATCTCTGCTAACAAGCCACTGTGGGCTTTGGCTGTGATACTTCAGCAGTCCAGAGCTAAAGACAGCTGTTTGTCCTCACTTAGTGCATGCTTATTAGTTGCCCAAAAGATGATCTGAGCAGTTGCCTTGTGCCCATTTTGTGTAATAAGTACAACTTTTAAGGAAACCACATTGAGTAGTTATGTGTACTTATATTATGCCAGTAATTGATGCTTAAATTATGATAAATTAAATTATTATTAAAACCACATATAGGGTAAACATGCTGCATACATAATATTACATCATTCTGAGGAATCTTCAGTAGTCAAAATGGTATGGCAAGGGCTTTAGGAAAGACAAGGAGTGCAAAGAGATAGCTGAGTGCAATCAGAATAGCATAATATTAAAATATTGAAAGGTTGCTTTTGTACAAAATGTTACTCCAAGGACCAGGGCATGGCAGGGCCATGGCAAGGAAAGCCAATGCATTTTTATACTGTGCATGCATGTGCTGTCATTGTAGAGTGTTGAAAGCAAATCCAGCAGACATTGAGCTGTATGAAATGGCCCATTTTGTGTGGACAGTAAGTCCACTCTGCAGAAAAGCAGCTGTTTTCCCTCTCCCTCTTGCTTTTTTTCCCTCTAAATATTACTGGTCAAGTGCTGAAAGCAGGTTATCTTAGGCTCATTTGTGGGGAAGAACATGATATAACTTTCATTAGTTTGAATTATTTAAATAATTATCCGGGCTTTTTCCTCTCAGGACAAGAACTGATAGTTTGGAGGGCTTCAACACCTTTTTTTTTTTTTCTTTTTTTTAATTTCTCCTTATTAAAGGTGCTTCTTTCTTACGCTGAAGTGTGCTAATGCATCAGTCTTACAGATACTTCACCTCTCTTATCTTCCTAATAGGCACTGGCTGCTATGTTATGGAGATTCAGATGTTTTCATGAGATGATAGAGATGAACCATCAAACAGCCTTAATCCAACACAGTAGAGATGCTATCTTGTACATACCACTTTTTTGTTAGATCTGATACACAGCTGTATCAGCCTGAGTGGTAGGCAAGCCCAACAGCTTCTTGCTGTCTTCAGTAGCAGCTTAGTTTGTCTTGCTGTTTTTATAGATTCTCTTCAGACCCTTCCTTAGCATCAGCTACTCCATTAAATCAATAACTTGTTCTGTGTTCTCAATTGAATTAGCTTTTGATAACTCTTCTGGACTTCTGTCATCCTAATCAGGTGTTGGGTGTGCCTTGTCTCAGTGTTAAATGACATTTTAAATTTTGCTTGTTGCTTTCTCCGGGCCTTGAGGTGTTTCTTACCACCCCCTGTTGGGCTCATTAGCATGCACAGCATTTTAAATTAGGCCATTTGAATAAACATCCCGTGCCCTGCTTAACTAATTCCTGACTGAAATAGGTCATGCCAGGCCCTGCTAAACACCACGCTCTCCCAGTGCTTTGCAGGCACTGTGTCCATGTTCATCATGCTCTGCCACTCAGCCCAGCTCCCAAATCCATTAAGTGCCATGGTGTTTGCTGGAAAGCCTTCACTCTGCCAGGATACCTGGGGGTTATTGCTCTCTGGGCTGCTTGGCCAGGTGCAGCTCTGACCTTTAACTTTGATGTTTGCTTCTTGGTTTGTTTATCACAGAAGCAGCAGCAGAGGTGTGCATCACAGTTCTGTGTGGATTGCTTAATATTCTTGGATCACACCCATTGCTTACACCAACAGAATTTGCTATCTGAATCTGTGTATCTCTACTGCTTTTTTTTAATCAGGCTAGGCTTTCAGCCTAGAAATGAGTAAGGCAGGATAAATGAGTTATCATCTGTTTGCCATTCCTTGTTCCAGGCAGCTAACACAATAGTACGTTTCAATCAAAAATAGTAAATCTGCTTTCAGCAGAGATGGGGTCACATCCTGACCTGTACTTTGCCAAAGAATCTTGGGAATTTTGGGGGGTATTGGGAACTCATTACTGCAACTGTCAAAAATAGTTTCAAAGTCTGGCTCCCAGTGTTCATATGTTTGGGTGTCTTCTCTGTGAACACTGCTTTAATAAATAAAATATCAATTAACATAGTTTAGTTCACAGCTGCCAAATTCTCTTTTTAATGTACATTAATAAAAGCCAAAACAATTGTTTATTGGGAAGATGAGCTCCAGAGGAGTTGAAGTTCAGTTTCCTGACTTGCCACTGTGTCTTTGAGCAGTCTCTGTGGCTCTGACACATCAAATACAGTGGAACTCAGGTGCAATCATAGTGAAGCTGGTAGAACACATCACTTGCCTTTTAGCTGAAGCATGCAGCTGAGTGTCTTTGCTGAGTTAGGTCTACCAGCCCACTGCAGAGTGAGGACATAATGATGCTTCCCTGGCTCACAGGAGCTGTTCAGGGTAGAACCATGTATTCCTGGGGAAATGGTGTGTGTAGCTGGCTCATGGTCCCATTGCTTTCTCTGCTGGCCCTAATCATGCTGTCAGTATCCAAGGTGATGGGTTAAATTGGCTGTTTCTGCTCCCTGCTTTTTTCTTCCATTTGCGATGACTCCTGTGAACTACAGAGTGGGAATGCTGTGAGAAAGGGAGCATCCTGCTGAGGAGGGTAAAAGAGTAACAGAAAATGCATTTGATTTCTATAATGTAATAACCAAGCAGTCTGGTTATCTCCTTGCTCCATCCCCTTCCATTGCTGATCTGTCCTCAGGAGCTTCTTGCAGATTTTTTTTGTTCTCCCTCCAGTTTTATCTGTATTTCAGTGCCTGTGAGTTCTGGATGGGTGCAATTATGGAAGCTGTTCGGCAGGGTTGGTGTGTCAGACGTGTGAACATCTGCACAAAGTGGTTCCTTACAGTTTGACTTGCCAAGATGACTGCTTAGCACCAGAGAGCTGCCTTTAAGCTGTGTCTGTTTGTCTTGTAGCCCACAGGCACCTCAGCCACAGGCTCCAGAGACTCCCTGGGCGGATGAAGAAAATGTGGTTTATCACCTGACCGATGAGGACTTCGACAAGTTTATAAAAGATCATTCATCTGTGCTAGTGATGTTCCATGCACCATGTGAGTTTGTTTTCTCTTCTGTAGTCTGAGCCAAATGCTTGCTAATGAAATCAGTGATATTTTCCTGTGGAAGTCTCACAGAACTATGAACTCAAAAGTCCAGGCTTTTCTTGTTTGTGATGATTGTTAAATACACCAGGCATGAAATGTTTGTCAAGTTGCTGACTTCACATTTAGGATGGAGATGTGCCTCTGGAAGAGGGACACTTTGTAGGCTGAGTCAAAACATAACTGAGGAGTGTAATGATGCTTAAATAGTCTGGGTACTCATCACTTTACAGCATGATTTCCCATTTTCAACTTATCTTCAGTATTGTTTGCTTTCAAAGCAGAACTCTGGTTGATTGAACAACTAACTCAGCTTGAGAACCCTGAGCTCCTGGGTTCTTGTCCATGGCTGCTGCTATGTCATTTTGAGTATTTTCAATCCTCTGCTGCAATTTCTCTGGCAATATAAGGGGTGATTTTGATTATATATTGAGCTAAACTATGCCAAAACTAGGCTTAAGTTTAGAAAGACCCCAGGACTTTTGATAACTAATGCAGAGTTGGTGGTGATACTACTTATTGTTCTGCTGAGAATGCATTGAACTGATCTTTTTCATGACTTGAAGTTTTAGCTTGACAAATAAAATGTAGTGGGTTGCCTTCAGGAAGCTGTTCCAGCCACACTGCCCTCATGTATGCTATTGAGTGGAAGAGAAGATTTATCTCTTAGTTCACTGTGGCTGTAACTCGTTTCAGCTACATATCTGGTTCTTCCAATTGTTTGTGTCTGTGATGGACAGTTCAGGCTTGAATCTGCTACACTGTGTGACACAGCTTCTGTCTCCTCTTGCTGCTGTGCTGGCAGCAGTACTTGGGTGAGATGTTCATTTTCAAGGGCATAGATTTAAAGGTTAGGACTCTGGAGGCAGACTGTGTGCTCACAGCTGAGGGTCTTGGCACAGAGGCTGAAATCCTGCTTCCCTTAAAGCCAGCAGGAGTTAGCTTCAAAATGCCTTTTTGGAAGGTCTGCTCCTAAGACTCATTTGAAAAACATACCATAATGAATTTCCTCTGCCTGATGAAATGTCTAAGAATTTGGTCCACTGAAGCAGGGGACTGACTGCTGTTTTGTGACTGTGTTCCTTGGATTATTTGTACTAATGAAAGTGGGACCGGAGATGAGCGCCTGTCTGAAGCCCAGAACACAAACAGCAGAACTGATGAGGCCTGGTTTGCTCAGGAGTTATCCTTCGTTACCCAAATCCTTCCTTCCCCAGATTTCCCTGCACCCTGGTGTGCAAGTGGCAGCATGGGCTGCTGCTCCTCAGCAGCTGTGTGTTTGCTGAGCAGCTGCTGCCAAGCACAAATGTAACTCCTGAATTTCCCTCCTTTCCCTCTTTCTGCACAATGGCATGGGAGAAGTGTCTCCTCTCTCTCAACATGTTCACAGAGGTTTAGTAGTACTTTAGAGCTTTGCCTTTTCTTGAGTTTGTAGATGGGCAAAGGAGCCTGGTCATGTATTGAGGATGAGGAAGAGGGGGAAGAAATCAACAGTTGGCCTTGCAAAACTTATTCCTTTAGGAAGCCAGATTAAAATAAAATGAATACGTACAACTGCAATCAAATTTTACAGTAAGTTCAAGTTAGTTTTAAATCTCAGTAGGATTCTGATCAGTTTTTAGTGGGTTTTTTTAGTATTTTCCAGAACACAGGTAACACAGTTTTAGGAGTAACAGTATTGCATTACCTATTTTGAGAGCAGGGGTGCTTCCAGACAGGTATGTTTTATACTGAGGGGAATTCTGCGGTAAGGTACAGCAGTACTTTGGCAAATGCTGTTTTAAAAGTAAATCAGATGCCTTGATTGGGCTGTCACAATCTTCTGATGATATTTTCCAGCTGCTTAGAATTGGGATAAAGAGTGCTCCTTGCCAGAATAACTCCATTTTAAATGCAGCTTGAATATCTGGGGCATTTTATTTACATTCAGGTGGTAATGGTATGCCTACGTGAAGAATCCAGCTCGTACATGTGTAAAAGATCTGTGTTGGTAAGAATCCTCTCTGGGCATCCTCAGCAGAGATGAGGTTTGCAAACTAATTAATGACAGACAACTGTCTTAAACAGTTATCTCCATGATTTAAAACCCTTCTCTTCGCACTTCTTAAATGTGCTAATGATGTCACCTTATGAATATTAGGAGATAAATTATTCCAGTAAAAGAAGTGGTAAAACCAGTGAGCATCTTACTTGTTTTAACCTTGGTAGCTCAGGCTGAGGAAATATTTTTCCAAAAATTATGTATTAATTAAAAAAAAAAAGTTGAAACATCTATAAAATAGGATCATAAAACAGGACATACTTCTGTGTAACTAAGAATAATCAAGGGGATTTCAGCACTGGAATTAGCAAGTACTTAAACTCCTGTGTCACCATGCAGCATACACGTGACTGGGAGTTTTCCTGGCACACTGTTGTGGTTTAGCCTCAGCCACAGCTCAGCCCCACACAGCTGCTTTGTCATGGTGGGATGGGGGAGAGTTTGAAATGGTAAAGCCAAGAAATGCCATGGGTTTGTGGGATCAAGGTAGTTTAAATAAGAAAAGCAAAAGCCATGTACAGGCAAACCAAAACAAGGAATTTGTTCACTACTTTGCATTGACTGGCAGGTGCTTGACCATTCCTAGGAAAGCAGAGCTTTATCACACATAATGCTGACTTGGGAAGACAAACTCCACTCCAAATGTCCCCCCTCTCTCTCTTTCCCCTGTTCTATATGCTGAGCATGACACCATATGGTCTGAGATCCCTGTGGTCATTTGGGGTCAGCTGTTCTGGTTGTGTCCCCTGACATCTTCTTGTGCACCCCCAGCCTCGGTGGGGTGAGGTGAAGAGCAGAAGAGGTCTGGATTNTTCTCTCTCTTTCCCCAGTTCTATATGCTGAGCATGACACCATATGGTCTGAGATCCCTGTGGTCATTTGGGGTCAGCTGTTCTGGTTGTGTCCCCTGACATCTTCTTGTGCACCCCCAGCCTCGGTGGGGTGAGGTGAGGAGCAGAAGAGGTCTGGATTCTGTAAGCACTGCTCATCAACAGCTAAAACATCCCTGAGTTATCGACACTGTTCCCAGCACAAATCCAACTCAGGGCTCAATTCCAGCTACTGTGAAGATAATGAACTCTATCCCAGCCCAAACCATCACACATACATGAGGAACTGTTGTACTAGAAGAGAATTATTTCAGTGATGCTTTAATTGCATGTTCAGATGGCCAATGTGTTAATAGTGTGTAGTGTGAAGACGTGTGGGGAATTGGCAGCATTTTATGTGCCCCCAGTGCTGAAGATACAGCTGAAGCAAACACATCCCAGGTAAATACCTGTGAACTGCACCATTAGGCACTGTGATGGATGTGGCCAGTTGGGTCTCCATGCCTGTGGCTCCTAATGATCGTCCCTGAGGACCACACTGTAATTATTTACAATCAGGTGCACTTACTAGCCCAGTCAAAGACACGCCAGCATTTTAAGTGCTGCCTAGCATAACTAAGTTCAAGGAGAGAAGCAAGTGTGTTTTAAACACATCAGGAAGGTCTGCAGCATGCAACTTGCACCTCTGGGGATCAGAGGCACCGTACCTTTTGTGCAATAATTTATCACAACCATTAAACAGAAGATGTGCTGCTGCAGTTCATCCTGCTTTTGTTTCACAGGTCACTGGGGACACAGAGCAGGATTTCTAACCTTCTGAAACTCCTTTGTAAAGCCCTTAAGAGGATGTTCAATAAATCTGAATATTTAGCATAGGTAAACAGTGACCCAGCCCATCAGGCTCTGAAGGCACCCTCCTCCCCAGCCATCTGTGAAGGGTGTGCAGTGTTGTGCTCCTTACTTAAGTATTTTGCTGAAATTTCATAATTTCTCATGGTGAGCTTAGTGTTATCCTGGATATATCCAGACTGTAGTCTTGCAGACATCTGAAGTGTTTTTTTAATGTGTTGTAGAACCCAAAAACTGGATTCTCCTGGGCTGTACAAAAGAACAAAGAAGGGGCCCTCTCTCCCAAAGGATTTGGTATTTTTACTTGGATTGATTGTATTTGGTAACATGAGATAGCAGAGTTACATTAGCAGGCCTATTTCTGAGTTATAACAAAGAATTTATTGCACCAACCAAAGTTATTTCTGTCCTATAACATAACTAAAGGCACTGTTGGTGCTGATAAGCTTCTGCCAGCAATGGGAATAAAGACTCCATGTCTGTATGTGCTTCTTGATGTCTGTGCCTACAGCTGATCGATTTATTTAGATGCCCAAGATGACAGCTGGATTCTGAATGTCTCTAAATATGGGTTATGCTGCCAGTCAAGTTCTGTTAAATGCTTTAGTGTCGTGGGGACTTGCTGGGAATTAAAATGGTCCTGAGTCCCTTGATCATGAAAAAAATCCCTGTTTGTATTTTCATGTTTCTCATCAAACTGTTTGCTGAGTCCAATGTGATTTTTGAGATAATTCTGTCCAAAATATTTGCCAAATTAGTGAAGATTGCAGTCTTTCTGACTCTGTTTTGTTGAAGGAATAAACTCCCTGCATATTTATCCTTTCTACATTTTCCTCAGCATTTTTCTCCTAATCACATCTCAGTCACAAAATAAACCCAACCAAGTCACTGGTAAGTCAATTCAAATGCCAGGTGTTTAAAGTCCAGGACTGAAATTCAAGTCAGCTCAGAAATGGTTTCTGGAAGTGTCTGCTGTTCACACACAGGAGTTTTCATTATGCTTTGCTAACACAAGTGACACTGCTAACGTTCTAAAGGATACCTGTTCTTGCAGCCTCATGCAGAATAATGTCCTGGTGTCACTGTGAGCTGCAGCCTCCCTCTGTACCTTCAGCAAGCAGCAATCTGAGGAGTCTCTGATGCTGGCTGGTGGTTGTAGTCAGTCACCCCTGATGTTTGCTCGGGGCTGCTTTGCCCTCTCTCATACCCCATCAGCCAGAGCAAAGTTTGTGGGCCAGTGCTGATGCCAGAGGTAACAAACAGAGGAGAAAAAAGTGCTTTGGCTGTGCTGTTAGTGTGAGTGTGTATTTGCTTTTTAAAGGATTAAACTATTAAAATGTTTTCCTGCAACATTTCTTCCTTGTATGTGAGCCTAAATTCAGGTTAAACCTGTGTTCTTCCCAGTCTGCTTCATAGGGCTCCTTCAGAGACTATATAAGCTGATTGCAGGACTTAAGGTTCAAAAAAATGTCAATATCCTTAGTAGGATATTGGAGCCATTGTGGTTTTTCTTCCATTGATAAAGAGGGAGAGCAGGGATAATGCAGCCTAATAGACCTTTGCTTGCTTCCTCCCAGTGGAAGGGAGTGCAAAAATAAACCTTGAAATGATAAAGTGCGCTACAGTTTTCATGTGTTGTTGAAATGTCCATGAAATTCCTTTCCTGTCCTCAGATATTTTCTCTCCCTTTATAAACCAACCCGATAAATTATGCAGTTGCTGCTTTCCAAAGTCAGCTATTCAGCTGTTCAGGTTTTTAATTGCACAGGGAGTGGTTTTATCAATTTGGCTTTGAAAACAGCTTTTCACACCCTTCACTCCTTCCTTCTCCCCCCAGTGCATTTAAACGCAAGGTTTTAAGTGACTTTGTGAACTCATTATTAAGAATCCCAAGCAATTAGCCCAGTACAAGAAGAAGGCCTCAGCTTCTAACCAAGTAGTGAACTTGGCTCTCTCCCTGCCAGTGTTCCATCTCTGGTTTCAGGGGCCTTGTTTTTGTTTTCTTACTGCTGCATGTGGTGAGATTGAGATGTAGGAATCCATTGCTCGCTTTAAATATGAAGCAAACTGAACCCAAAATGTGTGCACAAAATTAAATCTATTTTATCAAACCATGTTTTACAACTCTAAATAAATAAGTCTCCCTTTCAGGCCCCCTTTGGTTCCTTTTGAAAGCAAGCTATGTTGCTGTGAGCTGGAATTGGGATGTCTGTTGGCAGCATCAACAGAAAGGCCATGAGTTGAAAAGGCTGAAGAATAATCTACTCTGCAGCCTGAAAAAAATGGCCTTTCTAGCACAGGTCAGCAGCAGCCTAATTTTGGCAGCCTGTGATAAATAAAAAAAAAAAAAATTAAAGTATTTATAAAGGAAGTTTTTCCATGCTAATTCATGATTCAATCAAACTTTTTTTTTTTTTTTAAATGTCAACCAATGCAGTTGTTCCAGTAGAGGTTGAAGGCTTGTGGGTTATCCAAACATCCAGCAGCCCTGAATGCGGATGGAAACATCCTTTAATTTTCATTTGTCCCTGTCATAGATGACATTTGTGATTTTCAGAATGAAATGTTGGTTTTGTTCAGTGGCTACAAAGAGAGCCTTTGGCACCTGCCTTCAGATGTAGAGCCTCTGGGCTGAAGGCAGACAGTGGGTAGCTGGGAAGCTGGTTTTGGTGCATCTGTGCAGGTCTGGATTACTGGGAGTTGTGCATCTGGAATCTGGTTGGATGCCATATCCCTATGATGCAGTGCATGTAGTGATAGCCCATAGGAAGCGACACAAGGAGACATTTATGGGTCCAGGTGCTTGCTGCAGGCTCAGTCCTGTTCATACCAGACACTGTGAAAGTGTTCTCCTTGTTTCAGAGTAGAGAAAGCTTTGAACAATGTCAAACTTTCTGGACTGTTATGTGGGTCACAGGCAGTGCCTGTCTCTGGTGGGATTTTGCTGGAGCAGTGCAGATGTCAGGGTGGGCTGTTGCAGTGCCCACATCACTGAAAACTGAATTGTTGTGTAAGGGCACTTGGATGATGAATGTTGCTGTTTAAGAGTCTGGACAGATTGTTGAAGAGAAAAGATCTGCTTCAGTTTCAGAATCATGTTTCCTGACTCTCTATTTCCCATAGGCTCCTAATTTTAATGTTGCCTTAGTGTATTTTTAATGGGATGTATAATAAAATGCTTCCCTGTACAAGCATAAATTGTGCCAATGTTCTGTGCATTGTATGTATGTATTTCTCAGCTGAACATTCTTGGCAGGCTTCTGGTGCAGATATGTTCTACATGTAAACCAGTTAGAAACTGGTACATTCTTGGCTTCAGAGTCTGTTTCCACTGAGATGAGCAAGTCCTGACTGCTGATCTCAGGGAGAGGAGGTCTGGGACCTTTAGGCTGGGTTCTTCGTTATTTAAAAGCACAGAAGACTACAACAAGATGTTGCTTGATACTACATATATTTGAATATCACCAAAAATCTTAGGGAGTTTAAGTGACCTGCCAGTGCAGTGACCTGTCTCATTAAACCAATTACAGAAATTATTTTCAGGGAGATTTAATCACACATTAAAACAGAAGTTCTTGGAAAAGCAGCCAACCAGGAAAATTAAGAACCTGAAATGGATTTTTCCTTTAATGACAATACCACTCATGTTTCTCGAGGATCTAAAAATAAAAATCAATATGGATTTTTAGTGGTAGTTAATATAAATAGGAATGTGAAGAGTATAAGAACCCTGATAATTATCTTGTGCAGTAAAACTTGATAGGATACCTAATGAAAGGGGCAAAGACAGTAATGACTGATACCATTGTCTCTTTTTTGTCAGTCTTCTGATACTGGAGCATACAGTTCATGTGGGATTACTGTCTCTTTGAAGCATTTTGTGCTCTTTGAGCAGGATATGGTCATAAAGGATGATCCAGTGATAAAAGCAGTAGCCTTGGCCTGGAGATGTAAAAGTTTATTTCTTTGCCTTGCTTTGATTTGTACAGTCACGACCCAAGTCACTAAATATTTGTCTCGGTTTCCAACCTGTGAAGTGGAGATAACATTTCACCTTGCGTGGGAGTTTTATCTAGCAAGCCATGGCCAGACTGCAAGCTGCTCCAGTATTGCAGGAATTGAGATATGGAAGGTGTATGAGCACTGCAAAGTCCTGATTAACGTGAAGGAAGGAGGATTTTGCCTTTCCTGTTCCCTGGCTTGTGGCAGACATCAGTTTTTTGGCCCCCAAGTTTAGGAAACCCCATCTGCCACTGGATGAGTAGAGAGCTCAGACAAGATTATGGCTTGGAACCTGGTCACAGCTCATGCCAGGACTAAAAGGGAGGAGCCTTGACTTGCTCTGGTTCAGTGTCACAGCAGGGAGAGTGGCAAACATGGGGTGTTTTGGGGGCTCTACGTTTGGGCTGGATCTTGATTTGCTCTGTGGCATGCTGCTGTTCTGGGGACACAGTGTGTACATCAAATAACTTACTTGGTAGCAGTGATGGGTGTTGAGCAGAATGCAGGGTAGAATTAAAGGAAGAAGGAAAGGAGACAAAATGTGGATATTTGAGGGTTATGAAATTTGGGAGGTTTGTTTGAAATGTGTTGCTGTATGCTCACCTCCGATGGGGAGTAATTACTTTCTCTATTAAAGAAGACATTTGCAATGGCTATACCAATCAGAAGAGAAGCTTCATGTGAATGTGTGGCAGGTGGTGTGAAGGGAACATTAGTTTCTTTGGGGATTTGCTGCCTCATTTCTCACATTACTATTGCTTCCCTCTCTCCTAACGAGTCCTTACCGACTGACTCAGCCTGTTACATAGGAGTAGCTGCTGGAACCACGGAACAGCTGAGAGGTGACAACTGAAGAGAGACTGGCCTCATTCTCTGGGTATTTCTTGTAGGTTATTTAGGTGGCAGAGGGGTCTTTTAGAGGACATAGGTAATTTTAGCTGTTAAAAATCCACATTTGAGTGTGTGAATTGGATGACTGTCCTCCCGGCAAGCTTGACCCCAGTGTACATATAAGCCCTTAATGCACTTGTGGTGAGTTCTGATAGGAGTGAAGCATAACTTTTTTTTAGAGGTCTCTAATAATGGACTAACAGTACCAATTAGCTTTAAGAATTAGACTCCAGGTTTATTTTTTCTGAAATAAATTAATTTCCTTGCTTGGATAAGCTCAATATACTGCGCAGGGCTCTCGTTTGGAAAGTGCTTTACAGTATCTGTGCTACTTGAGTCATTACCAGCAGAGTTTTTATTGTCAGGTTTATCTTCCTAAATACTTTATGGCTTCAGCTTCTATTCTGTGAAAGGTAGAGAACTTACATAAAGGGCAAATAGTGAACAGAGACACCCAGAGTGAAAGATTGCTTGCCTGCCTTCTGCTCCTTGTGCCCTTTCAGATGGTGAGCTGGCAAGTGATGCCATTCTCCTGAGTTACTAATAAATGAATCCATTGCTTGGACACTGAGGCATTGTGCTGATGATGGAGCTGTGTCTTCTGCTTGTGGTTGGCAGCTGTGCCAGCACACGTCTAAACAGGTGAATAGATCTCAGCTGGTGGCCACTTCTGTGACTTTGGACAAAAACTGTGCATTCTGCAGAGTATCTCTTCTTGATACTTGACTTTTCCAGATGTTTTCACAGTATTATTCAATGTCACCATTCCTTTTAACCCCCCTGCCCCATGAGCTTGAGTTCATTGGGGGTACCTTTCCTAGGAAGATCTCTTTGCATGGCATCCATTTTGCTGATGTCTTAAACAAATTGCATCCTAGGAAATAATTTGCAGGTTATGCTGGTTTTTTGAGCTGAACATTCAAAGCTCTTTCATCTCACCTGTGTTCTCCAGCATTTTCATTGCTGAATCCAAAGCATAAAGTCTTCCATAGTGGGGTAAAAGTGTGAGGGAAAGCAGTGCAACTTTTCTTGCCTCCTCAAGATAAAATTTTGTTGTTCACCTGGCAATGGAGAAGGGGGGGAATCTTTTTTGGATGTGAAATAATTCTGTCTTAATTGAGAAGGAAACCTACTGGTGGTGTTTTTCATAAATTCTCAACAATTTCACCTTAAGGCAACCATGCTGTTGTCTCACATTTCAATAGGGGAAGATTAATTTTCAACACCTACTCAGGGCCATGTACCTCAGAGCTGGTGTAGGAAGTGTAATTCATATCTCCCAAAGCCAGCTAATCCACCTTTCTTCACTTCTTTTCCCTCCCAAGAGGAAGGGTAGGAGGCACCATCATCTCCCAATGCTGATTTCTACCAGTTGCACCACAGTCTTGAGTGACAGGGTGTGTGTATATATATATATATATATATATACATATATATATATGCAGTTTTGTTATATACGTGCAGTGTAATCTCCAATAGCTGGAAGCTGGAACCACCTTTGGAATGAAAATAAGGAACCATGTGATTTTTTGTTTTAGTTCATTTTACCTAAAGGTGATGATTAACTTTGAGGTTGTTCCTGGATGTGTGCTGGAGTCTGTGCTGTGCAGATGAGGTATATTTTTTTCAAAGGCCACTTTCAGCAGCCACAGCCCCCTGTGAGCTCAGAGGCAGAGAGCTCACACTGAGGGCAGGATGGAGCAGAAATCTCTCTCCCTGCCTGACTCCCAGGACTCCTTGGGAGACAGCAACCTCTGGCTGATGTTAGCCAAGGAGAATATTCACCCTTTCCCTGAGCCTGAGTCAGAAGAAGATACACTCCAATGTGACCAGAGATAAAGGCAGAAGCATGTGTTGTGCAGTTCACCAGAGCTGCTGTCTTTTAAATCCCATGGAGGCAGCCTGCAGGACCCACTCCATGTTTGCACCCCTGTGCTGAGCCTTCCTCTGCTGGAACTGTGAATATGGCATGGATGCAGACAGCATTCCTGGAGGAGACGTTTAGTTAAGCTCTCTTCCCAGTTTGATCTGATTTATGTAATGCGTCCAACTATCTTTTCTAAAAATAAGTAAATAGTTTTAACTCATACTACAACTGTCTAAAACTGTTAGGATTCTTCCCCTGAGCAGTTTAAGTGATGCTGGGAGGGAAGAAATTATGCCACCATAGAAAAGACAGGATGGTGTCTGAGTTTGGGTCACTACCACCTCAGCAAGTCATACGGACAGGAGAGCGACCAGTTTGTAATGATTTTGTGCCCCAGCTTCACACGGAAGAGCTCCTGGAAGCAGGCAGAGACTTTCTGCTGTGTGCCCATGCTGGGATTGGATTTGCACAGCTCACTGCACGCACAGATTGCCTGCAGTCAGTCCGTGGCAGTGCCATGAGGTGGTGATGGCGGGGCCGAGTCGCTGCAGTGCTCGGGGATGAACCGAGCAGCCCACGCAGCCGCGGCGTTCGGCTGCAATAATCCAAACTGCCTAAGTATTTCTCTTCTAATTCTGTATTTCTAGCTCCTCAAAGTCTTTCCCAGGCTGACCTTTCATAGGCTTTGTCTTTTGTAAAGCCGTAAAGCTGTTTGCTTGTCACTGATCTCCAAGCAATGTAATGCCTGGTGGAATCAAACCTGCCTTGGAAAATACGGTATTGGGGGGCGGGTTGTCTGGATCTGTGTATGTGTGCACACATTTCTAGCTGTTGGAAATTTGAATTGAATATCATGTTAAAGATGTTGAAGATGCACCTTTTATAAGAAAGCATCAAGTCTTGAAACATCATTGTCTTTAAGTGTCTGGAATTTTACCTGGGTACGCAATGCTGCTGGTGAGAAGGTGAATGGTTTGGTGGGAGTAAGTACCCAGAGGGAAAAGGTTGTGCAAAATTCTTTGAGCTCCTGATCCTTCCTAAGGTTATTCCTTTTGTGTGTTTGTTTGTTTGTTTGTTTGCTTTTTGTTTGTTTGTGATTTTTTTAATGCATGGAGATCATGGCATGGCCTGACTGCTCTGACCATTGTGACTATTAAGTGAACATGCAGCCAACATGATTGCAAATTCATACCTTTGATTATGGAGAGAAACAGCTGCTTTTGTCATCCTCCCTCCCTGCCAAATTTGTGGATGATTTTCCATCAGATGTCTGCAATGCAGATGGCTAAATTATGCAAGGGAGTCTGCAGCTGTTGTAGTTTATGCTCTCCTCCACCGGTGAAGGAACTGTAAACTGCCTCATGTCAGACCTGAGAGATCCTCTTTTACATGATGCATAAGGAGTCTTTGCAGGTTACAGACTTCCATGGCAGAACAGAATACATTTGTGTTCTTGCATGGGTGGTAAGAGGGCTGGGATTTGTGTGTCCTTGCTGTGGCTGCAAGGACTGTGTCTCCCCTGCTCCACGTAGATACTCCTGCTTTTGTATTTAGGGATGCAAGTTCAAAGTTAACAATGTTAACTTGTAAGAACTGGCTATTCCACTGTTTTCAGAGGTCACTGCTCCTCTGGGATTAAGAATGGAGAAACCAATGGTGTTATCCTCGGGTGTTAAATGTTTAGGGAGCAAAAGTACATATGAATTTTTAAACTTTTTTTTTCTTTTCTTGAAGTTGTCTGTAAATCTTCTACTAGTGCATTCTGAACTGCCAGTGACCCACTTGCTGAAAGCAGGACATGTTTTGTGCTTCAAATTTGTTTTCTCATCAGGCTAATGGAGGTATTTTTGGTATGCAGCTATAGATGGATATAGAGCTGGCATGATACAATAAATAGCTGATACATGATAACAGTATTCGAGCAGTCTGTTGATGACAGAAATGTAATGATTCCTTAAAATCTTTATTTGCAATTTAGTTTACCTCTAGGGTTCTTGATGTCAGAAATTGCTTCTTCACAACTGCCTTGATGTTGTCTTTTATCTCTTGCTTCTCACGCACACATCAGATTCTCAGAAAACGAGAGGACGTGGCCAAAAGCATGGCCTTTATTTATGTAGTCATCATAACCTGAAAGAAGCAAACAGTGCATGACAGGGAGAAACAGAGATTTGTGTTCTTGGGACATCACTAAGACAGCAAATACAGGAGCTTAGCTGGAGCTGCTTGACTGTTTTTTTCTGCCTGTAAAACTTGGGTTTAACAGTAGAAGTACTTGTATTAGTTAGTTTCTGAAAAGGTTTGGAGCAACTGTGTTGCAGGTCTTTGCCGTGGTGCCAGACAGGCTGCTATAGACAAATACAGATATTTCTTTGGAAAGAGAGTTGCTTGGCTTTGTTAGGCTTTCCTTTGGCCATGTGCTGCTCATCCTTTCACTTCAGCATTGCTCTGTCCACACTTGGCCTTTGCCTTTACATTTGCATATGGTCACACTCTACAGAGGAGAAAGTGCTGAACAAGTGTTGTCCTCTGCCCTGCTGTGGGCTCCTGGAGGGAGGTGACTTGTCTGCACCGAGGTGACATGGGGACCTTTCACCATTGTCTGGGGGTGCAGCTGAGCTAAGCTGTGTGACAGTGACTGCACCGAAGGAAGGAGCTGCTTATCTGCCCATCTGCACAGTGCAAATGAGAAGATTGATTATAAATAAACTAGGAAAGCAGAATTCTTGCTTCATCTAGACATCTGTTTTAGAAATGGTTAGCAAGGGTGTGTACCAGATGTCCTAGCACTGATTGTTGTAAGTTTTGACTTCTTTTCCCTGTCTTGTAACACTTCCTTTTTCCTTATCTGTGTGCTCTTTCTATCTGAGCCTTGGCCTTAGAAGCCTGGGGCTCCCTTTGTGCAAGAGGAGGAAGATGAGGTTTGAGAGGTTAGAGGAGCTGTCCTGAGCTGGTCAGCAGAACCAGGCGCTGACCCTGGACTGGTTTCTGCTGCTGCATGGAGAGCAACCCTGTCTTGCACCTGCAGAGCAGCTGCTTGTTTCTGCAAGAAAAGCCTGAGGCTGTGGGAGTGCTCTTGGATAGACCCTTGGGTGTTCCCACCAGCCACGACCCTCAGAGGCTCAGAGGATGGCAGTGCTTGGAGTAGGCACAGGACATCCTTGTGTTGGCTGCAGCCTTTCCTCTCACCTGGAACTGAACGAGTTGCTGCCCTTGCTTAGACTGTCAGTGAACACCCAACAGCACAGTGCATCTTCTAGAATGTCCCAGGTGCCCACTGCAGACCTGTGGGCTCCTTCCATTGTCCCAGCAGCACACAGGAGCATCTGGGCTCAGGGCCTGTAGGGTTGTTGTTATTTTCCCCACTCATTTTATGAACAGAAAGCACCTAAAACTAGAGGAGCTTAGCACAGAGGGATGAAGCTGCTGCTGAACAACCTAATGTAGCAATCAAAGGAGAGGCAGTGACCTTGGAATTCATTTAAATAACTTTTCACTGGCCTCAAAAATGTAATGGCAATCTTCACAGGATTATTCAAAGATAGGATAAATAATCATAGAAGAGATTAATTGCTTTGCAATTTGCAGTTTGCAATTTGCAGGCCTGACTTGTAATTTGTATCTCCCCTTTTCTGCAATGGCTGTAGATCACAATAGCAAAATTCTCACGAAGACAGCCAGAAAAGCATCATTTATTGTGGGAGAAGCTCTTATAATTTGTTGTCCCTCTCACAGGTTCAGTTTAATGCTGTGACTTTTTTCCAGGCTGATACATCATGCTGTCCTCTGTCGGGGGTAGAACAAGCATTCATGATAAAGATTTGAAGACTTCAGTTTGCATTTAAGTGCCTTTTAAAGATCTGATGTTGCCTCCCTTTATTTTAAGCCTGAATGAGTTGGCTTTGTGGCAGTCAGTAGTGCTGTGTCTGTATTATGTTCATGAAAGAACCTGGAACAGTGGCATTTCATGGTCTGGATATCCTGATCCAAAATAGTACTTACATGAATTTCTGATGCTTTGGATTTTTTTTTCATTTCCTGGTCAAAATGTGCCTGCATTATTGGTTTGGATTTTTTTCCCCTCTGCATAGCTTCATGAAAACTCTTAATGCCTTTGGTTGATCAGATCTAATTAATGTTTGTAATATAATTGGAATATAGTGTAGATTATGTGGATACTGTAGCTAGAGCACAGTATGAACCTCACTGTGGCTAAGGGACACGCTGTGTAAAGCCCAGCAAGGTGAAGTTAGCCCTGCAGAATATCATTGTTTGTACAAATTTAAGCTACCTAATTCAGAGAAGTTCCCAGGTATCTGAACTTGGAGTTGAGATTCCCTTTGGTTAGAAGTGAGGAAGAGCACAAAATGAATAAAGTTCCCTGCTCCTAAAAGGAGAAATAAATCAACTCAGGCAGGTGTCAGAGGGATCTGTCAGCCCCTTACACAAAGCCATATGCCTGCAAGTTTTTTGTGGGTGGCAAATAAATCATTTTGCCAGCCTCTTTTGTGCTTTTAAGCAAGATAAGCAGTGCTGAGACAGTAACTCTTCCTCAGCCTGTCGCGGCTTCTTCCTGAATTCACCTGTGAAGATGTCGCATCAGGTTCCCAGCACTCACACCACTGTGTAAAATGAAGGCAAAACTTTCTCCACCAGCTGAGCTCCCCTTGTTCTGCTGCTCCTACCACATTATTGTTTTTTGCTTAAAAGAATGGCATGGGGCTCTTTAGTGCTGTGGTCTCTGTGCAGATGACTAAGTGGTATGGACTGGTGTTTGAACAGGAGTTGGTCTGAGATCAACTGCTTTGGTATTTGCTGTAATTCTTAGGTGGGATTTGCAGTTGTTGCTCAAATGTGTTCACCCTGTTCTATAAACATGCCCTGAAAGTGTTCCATGATGTGCTGTGGTGGCTGAAGCTCTGTTTGCTCTGGTGAAGTTACTTACACCTGGATGTCTTACTGCTTCTTGGCTGCAAACATTCTTTGACTTGTGCTATATAAAACATACTTGTCTGGTTGAGTTCAGGCCCAGGTTTGTGTCTGCTGGCTTCAGCAGTCATCCCATTAGAGGGAAACAAAGCAGCACTGAGGTTCAGAGGCTTTGGTTTCTTTTCTTTTGGACAATGGTGTAAAAATAGCCCCAGCCCTGTTACCCGGACACCTCAGAGTTGGCTTTTGCTGGCATGCATTGAAACACATTTCTAGCTGTATCTTCCCATACAACTCAGCAAAGTCTGGGCTTCCAGGTGCCCATTCCAACAATACCAGCTCAGGAAAGCGAGCTGGCTGCTGCTGCAGACGAGAGGGAGAGGTGCAGCCAGGCACTGCGCGGGGATTGCAGCGCGCCGGGGCCGTGCCAGTGCCGTGTCCCAGCTGCCTGCTCCTCCAGTCACACCTGACCCTCACCGTGCTGCGTGCTCACCCCGGCCACTCCATCCCTGTGCACTGTCCCAGGGGGGGCTGCTGTTGTGCCAGTCCCTTGGGGACAGGGGAGGGGCTGTCACTGAGGCCCAGCATCGCACCAAAGGGTAACTTCACATCGCGGCAGGACCCTCACCTGAGCCTGAAAGTCCAGCCTGCCTGCAAGCAACTGCACCAGCTGAAAGCAGTTTAATTTACTGCCAAATAATTTATTCTAAGTCTGCTTTTCTCGCTCATGCATTCATTTTACTTTATTGTAATGTCAGCACTTAGCAGTGAAGTAATGGCAGATCTCTGGAGAACTTCGCACAAGCGAGAAAGCACCATTATCTCGGTTTTACAGATCCTGCTTATGTTGGGAACATATGTGGTGGTGTAATTACACTGATGTGATTAAATCAGTGCAAATCCTTGCTAGAGGGGCATGCTGCACCACTGAAAAGCGGGGCTTATTATCAGTGCAGTTGAATTCAAATTATATTACTCTATTAAGCTGTGCTAGTGTAAGCTTCCACTGAAAGTCACAAAGTCACGTGAGGAGCTGTGTTGTTTCTTCTTAAAGCAGATAAAGATTTGGAAATTGAAATGGGTGAGGTTGTGCCTTGCCCAAGAGCATGCTGAAAGCAATGGGCTTGACAAGTGTTTATAGTACTTTTTGTAAGGAAAGAGATGTGGGTGTGAAAGTGGGGGTGTATTATTATTATTATTATTTTAAATAGATTAAATTCTTTGCTTAAACTATTGTGGCCATTTTGGAAAAAATCCTGTATCATACTATGACTTTACAAATATATTAAGTAAAATGCATACAAAATTCTAGTAAATCTTTACCACATGGTTTTGGATTTTGATAACAGCTGGATGGGTCAATGAATAACCATGGTGTATACAACTTAATTGTATTTTTTTTTTTTTTGGCAGGGTGTGGACACTGTAAGAAAATGAAGCCAGAATATGAGAAGGCTGCAGAGTTTCTCCACGTAACCAGTGATGTAAGCTAATTTCCTTTATTATATCCTTCAAATAATCAGTAATAAATAACTAGAGTAATAAAAGTGACTTTTCTCCCTACAACAAATTCAGCTGTTCTCATCCTCCCACAGGACCCTTCAAAATGTGCTTCCAAAGTACAGTCTCATCGCTAATGCATGAGCCCTGCCAAAGTCTGAGAAGGAACATTCTGTCTTGAACGAAAACAAAATCGAAAAATGTTTATGTATTCTGCTGTAGGCCTTATACATAATATGATCAAATCCAAAAATGGATTTTTTTTTCCCCCTTACTTAAAGGCATTGAATGTGAAGAAACACAGGCTTTTATTTATGAATTAGATTTGGAAAAAAACAAAAGGGGTTGATCCCTGTTTCAAATACCCTGTTTTTAATGGTTGCACCACTCCATTAGCTTCATCATAAGTGCTCCATCAGCATGGCTGGAGAAGAGAGATCCAATAATACAAGTATTAGTGTTATTGATTCAGTCTTGTGCTGGGTATGCCATTCAGGAGGAGAAGTAGAATTGGTCTCCCCCATGCTTTAAACATCTTCTGTGGAGACATCTAGAGTTCCTTTATTGCTGTTGGAGAGAGAGGAGATGAGAAAAACAAAGATCTGATGAATCACACTCTACAAATGCCTGTTCTGTGTGTCTAAAGGTGGTCCACGAGAAGATGCCCACAAGTTAGGGAAAGATGAAGTTGCCTTAAAGCAAATTTATCTTTAGCCGTGCTTGTTTCTTCTGAGAGAAACAGGGATTTGTGGGAGGAAATGCAATTTCTGGGAATAACTCCCAGAAATTATAAAGTGAATTATATAAAGAGAATCCACCAGAAATGGGAGGGGAACAGGTAAGACTGGTAACATTTAGTCCATAGTTTGTCCCTTTGTGGTTTTGCATCAGTCCCATGTGTCTTTCTATATATCTGTGCACAAAATCACAGAATTAAAAAAGACCACTGAAATCAAGTCCAGCTCATGACCAAGCACCACCATGTCAACTAGAGCATGGCACCAAGTGCCTCAACCAGTCTTTCTTTAAATACCTCTGGGGATAGTGACTCCACCACATCCCTGGGCAGCCCATTCCAATGTCTGTTCACCTTCTATGTGAAAAATTCTTACTCATGTCCAAACTAAGCCTCCCCTGGCACAGCTTAAGACTGTGTCCTCCTGTCCCAGTGGCAGCAAAGGCACCTAGGCCATGAATGACAGCCCCCAAGCCCTGCTGAAGGGATGTGTGTCTGTGGCTGGGATTCACAGGAGGTGATCTCTGTTTCAGAGTCCAGGTGTCCTTGCAGCAGTCGATGCTACCGTCAACAAGGCGCTGGCAGAAAGATATCACATCTCAGGGTTTCCTACTTTGAAGTACTTTAAGGATGGAGAGGAGAAATACACTCTGCCACACCTCAGAACAAAGAAGAAGATCATTGACTGGCTGCAAAAGTAAGTTTTGAGGGTTTTAAGATAGTATTTGGCTTCCTGGTTAGGGACTCCTGCAGATGGCTTTGATGAGAAATTAAATGGAGCTTCAACGCTGCCTAAATCCCTTTCCAACAAAATTACACTGAATTCCAGTATTCCAACCACAGAAACATATATGTTAATTGTGGCCTCTAATACACCAAATCTGTATTTGCTGTGGGGTTTTTCATAGCTGCCCTGGTATTTTGTTCCCAAACTAAATATTTTTCAAATATACCTTAAGCCTTTCCCCAGAGAAGGAAATAGCAATGGCTCTGAAAAATAAACAGAACATTTGTTGTTCCCTCTTTACACAAAGCAGCAAATCTCAGTGTTAGTAACTGAATTTCTACAGTTGTACTTTTCTCTTTCCAACATTTTAGAGCCAGTGCCTAGAATTCCACCTACGTGGGGCTGAAGGAAAGCCAGCAAGACCAAAAAAACAGCACCTTTGAGTGCACTAACCAACTTTTCTTGAGTGGTGTGCTGAAATATGCAGAATTAAGTTTGATATGAAAATGATGACAATAATTCCATTTCAAATTAAATTGCTGGTACAATTCTCTCTTTAAGTATGCATGTATGTAAAAGTATGCATATATATATATATAAAATATGCATTTTCTTTAGGTACTGTAAGCCTAATGTATTTTCTGCATTAGTCAAGGGGAAGAAACCCTGCCAGAGTTTTGTGAATATTTTAATAATTTAACTATTACAAGTAGTTGGCATGAGGAATATAGTCTTTATTTTCCCCCTCTTATTTGGTGGGGGAGGAGGTTGTGTGGGGCTTTCCCTTTCCCTTTCCCTTTCCCTTTCCCTTTCCCTTTCCCTTTCCCTTTCCCTTTCCCTTTCCCTTTCCTTCCCTCTCTGACTCCTTAGCAGCAGGCACTAGATATGGTCTGGCACTATGGTTGTGGCATGTTGAGGAGCCTTATCTGTATTTCACTTTTAGATGTGGTACTCCCTTGGCCTCCCTGCCCACGCAGCTCCAGGCTGCTGTATCTGTATTGTGTATGAAGTCATTGTCCTCATTTCACTGCTTTGCTTAACTCTTTTGAGCACTGTGTAATTTGTGGTGAGTTTAAGAGTCGGGCTGATGCTGCCTGTACATACTAGAAGGTGAATAAGCAGTGAGGAACAGGGAAGTGGTGTTAATTCTTCTGGATCCTGCTGTGGCTCTTGACTTTTGTCTGCAGCCTCAGCTAGTCAGCAATACAGGTAAAGCCCAGACAACTTGTCTCCTGCTCTTGGTTCCTGGATACTCTCCCAGCTAGGGATGCAGTGGAATAACACCCTTGCTTTCTGACCAGGGATAGAATTGACACTGCTGCACTGAAGCTGGTGGAAATAGGGATGCACCTGGGGTGCAGGCTGGTGATAAAAGTGCAGCTTGTGGAGATGTGTGTCGGTGGGTGGTTGTAGCCATGCAGGTCTCGGCTCTGGTTCCTCTCTGGTGGTTGTGCTGCCTCACTAGGTTATTACCAGTTGCTGGGTAGATTATTCCAGGTCCACATGGAAAAGTTTGTGTAAGAGTAGGTCACCTCTGTAACTGTAATCAATGATAGCTCACAACAACTGTGTTGATGGAGGAATTCAGCTAAAGGACACACTGTGTAACTCTTCTAACTCTTTCTCTGAAACACATCTAAGTCTTTCTCTAAAAACTGGAATATCAGTAATGGTAAAAATACAATGAATGTCCACCAAGTGACCTTGAGAAGGACTTTAAAAATTGAGGTTTTCTCCACTTGGTTTTTATGTACCTGATACAACTTAAAATGGTGTCATTCAAAGTGTCAGGAAAGTCTGAAAAGCTAATTTATTACCAAGGCGACATATGAAGGTCTTTATACCGTGGCACCATTCTGATGATTTTATCTAAGTAATCACTATTTAAGATACAGCAGGAATGAATTTAATGAGTCTGAGAGAGGTCTGTGAGCTAGTGAATAGCAGATTTTTTGTTAGAGGCACTCTAGGTGTGTGAGATTGCTCTGATCTAGCCAGTATGTGCAGTCATAATTGAAACCTGACATTCTCTTTACCAAAGTAAAATATTCTGGTTCAGTCACCCCCAGTATTCCAAGTGGAATGATGCTGATTTTTGCATCCTGGCTTTAATATCTGAATTCTAGAGAAGGTCATGAAATTCTTTACAGAAGTTTGCATGATAGTGATAAAGAGTACAAAAAGGATGTTTGAATGGAAGATGCTGTTCTATGTCAGTTGCCTTTTGATTCCACCTGCTTGCTGTTCTTCTCAGTTCATGTCTGTGGATGATACAGTGGTATGTATCAAGGTTTTTTCCACCTGTGTGTTGAATGCAATGTAGGAAGTTTTTATTCAACATTTCAACTCATATGCCTGACTACAGTCAAATTATATTTTTATTGAGTTCCAGAAATTAACTTGCATCTTTTTTGCTGTTGCCTGGTGTTGGAAATATTGAGTATGTCTTTCTAGTGCACAGGCACCCTGAAGGATTTTTCACATCAGTTCTCTCATGCTAATTATGACCAGGATGATGCTGTTCCTTTATCTGCTTCCAGAAACATTTTCAAACCAATTTCATTGTCTTTCTTTTCTAGTCCTGAAGCACCACCTCCACCTGAGCCTGCATGGGAAGAAAAACAGACCAGTGTTATCCACCTTGCTGGGGAAGACTTCAGGGAGTCCTTGAAGAAGAAGAAGCACACCCTTGTCATGTTCTATGCACCATGTGAGTAAATAGCCTCTCTACAAGGAT
Source organism: Polioptila caerulea (assembly GCA_013397295.1). Taxonomy (NCBI): domain Eukaryota; kingdom Metazoa; phylum Chordata; class Aves; order Passeriformes; family Certhiidae; genus Polioptila; species Polioptila caerulea. The sequence continues at coordinate 3,025,759 of VYXF01002425.1, forward strand.
AGGTTTTAAAAGCCCTACATTTACTATGAAATCCTGAATTAATTCCTTCGCTGTCCCCAGACTTTTAAGGGTAAAGAGCTGATTCTGACTATAAGTGCATGGGAGCATCATTGGCACCATCATTTGTGTCTTTCTTTATAAATGGAAACAAAAGTGTATATAATGTTATATTATTTAATGCAGACACCAAAGTAGGCTGCAATACAAAAACAAAACAGATTTATTTTCCTCTGCTGCATTTTATGGTCCATATAACAAAATGTGATCCTTTATAGTAGCACAGTGGACATGAAGAGCCTGATTCATTAGTGCAGCATTTCAGTAGTGAAATCAGTACAGTAGTGTAGGAGAAATCAGTCCATGAGGTGGAGAACAAATTTTGATGGAATAAATTTTGTGTGTAATAAAGCTGCATTTAAGTCTCCACTGGGACTAGGGGCATAGCTTCCTCCTCCCAGATTGTTTTGCATGCTTCACATAATCACTTTGTTTCTGAAGCTCCTGAGAATATTTCTAGAGAAGTTTGGAATCAGGCCTTTTATAAATAAGGCAAATGAGAGGGACCTCTTCTGTTTTCCTGTGCTGTCCCAGAGACAGGCAGACTAGGTGCAAGTTCTTAACTTTTGAGGGGTTTATCAAAGGGAGAGAAAATAATCCAGGCATTTAATATTAGATACTATTAACATGCCTTTATGGCACCATGAGTCAGGCCCCCCAGATGCAAAAAAACCATATTCTATATCACATGGCCAGCAATTAATAACCTTCAGATAAGCAGTTACCAACTTGTTCCTATTAAATCAAGGGTATTTTCCATAAAGAGAGAAAAAGGTCCTTAATGTTTAATCAGGCAGCCCTTTATTTTGCTTTTCTGTTAGAGGATTAAACATGGATGCCTTGGGGCTCATCCCACGAAAGGATGTGGGAGAAAGCAGGGGTGCAGTTCAGGAAGGAGATTTCTGTAAGGTTGTGAAAGAAAACAGAAGGGGACGTAATCCCTTCTCCAGTCCAGTTCCCACCATCTATTGACTAAAAACTGCCCATGTGCCAGGAATTTCTGATTCATGGACCTCAGCTGGTTAAGAGAAAATTGTAATTTTAAAATCAAATGATTGCACATGAAATGGTAAGATTTAGGAGTTCACTGTCTCTTGAGTTCTCTTTACCCGATTAGTGACTTTCTGTGTAAGAGGGATTTATTTCACTTTTGGTTTTTAGCTGCATCTTTTTAAGACAGTTGTTAGATTCTTGATCCTTTTTAAGGCCATGTTTAAAGCAAAGACTCAATGTGTGATGAGTATGCAGCTCCCAGGGTTGAAAGCATGAGGGAACCTGCCTAATGGGCTAATTTTTTGCCATTTGACTTCCACCCTTACTTCAGAAGGGGGTGAGTAAGGATCAGCCCGGTCCTTTCTGTATGAGCAGGCTGTAAAAGCAAGGCTTGCATGATGTAAAACTGTTGGGTCCTTTGAGGCTGCACTTCAGACACATTTTTGCACTGTTTCTGACACAGTGCTGCATGAGACCACCTGTATACAGGACAGAGGTGTTAACTGGAGCCCTGTCTGCCCTTCCTGTGACTCCTAAGGCAGAGTTGCTGTTGTGGTGTCAGTACGTGGGTCATGCACAGTTTCTGATTTGGCAGATTTGTTCTCTCTAAATGTGGAAGTGTTTGTGAGCAAAGCACAAAGCAGGCACACACAGGGAGTGCAACGAGCCTACACTTTGTTGGGTGCAGGGGAAAGTATTAGACGAGTATTTTAAATCTCTGTTTTCTATGAAATAAACTTTAATGCATTAGAATAATTACAATAATTGAAATCACTATATTTTTTCAGCTTTTGTGCAGTGATAATGTGCTTCCTGATAAATTTGATAGATTAGCTTTTGTTTATCATCTCAATCTTGAGACCTCTTGGAGCTTACATTGCCAGTTAATCTTAACTTGCTATTTTAGTGCAGAAGGAACACTGCTAAAATTTCAAGGTCCCATTACCTCAAGTAATTTTCTTTTTCTCCTCAAATCCGCATCTTGGGTCAGGGCAGACTCACAGTATGCTATTCCATTCACTTGTGACTCTTTGGCAGTATTTGTTACACTTACACATATGCTGAGATATTTTAAGATTGGGGGTGTGTGTATACATGCATATATAAAGTATGTTTATATATAAATATTTATGCTAAGAAATTTATCTCTCATCTGTCATTAGAATTTAAAGCAGAAAGTTGAGTATTCTGACCTTTGTCAAGTTTTCAGCTAGAGTGACAAACCTTTAGGCAAAGGCCACAGATCTATATCTTAGATGCTAATTAAAATGAGATCTGGCTTTTCTGTGGCAGCTTCTAGTCCAAATTACTTAATATGTATCGGACACCCACCAATCTGCTGCTGTGCTGATAACTCAGGGCTGAGCTGAGCAGGGCTTTAATGGTACTGAACAGTGCTTCACAGTGATTTAGCTCTGGAGGAGAAGACTGCTACATCCACATGGAGCAGATAGGGAACTCATTACTCCATCTCCGGGGATATGGGTGAAACGTAAAGGTTATTGCTCATGCCTGTGGAATATTTTAAGGACTGAGAATCAGAATCAAGGCTCTGGAAATTACTGGGGGGAAGGTCTGCTCCTGTGGACTTGACACCACAGAGATCTTGATTTCACATTCCCATTCATGCCTGGTGGCATCTGTGTGCTGTAATGACTGATTTGGGGCAGGAGGCAGGAATAGGGGCAGGTTCCCAATACTGACATGGTAAAAAGTGCCTGCTGCAGAAAACCCAGTGCTATTTGTGCCAATAATGACCTAGGACCAGATCTTCATCCTGATGTCCTTGGGGTAGGTCTGTACCATGCCACACAGGCTGGAGTGTGGGCTGGGATGTGTTAGAGCTCCTCAGGGATAGGACTTGGGGTGGCTGCTGGCATCTGTGCTACACAGCACCTGGCCCACCTCTTCTCTGGAGCCTTGTGTAGCTCTTGTGAAGATGTAATTGTCACCCCTCTCATGTACCTTTAAGTTCAAAAAGCCTAAAATAAGAAGAAGACAATGATGCCATCTGCAGAAGGGAAGCATGAAGCCTCAGGTGTGTGTGGGGATGGCTGTGAGGGGTTGGAGGAGTATTTGAAAGCAGTAGGATTAATGCACCAGCATTTGAGAAGCTTTTGGGAGAGTTTATGGGATTTGTGTTTATATTTTTTCCATCATCCTGTCCTTGGAGTACTAGATTCCATCAGCTACTTCAGGTTTACTTTCATAACTGTTAGGCTTTGTCCAGAAATGGGCAGAGGAGTCCGAGTGTGGTTTGGTGTGCACATGGAGCCTGGTACATGGATGATCAGGATTTGGGGCTACAGACTATGCTGGGAAGTGAGCCAAATGGACAAGAGCAGGTAGACTGCAGTGCTGAACCAGCCAGGGCCAGCAGGGCAGTGGCTGCAGGTCTGTGCTCCACACGCAGAGCTTGGTTGAACACTTGGAGCACTAAAATGAGGTGTCCTGGGCCGACCCGTTTGCATTGGTGCCTCTTCTGGGATCAGTGCCCTGACTTCTCTTCCTTCTTTCTCTTATGTCCTCCCTGTTCATATTGCTTATCTGGAAGTGTTTCATCTGCATTTTTTACTTTTATGTGCTCTCTCCACTCCGTTATTCCAGATAATTGAGATTTGACTTTGACAATGCATTAAATTTTAACCTCCTACTACTGTAGCACTGAAAACTGTGCAAAATAGAAGCAGTTGGTTGTGATTAGTTGTCAGAATCACAAAGAGTAACAAAAATTCCAGTAAATAACGTCTTTGTGGTTGGAGATGTTTTTGCTGCATTACTCAGACAGAATTAAGGGGGGAAAAAAGAATGATTGAAGCTAGGTGAGACTTCCCTGCAGAGCCCAGGGACAGGACAAGAGGCAAAGGGCTCAAATTGAAACACAGGAATGTTTGCTTGAACATTTAGAGGAAATGTCAGGAAAAAGGTTTTTTTACTGGGACTTTGAACAAGTGGGTCCAAGAGGCTCCATCCTTGGAGATGTTCAAACCCAGCTGGAGACAGTGCTGGGCAAGCTGCTGTGGTTGACTCTGTTTTGAGCAAGGGAGTTAGACTAGACTTCCAACACAGCAATGCTCTATGTCTAGCAGAGGTTATATTGGAGTTTGAGAACCACAGTGGGTTTTTATTTGGTTTGGTTTTGTTGATTGTGGTTTGGGTTGTTTTTCCCCCTTCTCATCCAGTTCTGATTTTCTCTAAACAGGAAAGGCTTACTAACACCCCCTTGCTAATTCTTGCCCAGAAACAGAAAATGTCCACTTTTGAGTTACAAAAATGTAATTTTTTTTGTTTGAGGTTGCTGCTTCCAAAGAGACTACAAATGAATCAACTGTGTCAGAAAGGAATTTTATATAATAGACCAGTCATTAACAGGACCAAATGATGGAGGGGGGGCACTCTGTTTTTGGATCAGTCACTTTTAATGACATGACTCAGCACTTAACAAATTCATTCAGTTTCTACTTTTAGTGTTGAAACGGGTTAATAAGCACTTTAAAAAAATAAAGACTTTTAGCAGCAATGGGAAGTAGTTGGGGGAAAGTGCTCCCTTTTAATGGTTCATAAGGGGGGCAGTTGCCAATGTTACTGACTTGCCAAATGGCCTAAATTTGTGGGACTCAACGGGATTCTTAGAATGGGTATTTTTAATAAAGGCTTTGCTGGGAGCTGATTTCTGGTTCTGTCTTCAGCACTGAAACTTTCACTTCACTGGGAATGAATTTCATCAGCTGGAAAAAGTTATTTTCTGGTGAAGCCTGACCCACAGGGGTTACCCAGGGAATACCCAGAAGGATGAGGATGGTTTTAATGAGGTATTTTTGGATGGAGCAAGTGGCTGTACGGCTGCAAGAGGATGTGCAGTTAGAGATATCAGCCTCCTTGGTTCTTCACTTCAGCTTTCTTGTAGGGTTTTCTTTCAGGGCTGGAAGAAGTGAATGAAGTCATCTGCTCTGATTACTTTGTTGCTATTGTTGCAGTTGTTCATGTCTGTCTCATGGCTATGGTTTCCCAGTAATTTGGGTTTTGTATGTTTTGTCCCATTTGTATACCTGTGTTGCATCTGATAAAGTCCCAGAAGATTTTGGAGCCATTAAAAGGCTGTGTGTTGATCTAAGGTGTTTGTGGGAGATGGTACCTGGGTACTGTTCTGATGTAAAACAAAAAGAGTAAAGGAGTATTGACATCATTGCTGTCTGATGGGCCAACTCCTGGCCACCATTAAGAAGTGGGAAATTAGGCAGGACTTTCCTCAGCAGTAAGAAATCAGACAGGATCTGGCTAAAGGACTTGTGCCCATCCCTGTGTGTTTCATCAGGAGTGTATAAAATGCTGAGAGCTAAGCAAACCTTTTGTTTGAACATTTTGAACAACGTTTGTTCAAAATATTAATTATTCTGTATCCTGGTATGCTCCTTTGTGTTTTCACAACAAAACCTGCTCGGTATCTTCTGTCCAAGTTACACATCAAGAAATATCCAATGACAGAAAGCACTTGGCTGAGAGTCCTTGGCAGAGTGGGTCACACTGTGAGCACAGAGGGTGCACGTGGCTTTTAGCTGTTAATGCTGACAGCCAGAAGGGCAGTGTGCTCCTCCTGCCCAGGGACCCAAGCTGTCATCAAGAAGCTGTTCTAAAAGGAGCAGTAGTGTTTCCTTTTCATCCTTCCTGTTTTTTGGAGCAAGCTTGGACAAAGCTGGTTGCACCATATCTCAGCCTTTGCACAGGCACTTTTGGGGAGTTAGTGCTGTGTTTTGGTTAAGCTGCACTGCAGTAGGAAAACATGGCAAATTCTACTGGCTGTGAGGCCTCAGGCTGTGGCTGCTGGGCCTGAGATGAGCAGTCTGGGTCTCTGCTGGGTCACTCAGCAGACTTGGGTGACATAGTTCTGTATGAAGTATGCACAGAGGGGAGAACATATTCGACAATTGAGTTTATGAGTTCAGATGTGTGGAGCAAAGCAACAGCACATATTAATTTAGTGTCTCATGATGGCCTCAGATTGGCTCCCACCAAGAGATTTTCCTGTCACTTGCAAGCACATCTTCTTAAATTTTGATTAGGAGGCTGTGTCAAAGAGCCTGAACAAAATGTGCGTGTTTGTAAATGAAGCTTAAGCTATCAAAAAATTATTAAAAACATGCTGAACAGAAAGAATCCCTTTCAAGGTAAAAACCCTTGCAGGAAGGATTTTCTGGTTGTTGACTGAGGCAGAGGCGAGGTCTGGACCCTCTGATAATGAGGCTTTAAATCCTGTGCAGGCTGGCACTGCAGAATTTTGATGTTAGCTCTGCCACTAACTGCTTCCTCTCGTGCATCAGTGGTGCTCTTGTTACGGGCGTGTTACCGAGGTGTGTTCCTCTTGGTGTAAATAGTGCTGAGCCCCTTAACAGGCTGGGTTTGATAAAGGATGAAGTTATGGAGTGGTCTCTGCAATCAGGCTGGCAGAACTGCTCTTAGCCCAGGTGTTTGTGCCGAGGAGAATAATTAGAGCCAAGAGAACAGTTTGAACTGCTCCCAACTCAGAAGTTGAGGCACTTCCCCAGAGTGTGCATAACCATCACAAAGTGCTCACAGTGGCTGTGGTGGAGTGGTGACACTAAACTAAAAGTTGAGGTGATCCAGCTCCTCTTGTTTTGTAACCCTAAAATGTTACAGGTGCTTGATTTGGTGTGCAGAATATTGCCTGTACATAAACAGCTCCAGCTTGTGAGAAGGGAAGAGGAGGGATGTGCGTGCTCTTGCCCCGTGGAATTCTCTCCTCACCTACCCACAGCTATGTTGGTGCAGTGTCACTGTGGGTGCATTAGGAGATTGTGAATATGCCACCCATCCTTATGCACTGTCACGAAACCCATTTCCAATAAGACAAATGCTTTTTTTAGTGATATGTAACATTGTCTGACAGGAGCTGCTTTTAAGCGTCAGCACAGCTGAAATTCCAGTGCTCTGCTGGCTGTTGCTAAGTCAGCAGTGTGTCTTTTATTAATGGTGTCCTCTGGCATGTCAGATGGCAAAATTATTTCGTTTGCTCTATAACTGTGTTTGCAGTTAACCAGGGCTGATGCTGGCTTTGTTCGAGCTACACAGGCCAGTGACACAGTGCAAAATGCAGGTCTGCTGGAACTGGCGCTCGGGTTTGTTCTGGGTGTAACTGTGGACCTTTATACCCTTTCTGTCCAGAGGTGACTTGCTGTACAGCTTTCCATCTCAAAGGATTGCTTGTTGCCAAATGCTGAGTGCTGGCATGCCATTTGTAATTCACTGCAGTCAGTCATATCCTTGCTTTTTGTAGTGGATGAAACAGTCCAGGAATTTTGTGCCGAGTCTTTTTACTCTCCTCACTTTGCAATTTGACTTTGTTGCTGCTGTTTCAATTGTTCATGTCTCATGGCTATGGTTTCCCAGTAATTTGGGGTTTGTATATTTTGTCTCGTTTGTATACCTCCAAGGTGTTACAAAATAAGAGTTCAGATAGCTTGAGAAAAAACTCAATAAAATCCACCAGGAGGCTGTGAAATTTGGAGTAGTTTGCCCATTGTTAAGAGTAGTCAGACAAGTCTTGGTTGACCTGATGCTTAACTGAAAACCTCATAACATTTTTCAAATCAAAGGACACATCACACTCTTTCAATTACCAATATCTCTTGTCTTAGAGATATGATTATACTGTGCTGTCAGGTCATGTCATCAAATGAGCTTTGGGTCCAGATATGCAATAAAAAGGCCCTCCAGTTCTCTACTGGTAAAACAAAGTGAATTAACCTTTCAGTTTCATCTCCAAATGCCTTTCTCAAATCTGCCTGTGGATTCAATAACTCCTGTAGCCACATGACTTGCATTGGTTTAAGCAGTATACCCTTTTTCAGCTCTTATCTGTGCAATTACTGTCTATGGCCTGTCTTTCCTTGATTGACCAAGTACTATTCTTGTTTTAATTCTAGTTAATCACTTGGAACTCTTGAAGTGGAAACAGGCTTTGCTTGGCTCTGCGGTGTACGAGCTCCCGGGCTGGCTTTGATAGCTGTGCAGAGTTGCTTGCACTTGCTTAGAATTGCAGTCATTTAAAAACCAATAACGGAGGGCACTATCTACCCCTGTTATTTAAGTGGTGATGATTTCAAGCAGAGATGGGGAATTGGAAAGTCATTCTCTGCCCTGCACTTTGTACGTGGAGGGCTCCATCCTGCCACGTGCTGAGCCCTCGGAGGCCCTGATGGTTTCACAGCTGAACAAATGGAGTCAGCACCTTGCAGCCTGGCTCCCTGTCAGGCAGGATTGTGAACTCTGTGAGTCACTTAACCTCTTCCTGACTCTACTTAACCTTGGTTGTAATGACAGAGGGGGATAATCATGCCTGTCTCTCTTAGGGGCAATTTGAAGCATAATTAATTGATATTAGTTAAAGCATTTGAGATCACCCGTTGAGAGGTACTAAAGGAAGCCAGGGGCTGAGGGGGGAGCAGAGCCCTTTCTCATGCTGAGGGTAGAGCACAGACAGCACAAATGCCACGGTCTCACAAATCACTGGGCTTTCAGATCTCCTCTAAGGAGGAGAGTCCTCTTGGCCAGGACTTTGTTATGAAAGTACTGACAGTTTAAGTTAGTGTATTTAATATGAAAGCAGTCTACATTAAAATGTTAGTGTGTTTAAACTATCTCCTTGAAAAAAAACTCATGTAAAATATATGCACATCACTTTGTTACTTTATTTATCAAGGTTTTATTATGTACAGGATGCTAAAAGCACGCACAGCAACAACACGGGTAGGGTTTTAAATCATTATGTATTCCTGATGGGCAGAAGGTATCAGGTGGTGCTCTCTGAAGTCAAAATGCCCGATGTGTGCTGCTGTGGTGTCCTAGCTGGGATGCTCAGGTTAGGGTTGGCAGGGCTGTTGTCCTTGCCTGACCCGCGGGCAGTGCTGGCCTCCTGCAGCTCCGGCCGCTCGGAGATGGTGACACGAGGACAGCCAGACCCTGTCACTGCTGTAGCAGTCTCAGCTCAGCCATGCACATCAAGGACAGCTGTCTTCTGATCAGGTAGAGAGCCACTGTGTGAAAGCATCTCTTTTGGAAAACCATTTCCTTTCAGACTGAAAATCACTGGTGATGGGGAATGTGAATTTCCATCTAAATTTGACTGGCTTCAGCACGCAGCCAGCTCTGGAGCTTACTCAGCCTTTGGCACCCAGCTTTAATAGCTCGTTATAATGAAATTTAGAGACTGACTTTTCTCGATTTCTATCACTTCTTAATCTTTGGATTTAAGCTGTTGACACACTGAGCTTCCTGACTCCCTTTGCCATGAAACACATCTTTCAGTTCTGTTGTTTTTCTTCTGGATCTTCTGAACTCACTCCAGTTTGAACTCGTTGATTTGTGGGCCCAGAACTGCAAACAGCATTTCAGAGGTGCCAGGCATAGAGGCCCTCTCCACATCTGCTCACTATTTTAATTTTTATATTCAGTGAAGTTCCTTTTGACAACTCCATCATTTTCTTTCAAAGCTATATTGCTAGCATTGTTTGGATTTCTTTTGCTTCTAGTATGTTTAAAGCCCCTTACATACTTAAAACATCATTATTACCTCTGCTGACTGTAGAGACTGCTTTGATGTCCATTTGCTTCTGTTATCTATTTTGTACAAATTGTTAGCTTTTGATTTATATTCATTAAAAAACAAGTTCACCTTTCTTCTATGTGCTATGCTAATACAGCTTCCACTCTTCTAAGAAAACTGAATTAACCTTGTACTGTTCAGCTGTAGAGAGGTTATGTTATATCACTGGGCTTTGTAGTTTCAAATTAAACAAAGCATGAAGTAACTTAACTTAAAGGATGTTTTTTTTCATTTTTAAGCAAATAGAAATCTGTGTTTTTTGGAAAGAGGACTTGATTCCTTTAGGCAGTTCTGAAAATTTGCCACAATTTTATTTTAAATGTAATGAGGTGACTGTTGTACAACAGGGTGCATCTGTTTCATGCGCTACTCTCGAGACATCTTTAGAATTGCCATCTGGTCCTAATACCTTTGTACACTGAAGTTTTAAGAATCTCTTAAGTTTTACTTTTGACTCACTACCATTTCTAAACCATTGGTTAAAAAAAAGAAGCCTTGTTCAATGAAAAATCCTCCATTTGAATGTAATAAAAACATGTAGGTTATTCATTAGGTTGTTCCACTCTGAAATCCTCTTTGCATCCCTTCTGCATCCCACGGGATCCTGCAATCATGGAAAATGTTTTCACGGGGTATTATGTCTGAAAATTCATCAAATTGCTACCACATCATATCAATTTTGTGTCGTTCTTATCTTCCCTGAAAAATGGGTTTATATTATTTTTTCTTCAGTCTGCTTTTTGTTTGAAAATCAAAATACCTGTTCAAAACGTGATGTGAGCACTTAGTTAAGTTTTTCTATTTCCCCATGTGCTTTGTTTTACATCGTGTAACAAACGTGTTGTGGCATCATTTTGAAAATCACATCCACCTCAACCCTGCAGTTCTTTACTTCTTCACAGCCCTCAAAGCAGTGTTTCCAAGAAAATGAAGTTCCAGCCCATTTCTGGGCCCAAACCAATGCTGGTTCCTTGGGTCTTTCCTTAAAGATACCTTGAGTAGGTGCTGTACCTTGAGGTTGTTCCTGCTATCAGTAAATCCAGTCCATGGAAAATAAGCTGGGTTATATATTTTCCATCACTTCATCTCCCTAAAGACTCACTAGCTTTCCTTTAAATGCCTCTCTAATTAGAGGAGATTTAATCTGACTCCCTCTCCCCTCAGAATGGCTCTGAGTGAAGCTTGCTTGCTTGCTTGTTTGATTTCCCTCATCTACTGTTCATCAGCCATTCCTCTTGAATTTTTCCCACAGAAACCATATTTCTCATATACTGGCTCCATTGAGAACTACTTGGTTTTCAAGGTGAGGAATGTGATGGTGCCTGCTGTGACTGTACCACATCTCCTACCAACTTTACAACATGAATGGTGGAGAAAAACCTTGTAGAAAATACTGGGTTTGTGTAAATTTTTAAATTTGTAGTACAAAGGCAAAGGGAACTTCAGAACTCCCCAGCTGCAGGTGTTTTCACATGGATGCAGGGACCTGTGATTTAAGGAGGCAGCCCTCGTGCCCCTGCAGGTCAGGGGGAGCAGATGCCTCCTCCAGAGAGCCACATTCTGTGCCCAGAGCTGAGTGCCTGGCCAGAGCTCTGTTAAAGCTGTTTTGTTTGCTGGTTGTGAAGAGGGAATGGCCTCAGCACATGCTACTGCACGTGCCTGAGATGGCAAGTTCTCTTGTTTTCCTATCAGGTGATGCAACTGTGTTTCTGCATTAGGAAATGGAGATGTGCAGGAATGATTAGAGGGTTTGAGTGCCAGTACTGGGATCCCGTGGAGAGGCTGGATGTTTCAGGAGCAGGTTTCTTTCACATTTCTCAAGTCAGGCACAGGAAATGACTGTTAAGTTCACATCTGCTCTTAACCTTGTTGAGATCAAATTTGACACTGTTGTAAAAATGAAAAAAGAAAATTGTTAAAGCAAAGCCCTGCATCTGTGTTAGAAGGCTCTGCTCCCAGAAGTGCTGCTTTCAATGCTGCTCAGTTAAAACTCCACTTCTTGTCCTTTCAGGAAGTCTGTGTGCTTATCATAGGATCCAAATTATTCAATTAAAATGAATTTTACTTTATGGACTTGTTTAGTCCACAGTGACTGAGAAGGGGCAGGACCTTTTAGATCTTGACACCTTACTCACACCTTCATATGCCACCAGTTTAATCTCTTACCATTGCAGCCCATCTGAAAAATCCTTTGTAAGGAGGCTGCACACTTCCTATGCTCATGTACTGTGCTCAGTACATTTCCTTTCCTTGCACTTTCGAATCTAGAAGTTAGTGTTAACACTTAAAATAAACGTGTGATAGTGGGTGTGAAGAGGGAATGGGGAGAACAAGTTTTCCGTCTGTCAAAATGAAGACATCAACCTCTGCTTTTATTTTTTTTGGCATGTGTGCTTTAAATAGAATGACTGGGTTGGGTGACTTCCAAGTGTTTGCTGCATTTGGCAATCCTTCTAAGTTGTAACAGATGAAGTTCTGCTGTTCCATATGATGTGCTCCTGCCCCCTTTTTCAGTGACTCCTTGAAACTCCTTGGGAATTCAGTGTAGCATTCACATCTGTTCCGTGGATGGATGTCCAAGGCTAACAAAATGCCTACTGGACTTAGAGGCAGCTCTGCCAAAAGCCATATGGTTGTGTTTTAGTTTTGTGAGCACAGTGCAGTAAAGAAAGGAGGTTGGGCCAAGAGGGAAGTGAAGGGAGGAGGGATGGAGCTTCAGATGGGTAAATGAAGGTAACTTCTCATGATTTGGTACTGGATTTGGTATTTTTGTGTGGGAGAATATGCTTGTTATTTGTGTTCTCATTTTCGTGTGGAATGCGGCTCATGAAGAGCTCTTACTTGCTACAACTTCATTAGGGGCTTTGAGAGAGGCCTTACTGTCCTGAAATAGCTTTCATTGAGGGTTTAAAAGATGTTCTTTGGTGAAATCTAAATTTCAAGATCATAAGCAAAAAACGGGACCTGAAAGGTTTAAGTTTTTAGGAGCCTTTATGTTTTAGTGTAACATTTGGAAGTGCTTTCCAGAAAAACTGCAGCATGTAGTTAAGAACAAGTGTTCCTGTTTTAGAGATGCCTGATTTTTATCCATTTTTTTGTTTCTGAAATTCTTTTTAGATGTTGTCACCAGCTCTGATTTATTTGTGTAGAGCAGTGTTAACAAGTCAGCCGAGGCAGTCCCCCCACAGTACAGGGAGTTATCCAAGATTTGTAAAGAGGCAGGCTTGACCTGCAGGCTCTTCAGTGTCAGGCAGACAGGCCAGACAAGTAAGAGAGAAAATGGGTCACCAAAGTGGGCTGATGGGACCAGCCTGAAACCCTAGCCTCCTCCTCCTCTTTCTTCTCTTCTTCCTCCTCCTCCTCTTCATTCTTGACCATTTTCTCCCAGGCAAGCACTGAACAACTCAGCAAGGTTAATAGTTTGCTAGCTGTAGAACACTGCACTATCTCCCACTGAAACAGAGCTGCCACAGGATAGCTGCCATTGTGCTGCATAACGAGTTTGAAGCCATTAAGATGGATTTATGGAAGTGCCTCAGTTTCCCAGGAAACACCCCCATGGCCTCCTGGTATTCTTAACTACTCCATGGACTCCCAGTGTATTTACACAGGAGTGTCACTGAAGTGCTTTCAGAATCCAATTCCAAAGAAAGAAATGCTCTAAAATCCAAAGCAGTGCATGTAAGCAATGAAATTACAATTTGGTGAAGCTGGAAGGGGTATTCAGCCTTTCCTTTGTGGAAAGGGGTGTGCAGTGTTTATGTACAGATACTATTTTTCTTGTCAGCTGAAAGAGTGAGTGCAGCTTGGGAGGGTGGCTGCAAGTCTCCTAAGAGGGCATTTGTTCAGTCCTGATTTTAAAGTAACACAGACACTTGTTCATCCTGTAAAATACTGGTAAACAACAGTAGCATAAACTGTAATTGGTGCTTGTGAGCAACTCATTTGTGATTTTTCTGTTCCTACCCAGAAATAATAGCAAGATGAACTCTATTGCCAGCTATACACAGGCTTGACTGAAGTGCATCCATTCCTTTTTTAATGAGTTTCTAAGCAAAAAAATAATGTCCTGAGTCTTTGCTTGGGATCAGCCTCTGTGCTGGGTTTGAAAAGAGGTAATTTATTACACATATGCAGGTACTTTCCTTTTCAAAGCCTTACTTAGTATAGTAATGATGTTTTGAGAGTAGATTATTCATAGACAATAATTTGTAGACATTGCCTCTGAATTAAGAGCACTTACTTCTGAATCTTGAATCAAGAGAACAGTTCTAATTTCCCTTCTGTGACTTCTTCTGAAATGTTTGAGTAAAATCAGTGTGTATTAAGGCAAGGGATCAGCTGGCCTTTTGTTCAGTGCTGCAGGGGTACAAAGAAGTATCAGCCCATCTCCCATACAAAGCTCTGGGTATCCTGTGTGCTGTGTCTGTAAAACTCTACAGGGATTTCCCAGCTGTGGTGAAAAGCAGGAAGGTCTCCAGGAAGGCCAGCAGCAATCATCCTAACCTGGGACTGGACATCTGCTCTCCATCCATGAAAGATGTCTGACCTATTGGCCTTGCTTATCTTCCCCTCCCTGATGTTTCCAATGGCTTGGCTTTAACACAGGCCATTTCCAAATACTTATGAATGCTCCCAGCAATTTCCTTTCCAACTTCAGCCCCCTGTTCCCAGCTGTGCTGTCTTTATCCCCATGCCCAAATGCAGCTGGTATCTGTGGCACCAGCAGTCATACCCTGCCTGGCAGCACCAGGAGGCTCAGAGCAGGGCAGTGGTCTGTCTGTGGCTGGTGCTCTTGAAGTGCCCTTAGGGGGCTGGAGAAAAGCCCCCTGCACCATGGCCCCTATTATGGGATGTTGTGTAACTGTAAATGTACACCCAAACTTCTTGAACTCACAGGGATTTTAAACATGTGCTTACTTTCGTGTGGCTGACACATGGTCTACACATGCTTTGTCCAGCTCGTTCCAGAACTGGAGAGCTCCTGTCTGGAGTGATTTTTAATTCAAATTTTCCACTGTTTCACCTTGTCTCTTGAGTTTGTCCCAGTATCTTTCCTACAACTAAAGTTTATGATGTCTTTTTCTTCCTGTGTCAAACAGGGTGTCCTCACTGTAAAAATGCCATTCCACATTTCACAACTGCTGCTGAAGTCTTTAAAGAAGATCGCAAGGTAACTTGCTGTTAATTATTTCTGAGATATTTAAGAATGTTTTCCATAATTTGTACTTTATAGGCTTTGCTTATTGATAAGGTAATAGGTTTGTAGATAAAATTGCTGTTACACTGAAAGAAATGTATCTGCATCATAGGGGTTGTATCTTTTATTGTCAAATTGAGTTACACTTCCAACCTGTTCTGTTTTCCCTAATTTGCTTTATTTTAGGTTTAAGTCTTTGTGTAAGACTTTGTATGAAGTGAAACACAATTCTTTCTTACTGAGGGATTAAATAAAAATAATTCACATCATCTCCATTCCCCTTCAACTTTTGTCGGCTATTTGGGTGCATGTAGAGAAACCACAAGTTGTGTGATAGTCGTGAAGACCTCAATCATATCACTAATCCTTGCTTGCATAGCACAAAATATAATAAATTTCTGTAAGCTGGCTGACTCGAGCCCAGTATGCTCTTCTAGGATCCTGATGCCTTGAAAATGCATCCAATGGCTGAATCACACTGGGTAATTTCCTTGCATCAGCTGAACCATTTTTTAACTGAGCACATGCAGATCTAGGATTAAAAAAAAAAAAACAAAACAAAACACTTGAGCCCCTGGATTTAACCAGATTACTGGCTAGGAACTTGTTTGATATCTTCCAGTGAAGCATATTTCATCTCTGAATTTGTTCCAGCTTCACAACTGCTTTTTGTTTAGGTGTTACAAGAAAAAGATTTGGCAATTTAATATGGAAATTGCTCTCTACACCTTCATCCGGATGGGAAACAGAGAGGGAGATGCTGAGCTCTTCCCTCAGGAATCCAGTGACAAGATATGTGGGAATAATTCAAAGCTGTGCCAGGGGAGGTTCTGACTGTACAGTAGGAGACACTTCTTTACCAAGAGGGTGATCAATCCCTGGAACAAGGTTCCTTAGAGAGGTGCTCGATGCCCTGAGCCTGCCAGCATTTAAGGAACATTTGGACAACATCTTAACAACAAGCTTTAACTTTTGGCCAGCTCTGAATTGGTCAAGTAGCTGGACTAGATAATCCTTGTAGGTCCCATCCAGCTGAAATAGTTCATCCTATTCTATATTCTAAATGAAGAGGTAATTTTGTAACAGTTATACTCCATAAAAGAAGAATTTTTGTAATTTTTTTTTCTTTTCCTCTCATCTGTTCTGTAACTCACAGAAAATGCCTCAGATTGACAAGAAACAAATCATTCTTGTATCACTGATTGCATAAATTAGGAGTCCATCACTTCTGCCCTCTGGCACACAGAAGATTCATAGGCATGCAGCTTTTTGTTCTCCTACTGCTGAAAATTAGTTTACTCAGATGCCTTTTGGTTACTTCTTTGTTTCCAGGATCTCTGAGAAAGTATCCTGTTTTCCCACTTTTCTGGTAGCTCCCAATGAAGCCTCTCTTTCCTAAACTCATTAAAATTTCAGTCAGAGGAGGTGAAACAAATGTACTAAACAATGTGAAACTTGCTTATTAGAGCCCCAGGATGTATTAATGAGCAATCTGAATCATGGCCCAGTTAGCTGGACAGGGTGCTGGTGGGAAATGCAGGCCTGGGAAGCCTTTCCTTCAGACTGCAGGTTATGAAAGGACTCCCAAGAGCAGAGCAGTGATTGACGGGAGCAGCTCTTGACTTCAGTTTAAGGCTGAAGTGGGGAGATATAAAATGTAATGAGTTGGAACAGGAGAGCCAGTAGGGAATATTAGGGCTGGTACAGTTTTAAAGAGGTGTGTGCAGTTAGGGAGAATGGTGTTATTCCACCCCAATGACTTAGGAAAGTGCCAGGGATTGATGATGTTGGGAGCCCCTGTTTAATTGTGTACAGCTATAACCTGCCAAGGTGCTTCCTGCTGCCAGTTTGTGCCATTGTGGAAAAGAAAACAAACCTGTTTTACACTTGAGAAGGGCACATCGCTGTTCCCACAAGCAGCACAGGTCATATTCCCTTTTTTCAAATTGGACTGAGCCTTCAAACTAATTTGTAGTTCTGTAGGGTTTCAAGCTTGCTTAAGAGAAAGGAAGTATTTATTCTTTCAAAAACAGGGTAAGATTACTAAGTTTCATTTTAAGTTGTAGATTCCTTTCACTACTTCATTTCTATAGTAGTGTCCTTTTTTTTTTTCCCCTGGGGAAAAGTTTTTCACTTAACAGAGTATTTTAGTATTTAAACTGTATCTTCATCTTAAAAGAAGGGTCTTCTAATTAAACATTTAATCCTGCAGAAGCCAAAGAACAATCAAAAACATTCCAGCCTTGAATTGGTTATAAATGGTATCTTGAAAGGTATCCTTTGGGAGACTTTGAGTCTTTACATTGGAATTTTGAAGATGAGCAGAGCTTGAAGCTGTTAAATACGTGCCTCTGGCTCTGCAGATTGACTGCAGGGGGGTGGTTTTGGTGCACAAGCCCCCCTTCCCTGGGGTTGTGTGTAATGCTCTGTACTCCTTCATCATTTGCACTGCTGGAGTTGGAGTTTAAAAACGCACTGCTCGGAACACTGGCCCCAAATGTCAGCTCTCATTGGCCACATCACTGCTGGTGGCTTTAGCCAGAATCCCCAGCCTGCTCACTGGCCTGGGGCAGTCCTGTGGCTGCTGCAGAACACGGCTCAGACCCACAAACCAGAGCCTCCACTCTTGCCATCTTCCTGGAGAAATTCAGTTCCAGTAGGACCAGATGAGTGGAGAGGCTACTCCAGTGGCAGTGAGTGTATTGTTTCAGTTATTTAAAGGGAAAAAAAAGGAGGAGGGGGAAGCCATCTGGAGCATTCTTAGCTTGGGGCACTGTGGCCTTAGCACACAGCTGCCAGGGGAAAGCCTTTGGCCAGTGCCCCACAGCTCAAGTTCTGTGACCAGTGAACATCAGAAAATGCGAATATGAGAGTTGTCACTTACCTGAACAGACTGAAGAGCAGGAAGGCTTGTTCAGTAACTGCTCCACAGCCTCTCTTGAAAACTAAATCTTTAAAAAAATCTGCATTCTGCCTTTTGGCTGATCTTAAAGCTCAGCTTGAAGGAGCTGATTTGTGATGTTCCAGCTTGGATTTGCTGAAGAAAAGCTCTTGACTCTTCAAGGCCTCTCAGTAACAAATCTCTGACAGTCCTGCAAAGGGATTGCTCTTTGACCAATCTTCCCATTTTCACAGGAGGCTGTTCCAGTACAAATGCATTGACCCAAATCAGAGCACCACAGCTGGGTTCTAGTGAGTTCCCACGGGAACAGCTGTGGCAGCAAGTGCTGGAAAGAGTGCAGCAAATGGGGTGAGCTGGGGTGTTAGTGGGTCAGTCAGCAGTGAAACTGGTGAGTCCCCAATGTGTATTGTGAATCCCAGTTTAAAATTATTATACCAACCAAATGACTGTATGGAGTTATCCAAATGAGTTAATATTTTAGTTTGGCACGGAATTTGATCCCTGTTTGCCTAAAAAGCATGTGCTGAATTTCTTTTTAATTAGACTCATTAAATATGGTGATGTTAGCACTGTACATCATGTTGTACTAATGGATGTCCCCTTTGCAAATAGGCCTGCTTTGAGAACAGCTGATGAACTGCACCTCCTGTAATGATGCCATGTCACATCTGGGCAGCTAATAATGAATCTTCCATTTGCAAGGCCTTTCACTTTGAGAACAGTAGCTGAATTGCAACAAGCTCTAGCAGACCAGTCCCTAACTGCTGTTAGGATCCAGAACAGATGATATAAATAGAAACCTATGGAGTGATCATAGGGAAGAATGCACATCTCTCTTAATTATAGGACCTTTTAAGACATTTGGCAACAACAAACTTTTTTACTAGTAATCAGGTAATTGTCATCTGGAATTGATTATACTTTTAAAATGTTGTTTGGAAGCATTTATTTCCATGCTGCAATTTTGGTTTTAATTTTTTTAAGCTTATCAAATATCATTCCTCTCCCAAATCAATATTCAGTTAGCTATTCACTTCCATTTTCATAACAAAAGTCAATATTAGCTCTAGCAGAGATTTATTTTCTTGAATCAATAAACCAGTGTGTGGCAGTACATATTTTAACAGGAGAGCAGCTAGGATTGCAGGGGGTTATTTTTACTAAATCATCACATGGTGACTGGGAGGCAAACTGTTAAAAAGAGAGCTTTAAGAACAGAAAGGAGGAGTTACCTGGAAGGTCAAGGGATCCCACTTTCAATTTTCTACACATCTGTTTGAACTGTTGAATGTAATTGTGTTTCTTACCTGTAAGATCCCTCTAGAGCAAAAAGTTGTTTCATAATTCTGTTGGAAGGGAACTGTGATTTCTGATGTATGATTAGATTATACTGCCAGTACTTCTTTTCCCTTCTAACACTTAGTTACAAAATAAGGCATCACCCTTCTGTTACAGCTGGGGCACCTGGAGATCAGTGGTCACATTTTCAGCATTGCTCCACTTCTACTGAAGCACCTAAATGAAAAGTCCTGGGTTTTGCAACAGCTCAACTTTTGTGATCAGTCCTCTTCATTTGAAAAATATGCTATACTCTGTTTCCTCAGAGCACTTCAGAGCTGCTCATACACTGCTCACAGTCTATTGCCATGCTGAGTTAAGTTTGCAACTCTATAGTTAAGCTCCCAGATTTTTGGTAGAAACATGAAACATTGTGGGACTCCTTTTTCAAGTAAAGGTATTTTCCAGTCCCAGATGTTTCTGGACTCACATTAACCTATACTGACTATGGAGAAATGCATATTTATTTGGTGTGTTATTGTTGTTGCTGTTGTTACCATTATTGTGCATTACTGTACATACTCACCTGATACTATTAATTATTATAGAGTGCATACCAGTTGTGAGGAACTACTTGTAAAATTAAGAAAATTGGATGTAGTCCAAGAAACTTCCTTTGGGATCCACAGTCTCTAATTGATTATCTTTTCATTTGATAACATTTCTATTCCTGCTACAGCTACTGAACAGGCTGGTGATAGACCTGAACAGCATTGGCTCTGGAGAAAGGACTTGTATATAATGATGTATTGTCAATATCTAAGGCAGCAGAGCTTCGGGTGATAGAGAATCCATAATCCCGTGGAGTTTTGTGCATGTTGCAGATATAGCACTTACAGCTTTTTCTCCCTGAAATGTTTTTTCAGTAGATTTCCCCCTCTGGTTAGAGGAAAGCTCAAGAAATTAAATTTTAGCCCTAACAATCAAAATCTCCATAAAATCAATCTTGCCTTCTGAAAGCTGTTACACTGGATTTTTCCATAATGGGCATATACACACACACACACACATACATTTTAGACCAGTGTTAGCAGAGTTTCTTTCTCCCACAGATTTTTAGAGGGTTTTTCCCTTTTGATGGGAGAGAATTTTTGAGAGATAATGCCAAGTGTTTGGCTCCTGGACACCTATTACAGATGTCTTATGCTTAGTATGTCTGCAGTTTCTGGTTGAATAAACTTAGTGGGTTTGCAGGTCAAAGCATGTAGGTCTTGCTAACCTGTGTTCTCCAGTGCACTTCTGTGTAACTTATTGCTGGTAGTTGAAGATCAATTCTGAGAGGAATATTCTCCAGAAGTCTTTAACCATATTTTGAGAGAATTTTTTTTGGTTATTATTTTTCCTGACTCAGTTTCCTTCTTTAGAGAAGCAGAAAAGCTGACTGTTGCTAAGAGGGTTTAGAATGAGGGGAAACGTTCCCTGCAGTGTATAGCTGCTCACTTGAGCCAGGATTCTGCATCTTTTTACATGCAGCCTTTCAGTAGAGCCATGCAGGAGTTCACTCTGGTAGAACACTTCTCTATCTGCAGTGGAGCTCAGTATTCACAGTCCATGAAAACACAAACAGAAAGAAGCAAAGGGCATCGGTGCTATTTGCTGAAATGCTGGTGTGTCTCAGAGTTCAGCTGTCTGGAGTTGATGGAATGGAGATGAGAATTGGTCCTCAGTCCAGAAGTGTGTTTTGCTACAAGTGTTTTCCAGCATCACTTTTCTCTCAGTGCACTATATTTGATCTTCCGCTGTGAGACAGGCAAGATAATTAGGACTATGATGCTATGATAATGAGTGCACAGAGATGGTAGCAACCTCTATATTTAGGCTGCCTTAACATTTCCACTCTAAAGTAATCACTCAAGCTCTCCTAAGTACTCTTACTCAGCCACTGTTGGCAGCAGGCATTGAAATGCAGCCTCCGATACAGTCTTGGGAATTAGATGTTCCTCTATGAAATTTTGCTCACGTCTGTATGAGTTACAAGGCTTTTGAAAATCGCCATTCCTCCTCTCTCACTGGCTGTAAAAATAACTAAATGTGTGTGTTCTGAAGAACTGGGCTCCAAATGGAGCCTGCAGCAGTGGGGCTGTGTGGGAGCTTGCATTAGGAGCATTGCAGAGAGGACACACCATGGACACATCCCCCAATGCTATTCCAGATGTGCTGTTTGACCTGCTGGATTAGACACAGCACTGGGTGGACAGACTTAGCCTGGGATCTTTGTGTGCACAACTAATGCCAGAAGGGCCAGCTCAGGTTTCCATGTGCTCTAGAGGAGAGCTGTGTCTCAAGGATGCTACTGTGAGTGTTTCTGTCAGAAGCCACCTCTTGAACGTCCATCAGTCACCTGTTCTGAGGCAACAGGTAAAGATGTTCTGGGCAAGGTTAACAGCGGCTTATAGCATTGCACTCCTGCACTGCACCTTCTCCTCACTGGGAGCTGTTCTCACAAAAGCCTTTTGTAAATGAAATTGGACTCTTTGCTCCAGCCGGTACCAGTTCAGGTATTTCCAGTGGTACAGATAATTTCTCTTCTTTCTTCCCTCTCTTTCCAGTGTACTAAAAACTAATTTTCCTCATCTCCAAGACACTAAGAACAGATGGATCATCAGTCACAACAGTTTCATGTCTCAAACCAGCTACTAAGATCTGGATGAGCACATGCATACCTTCCCCTTTTTCTGGCTGTAATCTCTCCCTGTGTGATATTTAGAGCAGTGAGAAAAAAGATTATTTTATTTTTTCTTCTAGTTTTCAGGAAATCAGGACTTCAAGTATTCTTTCTACCTTCATGCTGTGTCATGAAATAAAATGTTTGTTTCCATTCTAAGCTTTTCTTTACACAGAAGTAGCTAACAGAGCTCTAAATTTTGGCTGGCTGCTAAGGTCAGGAAGGCAGAAATACTTTGATGAAACTCTTTTGCAAGTTTATTATTCCTAACCTTTCATTCAAATTGCCCCTGAATGTGCAGAATTCACACAGAGAAAAAAAAATGGGATCATACATGTTTTTAACAGCTCTCAAGAGTCCTGGTTCTCTAATAGCCTTATTAATGTTTAAAATCAGAAACCAGATATTTAAGGTAAGAACACTGTTCACTTTATCTGGTACTTTCCACTTGAAGACAGACCAAGCGAGATCACGCTGAGTATTGTCTTGTCAGGCTTTCAAAGCCAAAACAAAACAAGCAAATTAACTGAAGTTGGCTTTGCCAATCTCTTTAATTACTGCTAGGATAATGAGATCAGGTTTTCTCATTTTGACAGTGTCACCATGAAACAGGAGGGCTTTGTGGAATATTAAGTGATCTTTTAATTATGGAAGAACAGTTCAACCGCAACCCTAAAGTCATGCAAGCAAAAGGTATTTTGATCAGCTGTTTGAAGGTGGCTTGTGGAACGGAAATTTCAAATTAAGATGTGTCTTCTATGAAATTAGCACTTGATAAATTGTAACCCACAAAAAAGTTGCAAAAAGTCATTCCTCTAATTTGTTTGGTTTCTTTACGTAGGTTGTATTTTA
Source organism: Polioptila caerulea (assembly GCA_013397295.1). Classification (NCBI taxonomy): domain Eukaryota; kingdom Metazoa; phylum Chordata; class Aves; order Passeriformes; family Certhiidae; genus Polioptila; species Polioptila caerulea. Next base: position 3,048,386 of record VYXF01002425.1, read on the forward strand.
GCACGCTTGCCCTTCAGCAGGGCCTGGCTCGGGCTGTGAAAGCAGAGCTGATGTGAGCAGCCTGCATTCAGGGCCTGAACTGCTGCTCACAGGAACAGGCAGGGTGAAATCACAGCACAGGGCTCAGCTGTTTTGAGTAGAAGCCTATGAATTACATTTTGGTTCAGCATCAGAACTGTTAAGGGCAGCCCCTCCTCAGTACTTCACATGTTTGGAGCTGCTGCTCTGGGGCTGTGAGGCTGCATTTCCTTGCCCTGCCTATGTGGAAGCAGGCAGGGACTGAGGGTGTTGCTCCACTGTCAGTAGGCTGAAAGTGTGGCAGGCTCTTTCTTACTCAGGGTTTGTCTGTGTGACAGTAGCATCTAGAGGTTTCAGAAGGAATTAAAGCCCACTTTGCTAATGGCTGCATATAATGAACAGTCCTGGAAGAAGATAGGAAAGGAAGTACCAACCCAGACTGAGATTGTAAGCAAGCAACCTTTTTTCTCTCTGTGCACTGCTTGGTAGATGATGCTCTGGCCTCTCACCCATCCCCATTTGACCTTGGAAGAACTGCATGGAGTTTAGAAAAGCTATTTGGAGTAGAAATCATTAATCTATGAATAGGGCTGCATAAGTGAGCAGCTTATGTTACCAAGTTACCTTGTTTGGTAACTTTTCCGAGCATTAGCCATGCCACAGGAATGAGGTTGGGTTAGGTGGGTCAGTACCATCACCAAAGCCACTGTCACTGTTCATCACTTAAAAACAAAAGTGGAGGAAAAACATTGCATCATGACAGAGCTGTGACCACTGTGCCTGGATTTGGTTTTTTAAATCCAACCTCTGGATTTCCTGTTTGGAGTCTAACACAGAGCTCAGTGGGAAGGCTGCAAAGGTAATTTTGTGCTCTGTGAGTTGAACGTTCTGTGCAGCTGCACAGGCCAGGTGATGACCATCCTCTGCTCTCCCTCCACAGCTGAGCCCTCGCAGAAACCATTGCATGTTTGGCAGAAGACTTGGATCTCTCTCAGTGCTGAGGCTACCCTGCAGCAGCACTGCCATGAAATGGGCTCTTGCTTTGTCTTCTCCTGCCTCAATGTGATGTCTTGTGTTTCAGATCGCCTACGCTGCAGTGGACTGTGCCAAAGGACAGAATCATGACCTGTGTAAGCAGGAGGGGGTCGATGGCTACCCCACCTTCAACTATTACAACTACGGGAAATTTGTGGAAAAATATACTGGAGATCGAGGGGTAAGTGAAAGCAAGAGTCATCACCTGGTACAGGGAGGAAAGTCTCCTCTGCCTGTCCTGCCTTGCAAAAGGAAACTGTGGAGTGAATTTTTACCATGCCTCTGTTGCTGTCTTACATGCATGAATCACAGTGTACCACACCCCTGTACGTCTCTGCATTAGGAACACTCTTGGTCTATTTTTAGGGGCATGAGAAGAGGAAAAAGGATTAGATTTGGTAATACTCTTTGTATATTTTATTCTCTAAGCTGAAGTCTCTGAGTGAATTTGGAGTGAGTGAAAGGGAAGGGTTTATTGCATGTGCTGCTGGCAGAAATGCCAGAAAATACAGGACTTAACTCCTGTCAGTTCTGGACCTCATGGACACTGCAAACATGTTATAGGTCCACCAGGCTGCCAAATGGTGACAGACCATTGGTTTTATAGCCAGGACAAAGCTGTCCTTTGGATACTAGAGGAAAGTAAATATCTCATTTGCCCTGAATCAGATTCACTCCTGGCACTCAGGATGGGAAGACAAATTGTGCCATCTACCCCTGAGCTGAAGTTTCATTCTTTTGTCCTGCTGTGGCCAGCTAATTATATGCTATGAGTGCAAGAAATAGGGGCAGAAATGGCATAATGCCTTCAGTGGTTGTAAAGTGCATGAAAATAAGGAAGCAATTCAATTATTTGTGGGCCGCCTTTGTCGTAACCTCCTAGAGGGAGGTTACTCCTTGGCAGCCATTGATTGCCTGGGGTCTGCAAGAAAAACTTTGGGTCTTTGAGCCATGCAGTGATTTTGGAAAAAGATTCTTGCCTGAAAGTTACTGCTGCTGTTGGAGCTCAGAAAATTATACAAAATCCCAAATTAAAAAGCCAGGTTCTGAGGTTTTCTGTTAGTCAGGATCTTGGGGAAGTCTTCATGGAGCTTTGCCTCCCCATTTTCTTCAGCATACTTGGACTCCAGTAATTACCATTTCATGGTGCTGATCCAGCTGTTGTTATGGATACCATGTTTAGTTCCAATTCTGGATCTCTTCTTAAAAGTGAAGATAGGTGCAATAGCCAACAATTGAAGTAAGATTTCAGCCACAGTTTTTGCATCTCTAACCCATTCTTAGAGAAATGATATATGAAAGGAAGGATCCGTGGTGGTTGATGAAGTGAATTTATATCCAATGCAGGAGTGCTCTGAGGCCACAGGAGTTAGGAGATATTATCCATATGCTGGAAACCGGACTTACAAATCCCCTATATGCAGCCAACCCTTTCTTGGGTAAAAATGACCCAACAGGAACATCCCAGTCTCTCTGCTGATGGCTGCTGTGTTCCCCTTCCACCTCTCTGGGAACCTACAGACTTCTGCTTGTGCAGCATTGAATTGGGCTTTGTTATCTCTTACCATGGCAATGCTGGGCAGTGCTAAGCACAGTGCCTGTCAGGGGAGCTGTTGATTGCCAGATGTCTCCAGGTGACAAATGGCCAAAGTTTGTCACTTCATTTATTTTCAGTGGAAGAACAGTGAATAGTTTTAGAAAAGCTTTTTGTTGTTTAGCCTTCTAAAAGCATTCCTGCCTTGTGGTTTGGTTTGGGTTTATTTTGTTTTGTTGTTCCACAACATTGTTTTAAGTCTTTAACTTTTGTTAGTTGCTCTCTACCTTTGGTATTTTCCCCNCTGTCAGGGGGGCTGTTGATTGCCAGATGTCTCCAGGTGACAAATGGCTAAAGTTTGTCACTTCATTTATTTTCAGTGGAAGAACAGTGAATAGTTTTAGAAAAGCTTTTTGTTGTTTAGCCTTCTAAAAGCATTCCTGCCTTGTGGTTTGGTTTGGGTTTATTTTGTTTTGTTGTTCCACAACATTGTTTTAAGTCTTTAACTTTTGTTAGTTGCTCTCTACCTTTGGTATTTTCCCCTCTTCACCAGTTTTGAGTGGTGTGTTCTGTGATTGTTTAAATGCTAAAATTGCCAGATTGGGTGGGAGCAGTGTCACTTGCCCAGAAAACTTCAGTGCTGAGGTACCAGTAGACAGTGTATTCCAACACAGGTGTTCACACCTCCACCCATCTGAGCCTTCTGAAATGCCTGAGAGCTGTGTTCACAGCTTGCCTTGGAACAGGAAACTGCTGGCATTCAACAGCCTTAAATTTTAAGTTGTTGAAATACAGAGGTTGGCATCTAGACAACCAGATTTGAAAATTTTGATAATAATTTTAATAGTAGCTTGAAAAAAAAAAAAGTGGTTTCTATCATTGGAATGTTTGAAGAAGGAGGAAAATTGTGATTGAAACTATTAGAGGATGAGTGGCAAATGTGTGTATAGTCAACAAAAAATCCAGAAACTGCTTTTAAAATGACACAAATAGTATACAAGGCAGCTTGAAAATGTCTTTTGAGTGTTTTCAACAAAAAGGCATCAATGGTACTTCTAGTGACAGATTTTACCTTATCTTGTGAGTTTTAGGGACTTTTTTTCTGTGTCCCATCTCTTCAAAGTTTGACACGTAGGATGTGCATGGATATTTTCCCCTTGCAGTGGAGCAGCCCTGGACCAGAGCATGGCATGATNATCAGATTCACTCCTGGCACTCAGGATGGTAAGACAAATTGTGCCATCTACCCCTGAGCTGAAGTTTCATTCTTTTGTCCTGCTGTGGCCAGCTAATTATATGCTATGAGTGCAAGAAATAGGGGCAGAAATGGCATAATGCCTTCAGTGGTTGTAAAGTGCATGAAAATAAGGAAGCAATTCAATTATTTGTGGGCCGCCTTTGTCGTAACCTCCTAGAGGGAGGTTACTCCTTGGCAGCCATTGATTGCCTGGGGTCTGCAAGAAAAACTTTGGGTCTTTGAGCCATGCAGTGATTTTGGAAAAAGATTCTTGCCTGAAAGTTACTGCTGCTGTTGGAGCTCAGAAAATTATACAAAATCCCAAATTAAAAAGCCAGGTTCTGAGGTTTTCTGTTAGTCAGGATCTTGGGGAAGTCTTCATGGAGCTTTGCCTCCCCATTTTCTTCAGCATACTTGGACTCCAGTAATTACCATTTCATGGTGCTGATCCAGCTGTTGTTATGGATACCATGTTTAGTTCCAATTCTGGATCTCTTCTTAAAAGTGAAGATAGGTGCAATAGCCAACAATTGAAGTAAGATTTCAGCCACAGTTTTTGCATCTCTAACCCATTCTTAGAGAAATGATATATGAAAGGAAGGATCCGTGGTGGCTGATGAAGTGAATTTATATCCAATGCAGGAGTGCTCTGAGGCCACAGGAGTTAGGAGATATTATCCATATGCTGGAAACCGGACTTACAAATCCCCTATATGCAGCCAACCCTTTCTTGGGTAAAAATGACCCAACAGGAACATCCCAGTCTCTCTGCTGATGGCTGCTGTGTTCCCCTTCCACCTCTCTGGGAACCTANCCAGTCTCTCTGCTGATGGCTGCTGTGTTCCCCTTCCACCTCTCTGGGAACCTATGGTCTTCTGCTTGTGCAGCATTGAATTGGGCTTTGTTATCTCTTACCATGGCAATGCTGGGCAGTGCTAAGCACAGTGCCTGTCAGGGGGGCTGTTGATTGCCAGATGTCTCCAGGTGACAAATGGCTAAAGTTTGTCACTTCATTTATTTTCAGTGGAAGAACAGTGAATAGTTTTAGGAAAGCTTTTTGTTGTTTAGCCTTCTAAAAGCATTCCAGCCTTGTGGTTTGGTTTGGGTTTGTTTTGTTGTTCCACAACATTGTTTTAAGTCTTTAACTTTTGTTAGTTGCTCTCTACCTTTGGTATTTTCCCTCTTCACCAGTTTTGAGTGGTGTGTTCTGTGATTGTTTAAATGCTAAAATTGCCAGATTGGGTGGGAGCAGTGTCACTTGCCCAGAAAACTTCAGTGCTGAGGTACCAGTAGACAGTGTATTCCAACACAGGTGTTCACACCTCCACCCATCTGAGCCTTCTGAAATGCCTGAGAGCTGTGTTCACAGCTTGCCTTGGAACAGGAAACTGCTGGCATTCAACAGCCTTAAATTTTAAGTTGTTGAAATACAGAGGTTGGCATCTAGACAACCAGATTTGAAAATTTTGATAATAATTTTAATAGTAGCTTGAAAAAAAAAAAAGTGGTTTCTATCATTGGAATGTTTGAAGAAGGAGGAAAATCGTGATTGAAACTATTAGAGGATGAGTGGCAAATGTGTGTATAGTCAACAAAAAATCCAGAAACTGCTTTTAAAATGACACAAATAGTATACAAGGCAGCTTGAAAATGTCTTTTGAGTGTTTTCAACAAAAAGGCATCAATGGTACTTCTAGTGACAGATTTTACCTTATCTTGTGAGTTTTAGGGACTTTTTTTCTGTGTCACATCTCTTCAAAGTTTGACACGTAGGATGTGCATGGATATTTTCCCCTTGCAGTGGAGCAGCCCTGGACCAGAGCATGGCATGATAAGTCAGAGCAGAAGCAGTAACTGCTCCCTAGTTTCTATTCTGCCGTGGGGTACAGAAACTAAACAAACTGCTCCTTAGTTTATATTCTGCTGGGATACAGAAGCTCAAAGTGTTCTTGATGCACTGTTTTGCTTTGTTGGTAAAAATATGACCCATATTTTTCTTCCTTCAAAACTAGGAGTCTGGATTCACCACTTTCATGCGAACCCTGAGAGAAAGAGATCATGAAAGAGTAGGAAAGAAGAAGGATGAATTGTAGTTTCTGCCTCAAAAGAAGCTTTCCGCTGCACTGTGAACAGTTCCAGGTCTTTTGTTGATGCACCTGAGACTTCACATATTCTCAAGACAGAGACTTTTTTTTATAAGCAGCCATGGCCATTTTGTACAATTTTGAAATAAAGTGAAACCACTTGATTTTTAAAAGGAAAATAAATTAGAATGTTGCCATAATGTTTTAAAGAAAACTTAGCATTTTCTCTCATGTTGGGAGACTATGCCCACTGACACTCCTATGCAATATTTTTGTAGTCTGTAGTGTGTCTGTAGGTGATGTTGTTTGTTAGGGTGAAATTTTTGTTCCAGTATCGCAGTACATGTAAAAAACAAAGGGGAGGGGACACGGTTTGGTTTGGGTTTGTTTCGTTATGTTTTGTTTAAATCAGTGCAGGAAAATGGGATTTACCGATTTCTTCAAATGAAGTTTTACATTCTTGTGAAATGGTTACATGTTCTTGACTGAGATTTGAGGGGAACAATTTTAAGGTGCTCAGGGATAAATAAGGTATCTGAGTTAATGAAGACATTAATATTGACCAGTCCGGATCTGTTATTTTCATTTAAACCTCTCTGGTCTTTAAATCAGAATTGTTTACATACCTTTATAAAATGTATTGAGTGAATTAAGCCATGCATTAAAAATCATCAGAGCATGGGTGAAATCAGACAAAACCCTCCTTTGGCATCAATACTGTCAATGTATCTGTAAGTTATGGCAGGAATGACTATCTTGTAAGGGTACATGGTTACTCTCATAGGGTACACAGTTTCCCTTCAAGTTGTGATTGGGTCATATCAAATATGTGTTGTAAAGTGTTATGTTCAACTGTTTTGAGAAATGCATAATACTAAATGCATAATACTTCTGGTAATGCAGTAATTGTGTGTATTACCTGTTTACATTCCAAAAGTTTATCTGCATTTGTAGGAGGGATTTTTCCTTTTTGCTCCTTAAGGAGTTGCACAAACAATCTCTCTCTGACAGTCATCACTGTAAAACCTGTATCAACAGCAGTTGAAATGTGTTACACTTTTGATGCTTAAACAAACAAAAAAGTTGATCTGGAGGTACTTCTGTCTTCACAGGAGGGGCGAGGGAGGGGCAGGAAGTTGTGATTCACTTTGAACTATAAATAAATTTTAAAAAGGACAAGTATTTTTATCATTAATCAGCCTTGTTCAGCTTCTTCCCCGCTGGCCGAATGACCACAGCTGGTGGTGGCTCAGGGAGAGCTGGGATGAGTTCCACAGCCTGGGACAGCCCGGCCTTGGGAGTGCTGGGCAGCACTGCAGGTGTGTGGTGCTGTGAGGGTCAAACTCCCTCTGCCCTGCCACTCCAGGGGGCACAAAGCAGCTTCTCACCACAGAGAGCTCTGACCTGGGTCTGAAATGTCCCTCTTGCTCCTCAGTCTGCCCGTCTTGCTTTCTTCTAGTTCAGCTCAGCAGGCTGTGCTGAGGGGCTGTCAGGAGGTGAATGGCATCTTACCTCCTTCCTGGGTGTTTTTTCCTTCTCTCTCTTGCCTAATTAATAGCACTGTATGTTTGGCACTGTTAAGCTGCTGAAGCCATTAGTGATCATTGTGGAATACCAGCAGCCTGATTGGCCTTGTATGGTAGCCAGCTCGTTAACCATGACATCAATTGGAATGGCCATAGAGCTATGCCAAGTGTCTTCTCTTATCAGGCACCTGATGAGCCTCTTCACCCCAAAAAAATCAGCTGCCTGATAGTATATAATAGCATAGTGTAAAAGTAGCTTAATTTATGAAGACTCTCACTCTGGTTTTTCCCCTTTCAATTAGCACAGTTACTTATGTTGTGTATAGCACTTTTGCAGAAGAGCATGATAATTCTTTATTTCAAGCTATCCCCACTAAAGTAGCAGGCACTCTGCCCTGCATTTAGGAAACAATACATATTGATGTATTTGATCTCAAACAGGAATTCTGCTTTTAGCAAACTATCAAATATGATCAGTCCAGAACTTGCTGCATCTCTTTTGATCTCAGAGTCAAAGCAGCTGGCACTAATGAAATACAGCCTCCAGAAAATGTTGAGCATTTCTGTGCATAGGCTGTGCCCATGTTTGTGCTAATTGGTGAGAAATGTAAACTTCTTCAAAAATAAGAAAGAAAAAAATGATAGCTTGCCAATGGTGACTTCACTAGTCAGGATCATTCTGAATTATAGGCTTTAGTAAATGTTTAGGATAAGACAATTGCACACTGTGCTTCAGACCAGTAATTCCTTACAGCTGGTTACACCATAATAAAATGAGGAATTCTCATTTTTCCCTTCAGTCTTTTGTCAGTTACTTCTTGGACTTGGGCATTCATTTTTTCTTGGCTAAAGAAAAAATGTGTTGTGCATGTGTTAATGCACAAATATAAAATATTTGAGAATAATTTACCTTCTGTTACAGGGTCATGACTCATCTGGTTTATGGTCTGAATGGTTTTTGAAAAATATGGTTTTGAACACCATAAATGATTACATCAAATGGCTGACAAAAGCCTTAGTTACTGTGAACTAGAGTGTACTAGGAGCTCAGAGCTTTGCTTTCAAGCCTTTTTAATTAGTAGGCCAGGTCTGGATATCAGTCACACTGTTTTAGTTCTGTTGCCTCCAGTAAAGCAAAAGTTGGTCTTTATATTTGTTAGTGAAGTCAGTTTATGTTTATATTCACATCAGTCACGTTGAAATTGAAATATGTTGTTATTTTCTACAAACTGTGAATGAAGAATATCTGTAAGAGCTCTTATTTTCTGCACTCGAATGGTTGGTCATTTCACACACTCAGACTTCCCAGCCTGTCGCAGTAGATGCGTAGCCCAGGCGTTCATAATCACACAGGAATTTCTGCTGTGGTTAAAAGTGAGTAATCTGGGCTTTCAAGTCATGAATCATTTATCAGCAAGAAACTTAATTGCTGATAACAAATGGTTTGCAGTGAATCAGAGATTCTGCTCTTGCAATTATGGGTTTGGTTTTTCAGTCTTTTTAAGGTGTGATTCAAAGGTCTTGTACATTTGCTACATAGTTAACCCTAAGCAGATTAAATCTTGTTGAGGAAGGGTAAAACGTGTACGCAGCAGAGAGGCCGAGCAAGGATTGTGCATCACTTTGTTCCCTAGTGTTGGCTTAAACAAGATATAAATAGCCCACAGGGCTGTGTTAGTCCTGCTGTGTGGCTGGACCAAGAGATGAAGGGCAGCAGGGCCAAGCATTTTCTGGAAGCTGGAGAGGAAATGGTTTTCCCATGTAATGAAAGAGCCTGAGATGTTGGATTTGTTTCATCCATCAAAAGGAGGGAAAATGAGGGAAAAGTTCCCAGGACAGTGAATGCTCTGGGCTATGGCAAACACAAGTTGGGAGTCCCAAGATAAGCATAAGCTTCTATCCCAGCCCCTGCGACCTCAGAGGATGATTTGGCTCTGTTGTAATCCGTCTTTCTCTGACCCAGTAACAACACCCTTACGTGTTCAAACCACAGCAACTCTTCCAAGAGAGACTGGAAGAGACTTGCTTTCCAATCTGAGTCAAGAAAAGCAGCCTAACAAATCTCCATTTCCTCTTTCCTCCCCCTGTAAAATTGCATTTTGGATCTGACCCCCAAGTCACGTAGTCACGTTGACCCCCAAGCCCCTCCTAAATGGTCGCAGTTGGGTGAAAAAGCCTTGGGAATTTTTCTAAACTCCCACTCAAGACCAAATTAGGTCCCCAAATCTTGCTAACTTAAAACCCTTTCAAAAGGCATCTGCAAAGATAGATTGATGTTACTGGTGAAAAAAGACTAGAGAGGTAAGGTCTGTGTTCTTGCAGCATTTAATTTGGGAGTAAGAAACCAGATAAAACTCCCATCATGAATAAGCTCTGAAAGAATGCTTCAGAGCGCCTTGTTTCAGATGGAAATGCTTTATGAGTGATTTTGATTTTAGAGGCAAACTGCTTTTCAAAAGAAAAGTCAAGACCTGGTGACATAGCCTACAGATGTTTTGTCTGTTTGCCTTTTAAAAAATAAAAATCAGAATCACTCTCCATATTCTTGATAGTGCTATATTACAAGGAAGAAATGTTGCCTACGTGGATTTCCTAGAATAACACTGAAGCCCTGCCAACTGTGTTTTACAAACTATGAAACAAGCTATTTGCTCCAAACGACGCTCGGGGGAATGGGGACTGCTGCCCACGTGCACCTCGTTTTAATTTAATAGCTTACTTTAGTGTGATTGGGTCTGTAATGGAACACTGGGACTGCAGGAGTAAATTCTGAAAACTGAGAGGTGGGGGGGCGGAAATCAGCTTTTATCAGCAGGTGTTGAGCACTGTAGCCAAACGCTGGCATTTCCTTTGCCTTTGGCAGCCCAGCAGCCCTGAGCGTTCCATGGCTCTGCGGGAACCACAGGAGTGCAGCCCTTTGGCTAATCTGGCTGTGTACATTACTGCTCTGGGCTGGAACTGATTGGAAACCAGAATTTTTCCCATTAGTTTCTTTGAGTGGTCATAAGAAGATGCTATGTTTTCTCTGCACATCCTGCTTTTATTTACAGAGTGAGGAAGGAGGATACCTGGGTGTCTACAAAGGAAATGAAGCCAAATGCCATTTTTCTGCTTGCAGCCAGGATTCCTGGGGACTGACCATTGCTGCTGAAATACTCCCTGCAATGCACTGTTGACTGGCTTGGCTTTTGCAAGGTTTTGAAAGGTACTGTGTGATGCAATATTGCAAAAAATCTCAGTATCCAAGGCAGCAATTTCCAAGCTCTGGTTTCCGAGGAGTTAAGCTGAAATGTAAACTCTATTCATCAGCCCAGTGTAGTTGGTTTTGAAATAGAAAAAAGATGGTCTGTTAGCCCAAAATTTAGGAAATCACAGCTCTAAGGCAGGCCCATAGGATGTCTGGGTGTTTCCACACAGCTGCCCTGGTCTTTTGTTTATAAGATTCCTGCCCTGGAAGTCATGTCCTCCTGCCCAGAGCACTTGGCACTGCTGCAGGGAGACAGTGCTCCTTAAGGAACAGTTATTCTGTGTTTGCTTAGAAAGCATAATAGTGCTAATTATTCTCATTAGCTTTGAGCCACTAATAAATTATCTTTCCTATTGCTCTTCCATCACTCAATAATGAGAACCATTTAGCCAGATTTTGCAGATACTGCTTGCTCCCTCTCTACAGCATGATTCCCTGCAAGCATTCATCATAGGAAAAGAGCTACGTGAACAAAATCTTTTCAAATTAGTCTCTGGTGCCCCAGTTAAGTGGGTGTCTACATCGCAGGCATGCAGAAGAGCCTTCTTCATTAATATGTGCAATTCTGTGCGAGCTGATTAGCTCTTGCAGCTCATTTGATAGCAAATGTGTAAATCCGTCACACTCTAAATGCCAAATATGTGCACAGCTAAATTATGGAGAAGTAAGAAACTGCAAGAGTTGGGAGTCTTTATTTGGAAAAAGAGGTTCTTATCCCATGCAGTAAATTGGAGCTCTGGGTTTATCTAGAGTATTTGTCACTCCTCTGCTTTGTCATTTTACTGCTGGCAAAATGAATAATTCTTCATGTCGTGTTGCTGGTCCTTTCAGGATGTGTGGGTGTTTAATTTGGTGCCCAACATTTGTAACAGACACCTGGTATCCAGCTGAGTTCCCATAAGACAATAGTCACAGCACAATGCCATCTTCCTTGTGCAGGACAGGAAACAAACTAATGAGTTACAACCATATATTATTAATAATGCATTTACCATCACTCCTCTTGTTCTTTTTTGTTTGTAAAAATCTCATGAAGAAAAGGAGAGAGATGAAGTTAGTTTTTTTCATGTCCATGTTTTTTAGCCAGCGCAGTGCTGCACAGTGTAATTAATGTCGTGATGCATCTGCCAGCACAAGGGAAGCACTAAAGAGTGCCACCTGTAAGCACGGAGGGGTTGGTCCACTGCTGCAATACAAGTGCCCTCGGCTAGTTATTCTGGGACCAAAGAAGGAAACTAGCCTTAAGAGCTCCTAATTTATGCATGTTTTTCCTCCTCTCCATGCCAAGTAGCTGCAGAGCCAGCCCAGCCTCAGGGCCTGGACACACCAGCTCAGGGCAGCCAAGCATCCTCTGTTTTATTTTCTCTCAGCACGCAGAGAAATCGAAGTGTGAACCCAGCTTGACCTCCAACATATTTTGGCATTACCTTCTGGGCATACAGGCTGGGGGAAAAAGCCTTCCACTTCCCAAAAGTTCTGGCGTGGGAAGCTGTCTTTCTCCAAGCTGAGCATAAACTCTTCAGAGAACATTTCCTAGGAAAATGTGCCACACAGTAATGGATCTCCAATCCTGCAGCCTCCAGGCTGATGGTGAGTGGATGCTTATTACTGTACCCCACCCCACAAGCATGGAACAGGATGAGCACATCCAACATTTCCTACTGCATCCCCAAATGCACTGAGACCTCTCCAAGGATGTGGGGTTTGCTTACCAAGAAGACAGCTCTGTGTTGGTCTCACCTGCAGCGAGTGCACAGTCCTCCCCAGGGGCAATATGGATGAGAGGCTCTTTGGCCTTTTCACAGAGGGACAAGCATCCTCCAAGGCAGATCTTCCCTGATCCAGTGGGAGGTGAATGGGGCCATACGAGAGCTGCTGCAGAAATGCTGCACGATGCTGCCCGGTTCCATGCAATTCCCTTCTGCCTCTGGGCTCCATCGTGCCTTCCACCTGCAGTACACCACAAAAGCATTGCCACTGCTTACCTTAGACTTAACTCGCTGCCAAAGCTTTTCTTAGGCAAAAGAGCAGCACAAGAGGAGGGACTGCAGAAATCAAAGGAACAGAATTCACCGTGGAATTAAGTCATGTCTCTTTGGTACTGTAGTATGAGGTGCATTAGGTATATTTTGGATGGATGTATAATCTTAATTGTTGTGTATTGTTTGTGTTGTAGTCCCAAGATCCAGGTCCTCATTATTTTAGATGCTATACAAATATATAAGAGTCTGTCATGCATGGAAAGGCTTTTATTATGTAAATAGTCAGGTTGGGAAAAAAGAAGTAGTGTTATCTCTGTTTTACAGATGAGGCAGTGAGACGAAAAAAAACCCAACAAAGCATTTTGCCCAAGGACACACAAAGTCTGTGGGTCAGCAGTGGACTTGAAATTCAAGTCTTGATTTCGTTTCTTACTAGCTCTTCTTTCAGTTTGTGTACTGCCCACAACATAATTAAAATTAAGCACAAAGAAGACAACACTCTGTGCAATTTATCTCTATCTGAAACAATCATTCAGCACCTCTCAGCAAATCCTCCCCAACTCTTCTCTGTTTCTTCAAAACCTGTATTTTTGCCATGCCCAACACCTGTGATCACCATACAAGTCACTGTACATGTTTTCCTTTGATTTTCTGCAACGTGTATCAGTTAACTATAAAGCTGCTCAGGAAAAGACCCTGTTGCATGTGGGGCTGTGTCTCAGTTGGACCAGCCTGCCAAATTTGCATTCCAATCCTTTTAAAAAGTGATACTAACACTATTTAAAATAAAAAAATGATGCATATACATTTCTGCTGGGAATATAGAGTCAACCAATCTATAACTGCTGCTCAATACTACCTGCTAGTCAAAATTGTATATTGATCTAAATAACTAATCTATACCAAAGACAAATAAAACATGGATTTTACACTGAAAAAGCACAATATATTTTGTTTTGTGTACAGCAATATTTTATGTCAGGCTTTTGGAAAAACGTGGGAGGAGAGAATTTTAAAAGTCATGACAGTCACTGGAAAACAGAGTAAAATGGAATGGGTATGTACCAAGGCTAGAAAATATCATCCTAATTCAATAGGTTTCTTTGATAGAGTAATTAATTAGCTAGACAAATAAGGAAAATCTGGCTGTCTGGACTTGAATAAAATAGCCGATGAGGAGCAGTGTATAAATTTATATCTCCTGCATGGAGAAGTCTGAGATTGATAGAGGAACTGCAAGGCACACATGGTGTTGGAAGAGGAGAAGCTGAAGTGTATTGAAAGGGAATTATTCAGAGCTCCTAAAAAGTAAGTCTTAAGACTGATTGTTATTATTTTCATCAGTGACCTATTTGGAAAACTGAGGTGTCTGATCATAAAAATACATTGAAGTCACCAAGTTATGAGGTATCATCAGTGTAGAGAAAGTTCAGAATATTGCACAGCAAGAGCTGAATATCCTTGAAGAGCAAGGCCACAGAAGTAGTAAGGGAAGTGGCAGCAGGCAAAATTCTGCAGGAAAGCTACAATGACACTGAAAGATTTCATGTTCCACTGCAGCATGGGCATGGAAAAGGCAGCTGAAACTCTAAAATGCAGTAGGAGACACATTTCTAGCAAAGCAAGGGAAGTATGAATATCCTTGAACAAGACCCTAGTAGGATTTTGTTTGGAATAAAACACATTATTCTGATTGTGATAAAGAAAGCTGGGTTCTTAATGAAATGGGTACAGCAAAGGGCTACTAAGAGGAGACTGGAGAACCTTTCATGAAAGGACAGCGTGCATAAGGGGCTTGTTTAGCACAGTAGCTCAAGAGTGAGATGTGTTTGATTACTATCTGTACATACATAAGGTAGGGGGAATATTAAGAGTAGGGCTCTGCGTGTATGAGCAAGTGGGTATAAATTTGGCATGAACAATTTAGACTATCAATTACAAGTTCTTTATCCACCTGCATAGTGAGGGTATAAAAATTATAGGGACAAAACCATACCTAGTTTTCCCTGAAGCTCACAAAATGTATGAAATGGACCATGTGATCCAGTTGCCTGCAGTACCTGGGGACTGGATTTGATAATCCAGAAAGTCCTGCCCATCCTGTGTCTTAGTGGGTTTCTATTACAGTGAGCCACCATTTCCATCTTATAATCTTATTAGATATTACAGTACCTATAATCCCTGCAGCCCTAAGAAACCTTTCTATCCTTCTGAATTAAATTTCAAATAGAACAACCTAACTGTGGATTACAAAGCCATATGTGTTTTCTCTCTTACTCAATAAATTTGTTGTGGTGATTATTGTAAACAAAGACAAATTTCATTAGGGACTAAGAATTCTTTTAATATAAATTATAGTGTTTATGGCACAAATATACTGACAAATCATTATTTTTTTTATTTATTGTAATTGTTCAAATGGCTCCTAATGAAATTTTTGGCCTCATGGAGTGATCAGCTTCGAATGACTTTCCCTTCTATGAAAATATTTAAATACAAACAAAGTCTGCCAATGTGTTCAATTACAGTCATGCAGGGAACTAAAGGGATTATGTGTACTAGGAGTATATTCATGTGGCTTTACAGATCAGCTGCTTCTACCAGAAAGGGAATAAACTAAGCAGAAAAGCCCCAAAGAGAGTCCATCGCTGTTGGAATGGCTTGGGACATGATCATCAGAAAAGCTCACTCGTGTTATTTCCATAAGCCCATAATGCTTATGGCCCTGTAAATAAAAATACATTAACAACATGTTGCTTTTCCAACTAATTGAGATGCAGTGTGAAGATTACTTTTCAGAAATAGGATGTTCTTTATGCAGGAGATCATACTGGGCCCTGCTGCAACAAGAGCTGTTGGGATAATGTTGTATTCTGCTCTAACAGCTGCATTTATTACCAGTGAGAGACTTGGTGTGACGTTACGAGGTTGCTTCAGCCTTGCAAAGCCTTTGGGAGTTAAATATGGGTGTTCCAGGAAAGAAACTTGTGGGCCCAGTGCAGGACCTTAAGACTGAATCAGCAGGGGAGGTTTTTAAAAAAGAGAAGCAAGGAAATAAACTGCATATTCTGCTGATGATTTTTATGACCTTGCTCACACTTCTGCTGATGCTGTGTTAGCAAGAACAGTTCATTCCAGCGAGTATAATCCTTGCTCTTGCGATTATGGACACAGGTTTCTCTAAAGCCTCTAAAATCAAATGCAATTTTTTAGAGTGCAAAATTGCTAGAAAGTCACAGGCTTTTAGCCAGTGCCATGATTTCAGAAGCCTAATTTGTAGGGTGAAGGTCTCATGATGCAGCTGGGCTGCACTCCATGTGAATTTACTAAATCTACATACCTGTTTTTTTGTGGGAATTGACATTACTATCCAAGAAACAGGAAGCATATTAATGGTTGTTAGTCTGGTTTTTAGCTAAAGCTCCAGCTCAAATAACACCTCCATCTTCAAGCACCAAACTTTAAGAAATATGTAAGAAAAGAAAATGGTACAGAGAAAGGAGCAATAGAACAAGAAACATGTAGTAAACAAAAGGGTTTGGTTTTTTTTGTCTTTTGGTTAAAAAAAAAAAAGAGAGATGAAGGCTTTGGGTCTAATTAGTCTAAATCAGAAAAGGCTTTTATTTTCCCCATAAAAACAGTTACAAATTGGATCAGTAATCTGATATATTCCATGGTTTAATTTGCTGCAAAAAAACCTGAAGTTGAATTTTCCTTTTAGAACCATACTTTTGTATTGCTCCTGTGGCTCTATCACTGATAAGCACAACTACTGCCTGCTCCTCAAGCTGTATATTTTTCCTTGGGGAAATCTGATTTAAAAGTCACATTAAAATCCAGTGGACAGAGCCTAAGGGTTTTTCTTCCCTACCTTTAGTCATCCAAAGCCGAGGTGTATAAATGCAGCTGGACATGTCTGCTGCCTGCAGTGACTGAGGAGAAATAGCAACAAGGAGCTTCTTCACAGAGGGCAAATTCCAGATCACTGAACTTTGGTGAGGTAAATCCTGTCCTAACTCATCTCTGAGCATTTGCTGTTGGGCTTTGCTTTCAGCTGGCTGATGACACACTCAGCAAGAGCATGGCTTCTCTATTTTGCTCATGTAGATGTAGAGGCACCTCACGGGCATTTCTGAGGGGTTTGGCACCGTGCACGCTCCTTTGTCACCCGTCCTTCCCATCTCTCTCTCTCTTCAACCTCTGACACTGTCTACACCCCTTTGTCTCCTCATCTCCTCATTCTGAAACGCCAGGTTTCCTCCACTTTGGCTTCCCTTTGCACTGACTGGATTTGCTTCTTATGAATCTGTTTTATCTCTGGCTGCAGCTTTCGCTAATGCATTCACTGCACGCTGCCCCTCTGACAATGTTTTACGGCTTCTGTGTCTTAGGGGAGTCCATGGGACAAGAAAAAGACACAATTTGAAGTGTAACTGGCTTGTTAGCCATGCAAATTCTCGAATAACAGATATGATTTAAGTTCACCACGAGAACTGGGAGGGTTGGAGCTGTAACCTCACTTCTGACTCTGCCACTACCTCCCTCAAGTGACCTTGTGTGATTTATTTAACCTCTTGGGGCCAGGTTCACCTAAAAATAAAGAATAATGTGGGTTTTTTTCCCCAGGAATCTTAACTAATAGATGTATATACAATACTTGAAATCCTGTTTATGTAAATGCAAAATGCTTATATTTTTCTTTAAAACATTTACAAAAGGTTAAGGGAATTTTAGGGTTGAAAGATAAACAGTTCAGAAGAACTAGAAAAAATTAAAATTACACATGTATACACTTATCACAAACCTTTAGACAGCCTCTAATTAAGTAATCACTAGTTCTCTGCATTATAGTAGATGCTATCATAAGCTGTTAAACTGTGTAGCAGCTTGTAATACTGTGCACTCTGTTTATACAGGATAAGGACTCTCTGGAAATTATTCAGATTAGAGACACATCTTGTGAACGTGTTTTTTACTAGTGCATAGTGAGTCAGGATTGAGATGTTCCCATACTCCACTCTACAAAAGCCTGGGAACAGTTCTTTCCTGACAGGCCAAGATACTGACTAGCAGTACTGACTAGCAGATGCCAAGTTGTGTATTCAAACACGCAGGTGTTCCACCCCTTGTGAGGCTTCAGTGAGACCTGTTCGTGGTGCACATCCTTGGCAGTTCCTGCCAACAGCCAGCTTTCACTGAGAGAAGGATGCTCAGGAAAGGCTCTCCAGGACAACACTCTTTCTTGAGCTTTTATGTTCAGAGAAAAACTACCTCACCAAGCAGGTGACCTCTCCTGCAGTGGGCCCTCTGTCCACCTGCTCCTTCCTTCCTCCCTCTCCCACATCTCCATGCCAGCCATATCTTCTGAGCCCCCTCTTCACCATTTTCCTGTCTTGAGTCTGCTCTAAAAACAATTTTTCCTTTTTTGCCAGTTTTTCTTCTGCTACCCAGCCCCAGAGCCACACTGAATCTTGTACCCCTTGCTGTGGCCAGACTAAAACTCACAGAGCTTGAGCCCTTGGCTTGGCTGAGCTTTGCTTGAAGCACGGAGAAGAAAGCCTGGAGGCTGAAAGGGTGAAATTTATCTCTTGCAACAGCAACTTATTCCTCCTTCTAAGATCCAAGAGATCATTTTTCCTCACCTGGATCCCTGGAATAGGGAGTGAGGCAATGCTCCTCTGATACCCAGCGTTACCATAGGTATCCACTTAAAATTGCTTGGAGAAGGCAGAGTTGAGGTTGGAGAGCATTGATTTTCTCCAGCACCATCTCCCTGATCCCATTGCTCCTGAGTAGAGCTCAGCAGAGCCTGAGAGTCCAGAGTACGAGGTGTGTTACCTCTATCCCAACACTGCCGTGCTACAGGCACTTGGATAGTGCAGTAGTAACAGATGGAAGGACAAATTAAAAGGCGTTAGTGAGGAAATAAGCTGCTTTCATTTGAGATTTGAGCCAACAGACTAAAACTGTGTGATTTGGTACGAAAACAGTGAAGTTGAAGAGTGGTACAGGGAGAAAATTATCCTTGTATCAGTAAAGACAGTAGTTCTAAAATAGGAACCTCACTTTAGGGTTACTAATGAGTTTTGCAAACTTTCACTTTCGTATTGTCATTTATTGTTGAAACATGCCCAGTTGATTTGTTGCGAAATGAGTGAGATTAGCCTGGCATCTGGTCTCATCTCAGCGCACCTTTGCTGGTGGCTATTCTGTCCCCATCAGACACGTGCCAGCAGCCAGGCTCGCTGCCCCAGCAGAGGACCCCAACACACCTGGTTATTCACACAGTGCCAGGGGCTGTGTGATCCATTAAACCTGGTGGACACCAGCCAGCTGCTGTCAGAAGTTATTTCATGGGAGAACGCAAAGAGCACAGCTCCTGAAGCTCAGCTGTGCTGACAACAGAGCGAATTACCCTGGAGGAGGCTCAGGGGTGACCTTACCGCTCCCCACAACTCCCTGGGAGGAGGCTGGAGCCAGGTGGGGGTCGGGCTCTGCTCCCAGGGCACAGGGCAAGAGGACAGTCCTGAGATGCACCAGGGGAGGTTCAGGTTGGTCATTAGGAAGCACTCCTTCACAGAATGGGTGATTTGACGTTGGACTGGGCTGCCCAGGCATGTGGTCCATCCTTGGAGGTGTTTAAAGAAAGACTGGATGTGGCACTCAGTGCCCTGGTCTGGTTGACATGGTGGCGCTTGGTCACGGCTTGGACTTGATTTCAGTGGTCTCTTCCAACCCTGNGGGCAAGAGGACAGTCCTGAGATGCACCAGGGGAGGTTCAGATTGGTCATTAGGAAGCACTTCTTCACAGAATGGGTGATTTGACGTTGGACTGGGCTGCCCAGGCATGTGGTGGAGTTACCATCCTTGGAGGTGTTTAGGGAAAGACTGGATGTGGCACTCAGTGCCCTGGTCTGGCTGACTTGGTGGCGCTTGGTCACGGCTTGGACTTGATTTCAGTGGTCTCTTCCAACCCTGACTAATTCTGTGATTTTTGTGGGGTGATAGATTGGTCCCGATGATCCCGGAGAATATTTTCCAACCTGACTGATCCTATGATAAATTCAGCCTCAAATAAAGCTGCGCGAGACAGCGCTGGCGGTGGCTCGGCTGCTCCTGCCCGGGCGCTGACAGACATCCACGTCCGGCAGCCTGGCTG